>CM060947.1:249708864-249775929 GCA_030765055.1 Mantis religiosa | reverse complement strand
GCTTTTCAAGTAATGCTGTTTGGACATTATTTTTTTTTCGATCGTATAATGGTGTGTCCAAGTTTCCTCTATAGTAATTAATCGGCGCCAAAACTCGGATTTATTACGCCTAAACTGCACCAACAGAGCGCTGGAAATGTTCAATTGAACATGTTTTTGGTCTAACGTGGGCAATCGAGGCAGCCAACGCGGGGACAGCTTTCTCATGTATAAATGTTGATGTAATATTGGAAAATCACGTTCTGTTGACATGTTCATAGCCTCTGCGATATCTCTGTTTAATTCGGTAGTCCATAGCACAATTTGGTGAACTTTGGCGGTGTTTTCGTCCGTAGTTGCAGTTTTTGGGCCTTGCGAACTTTCATCGCCTCCCGAGCTCTTACAGACACGTTTAAATTCAGCTGACCAAAATTTCGCTGTGGTAAATGATGGTGTAGAGTCCCCATACACAGAATTCAACTCATCTTTGATTTGCATAGGCGTATTGCCCTTCAAAAACAGACATTTAATGAAAGCTCGATACTCGATTTTTTTCAATTTCATAAAAACACTAACATCAACTCACTCAAACGACTGTTGCATAACAAGTGAGCGTCCAAAATGGCTGTAACTTTGGTAAGTAACTGTCAGCAAAAGGACACCAAAATTCACTAGCTTTTATTTACGAGTGCAGCCATCTTCATGTTGAGGTCGGAAACATTCCAGACCACCCTCGTACATGCAAAAGTGTGCAAGGAACGCACACATTCACCAGATTAAAGATTGCGTTTTCTCAGCACTTAGATTTCTTCGCTAATAACTCCTTATACTTGTTTGTTAAGCTACACGCTGATTTGTTATATGTATATTATATATTGGAATTATTTATTATCTTCCTTACGAAAGTATGTGTATTAAAACCTAACACCAAGTACACGTTTTAAATCAGAAATACATTGCTATGACGTGCTTTGAGTTAAAAAATAACTTGTAACAATTTTTCTTAAATGAAGTTGTTAGAGAAAACCTCATATTTCAACACATCCACATTTAAATAAGTGAGCAGCATACAGTTTTCTCACCGAGCAGAAGAAAGATTTCATCTTTAAAATTACCCTTTCGGTCCAGATACAGTTTCCGACACGTCGTTAGCCGTACATAAATTATCGCAAGAACTCATTCCTAACAAATTAATAACAGCGTTCACTGCGTGCGAGAAGAAATCGGCCCCGAGCAAGTGCCGAACCGCCGCTACGATGTTCCTTTGTTTTTATCGAGGTTTTCATTGTTAGGCGCAAGAAACGGAGTTCAAGACGTGAAGTAATGAAAAACAAACACTCACATATCATTATTATTTATTTGCTGCATCTTTGAAGCCGATATTTGAGTTACTATACATAAAACATTTTTTTTTCATTTCCTCTTTTTTGAACCTACGAAGTTACGTTAGTCAGAACCGACAGGGTACGGTGACCGTGCTCCTCACTGGCAAACATTTTGGTTTTTCACAGGTTTCCCCGATCGATAGCAGAGATGAGGTAAGTAAAAATCCCGTAATTTACATTTTCTCGGCTTTACCTAAAGTAACATTTTGATACAACATTTTTCCTGGTTGGCCGTTTCATGTTATGTATCGTTAAGTCATATCGTACAATGAATGAAATGATGTAGAATTGAGTACAGGGTCAATAGAGCTTAAATATATCAGGTATTATTATTTCAGAATATGGAAAGCCCTGAATCGTTAAGTCATGTCAGATGATGAATGAAATTGTGCTTAAATGAGTACACGGTACATAGAGCTTGGGTTTACCAGACATTCATCTTTAGGATAAGGGAAAACCTCCAACGTTAAGTCATATCGGACGATGAATGAAATGAATTTGAAATAAGTACAGGGAACATGGAGCTTAGAGTTACCATACATTCATCTCTCAGAATAAAATGAAACCTCCAACCTTAAATCATATCGTACGATGAATGAAACGAGTTTTAAATGAGTCCAGGGTATATAGAGCTTAGAGTTATCAGAAATTCATCTTTCAGGAAAAGGGAAAACCAACGTTTAGTCATACAGGACGATGAATGAAACGATTTTTAAATGAGTCCTTGGTACATAGAACTTAGAGTTACCAGACATTCAGGTATAGGGAAAACCTCCAACATTAGGTCATATCAAATGAATGAAATGATGTTCAAACGAGTACAGGGTACATTGAGCTTAGATTTACCAACCTCCATCTTTCAGTATAAAGGTAAACATCCGAAGTTAAGTCATATCGGACGATGAATGAAATGAAGTTGAAACGAGTACAGGGACCATAGAGCTTAGAATTACCATACATTTATCTCTGAGAATAAAAGAAAACCTCCAATGTCAAATCATACTTTACGATGAATGAAACGATCTTTAAATGAGTCCAGGACATATAGAGCTTAGAGTTATCAGAAATTCATCTTTCAGGGTAAGGGAAAACCTCAAAAGTTTAGTCATACAGGACGATGAATGAAACGGTGTTTAAATGAGTACAGGGTACATAGAACTTAGAGTTACCAAACATTCAGGTATAGGGAAAACCTCCAACATTAAGTCATATCAAATGAATGAAATAATGCTCAAATGAGTACATGAACATAGAGCTTACAGTTGCCGTACATTCATCTTTCAGGATAAGGGAAAACCTCCAAAGTTAAGTCATATCGGAGGATAAATAAAATGAAGTTCAAATAATTACAGGAACCATATAGCTTACAGATACCAGACATTCATCTTTCGCAATAAGGGAAAGCCTCCGACTTTAAGTCATATCGGACGATGAATAAAACGATGCTCAAATGAGTACAGGTACATAGAGCTTACAGTTTGCTATCATTCATCTTTCAGGATAAGGGAAAGCCTTCAACGTTAAGCCATATCGGACGATGAATGAAATGAAGTTCAAATGAGTACAGGGTACATTGAGCTTAAATTTACCGGAAATTTATCTTTTAGGATAAGGGAAGGCCTCCGACGTTAAGTCATATTAGATTATGAATGAAATGATGTTTAAATGAGTACATGATGCATAGAGCTTAGAGTTACCAGACATTTATCTTTCTGGATAAGGGAAAACCACCAAAGTTAAGTTATATCGGAGGATGAAGGATACGGTGTTCAAATGAGTACAGGGTACATAGAACTTAGAGTTACTAGACATTCTTCTTTCAAGATACGGAGAAACCTATAACGTTAAGTCACATCAGATGATGAATGAAATGAAATTGTAATGAGTATAGGGACCATAGAGCTTAGAGTTACCAAGCATTTATATTTCAGGACAAGGGTAAATCAACTAGGTTTAGTCATATCGAAGGATGAAGGAAACGATGTTCGAATGAGTACAGGATACATAGAGCTTAGATTTACTAGACATTCTTCTTTCAGGATACGGGGAAACCTCCAACGGTAAGTCGTATCAGATGGTGAATGAAATGATGTTTAAATGTATACAGGGTTCATAGAGCTCAGAGTTATCAGGCATTCATATTTCAGGGTAAGAGAAAACCTCAAAAATTAAGTTATATTGGACTATGAATGAAATGAAGTTGAAATTAGTACGTGGTACATAGATCTTGGAGTTACCAAACATTGATCTATCAGGACAAGGGGAAACTTGCAATGTTAAGTCATGCCGGATGATGAATGAAATGAAGTTCTAATGAGTATAGGGTCAATGGAGCTTAGAGGTAAGCCTCGGGAAGAAGTCTTTCGCTCTGTACCATCTGCTGTCGAGGTCTACTCAGTGTCTCTGCCGAGTAGTAGTTTGTTTTCTACCCTATGTGGGCACAGTTGAGTCTGAAGTAATCTCTGGTGTCAAGTGAGTGGTTTTAATAAGGATATTCGCCGGATCACGTCTTGCAAGGAGGTGCTAACATATTACCATACGGCGAACCTTGGCCTTATAATTACACAACATCTTAAACTTTGTTATTTTCATAATCTTAGACTCTTTACAAGACGGTCTTATGACTTGGCATGCACTTGCTGCAAAATGAGGTGCAGCCACGGCAAAGTAGAGGAAAACAAAACACCATCACAGCAAGCACTCACTGATACATTCTTAAACCCTGAGTCTATATGTGAGATCATGTATACTATTAAAAAAAGTTTTATTTATCTACAATGTGTCTGAAGTAGCTATGAAGCCGCATGCAAACACTCATTATCGAAGTTGGATGTTTGGGCATGTGTGGCTTCTAAATAAATCTTCTGGCCACATAAAAGGAAACTTGCGGGACAAAATTCCGGTACACTGGCGACGCTATTACGACCCTGTAAACTGATAATATTGATAAGAAACAAAATATTTATCTTAATAAAACTCATAAACGAAAAATTATGTAAATATAAAAGTTTCGTAGAAGTTAATTGTAGCATCTTCAAAGTATTTGACTCCTGGTAAAGCCACACTTTGTGTCTAAAATATGTGCATAGTCCTAATTATTCTGAAAAATAGCCCTAAAGTTTTTAAATTTTGTTTTAGATATTTTCACATTTGCTACTACAACTTCATGAGATATTAACGGTGATTCATTCATTTAACTTTATATTTGTTTTAATCAGTATGCAGAATTTGTCCTTCGTTGTTTTCTGCGTTAAAGTTCCTTTCTTTATTTTTCTTTTTGCAGGAAACGTAGTATAAATTTTAAAATGTGTGCCCCCTCTGCAAATCGATTACTTTTTGTGTTACACAAAAAGTTAGAAAAACGGAAAACATGTTTAAAACACGCATATACGAGGGCTGTGTAAAAAGTTTCCGAATTCAGCATGAAGATGGCAGTAGTCGTAAATAAAAGCTAGTGAATTTCGTTGTTCATCCGTTGACACTTACTCCCCAAAGTTTCAGCCACTTTGGACGCTCAGTTGTTACGTAACAGTAGTTTGAGCGACTTGATGTGACTGTTTTTATGAAAATGGACCAAATCGAGCATCGAGCTGACAATATATATTTGTTTTTGTAGGGCAATGCGCCTACGCAATTCAAAGAGGAGTTGGATTCTGTGTATGGGGACTTTGGGCAGCTGAAATTAAACGTGGCCGCAGAGCCTGGGAGACGATGAAAGTTCTGGATGTCCAAAAACTGCAACTACCGATGAAAACATCGCGCAAGTTCGCTAAATGGTACCAGATGACCTCCAAATTAAAGTGATAGAGATAGCAGAGACTATGAACATGACAGAAGGACGTGTTTGGCACATATTAAATAACATTTAGAAATGAAAGAGCTATCCGCGCATTGGATGCTGCGTTTGTTCACGTTAGACCAAAAACATGTTCAAATAAACATTCCCAGCGCTCTGTTGGCGCAGCTTAGGCGCGATAAATTCGAGTTATGGCGCCGATTAATTACTGTAGATGAAACTTGGAAACACCATTATACGCCAGAAACAAATATACGGTCATAACAATGGCCTGCAAAGGGGGAATCAGCTCAAAAAAAAAAAAAAAAAAAAAAAAAAAAAAAAAAAAAAAACTTTTCTTTGCAGAAAAAGAAAATCCTGTTTCACCATGACAACGCTCTGCCTCACACCTCAGCGTTGCAATGGCGAAAATCCACGAATTACGGTTTGAACTGCTTGACTCACCCGATCTACCCCCAAGCGACTTCTTTTTGTTCCCTGATCTGAAAACTGCTCTCGGAGGACAGATTTTTGTCAAATGAAGAGGTAATCACTTCGTGTACAATTACATTGCAGAAAAATGGCCGAGAACTATTTGGATGAGTTACAGAGATGAGAGCATCGCTGGGAGAAGTGTGTAGAGTTACAAGGAGACTATGTTGAAAAACGTCGAGTACTATTTGGACGGGTTACAGAGATGGGAGCATTGCTGGGAGCAGTGTGTAGAGTTACAAGGGGACTAAGTTGAAAAACGCCGAGTACTATTTGGACGGGTTCCAGAGATGAGAACATTGCTGGGAGAAGTGTGTAGAGTTACAAGGGGACTAAGTAGAAAAACGTCGAGTACTATTTGGACGGGTTACAGAGATGGGAGCATTGCTGGGAGGAGTGTGTAGAGTTACAAGGAGACTATGTTGAAAAACGCCGAGTACTATTTGGACGGGTTACAGAGATGGGAGCATCGCTGGGAGAAGTGTGTAGAGTTACAAGGAGACTATGTTGAAAAACGCCGAGTACTATTTGGACGGGTTACAGAGATGGGAACATCGCTGGGAGGAGTAAGTAGAGTTATAAGGAGACTATGTAGAAAAACGTCGAGTACTATTTGGACGGGTTACAGAGATGGGAGCATCGCTGGGAGGAGTAAGTAGAGTTATAAGGAGACTATGTTGAAAAACACCGAGCAATATTTGGACGGGTTACAGAGATGGGAGCATCGCTGGGAGAAGTGTGTAGAGTTACAAGGCGACTGTGTTGAAAAACGTCGATTACTATTTGAACGGGTGACAGAGATGGCAGCATCGCTGGGAGAAGTGTGTAGGGTTACAAAGGGATTATGTTGAGAAACGCCGACTTCTACTTGGACGCGTTACAGAGATGGGAACATCGCTGGGAGAAGTGTGTAGAGTTACAGGGAGACTATTTTGAAAAACGCCGAGTACTATTTGGACGGGTTATAGAGATGGGAACATCGCTGGGAGAAGTGTGTAGAGTTACAAGGAGACTATGTTGAAAAACGCCGAGTACTATTTGGACGGGTTACAGAGATGGGAGCTGCGCTCGGAAAAGTGTGTAGAAGTACAAGGAGACTATGTTGGAAGAAAAACTGAAAAAAAATATCTTGTATGTTTATTAAGTCGGAAAGTTTTCAGACCACCCTCGTATCGTATATTTGCCAACGTTTTCCAATGTATCCTTTGTTATTTGCAGCATTTCTCCAATACTCAAACATTTCTCAAATAGTAGGTCGTTATTCATTTAGGACAAGTGATGTCCTTTAGAGCGACTTGGGAAATCCATAAGAAAAACCTACTAGACTGGAAGTTCGCCGCAGGTTACGAACCGACGACCTGTTACAGACTCTACCGACCAAACCATTCTGAGGGATAGCGAGTGCTAGGTTATTCGGACTTGTCTTGTTAGCAATTTGGATTGATTAAGGCGTCTCGTTAATTGCACTGCCTCGCAATTTGTTGCCCCTCTCTCAAGACAAGTATGAATTCATTTTTGAGCCGTTTTTATATTAGCCCCGTCTTTCTCAGTAATAGCGGTTTATTAATCACCGGCTCTGCACTGTATCTTAGCAACGAGAACAGGTTTCCGTGCCACCCTTTTGTTTTACTCCGTTCTCTATGTGTATCACCAAATTCTTGTTAATTTTAACGTTGGCCACGTCATTAAATGTGGCAATAAATGGAGAGGGAAGTAAGTATCAGAGTTATTTATGCTCTTGGGCTGCAGTTAAGGATTGCAAATTAATGACCGCAATTAAAAAACACGAGAGCACTTGTATGAAGAGTGGTTCTGCATTTACGTAACGGAAATTTGAATCCGAAATCGTTGTTACATGTTATCGTTCTAACGACCCTCCCGCCGTCATATGTAAACTGATATACCACTCTATATGGTGGAGCGGGGGGGGGGGGGGGGGCGATAAGGGGCCGTCGGTGTGGGCACAGTTTGAACCCGCGACCCTACCAGTACCTGACAAACGGCCACTTTAATGTTTTACTTTGGTGCCTTACTTTTGCCCTTTATCTGAGGTATGGGTGATTGCCTCAGATGAAGATACAGTGACTTTTTGGGTTCGTAGAACTAAAAGGCCGAGTTGTAGAAATTAAAAATCTCCTTTATTTTCGTAGAAATACTCTTATAGATTACAGCAGCATTACGTTACATACACCATCAGTCTACCAAGGTCGATCACAATAACAAACAGTGACAGCAGATTACATCTTTATCTCTCGTTACAACACAGCTGGCTCTCTCATTTCACAACTAACTGTTTGCGAGCCGTCACGTCCTTAAATACCTATTTCGTAAATTCGAGACATTTCTGTATCAAACAGGAATCGAATGTTCTATCACCTTACAGAAGCATAACCCTATCGGTGTCGGCAGGTCTTTTATCTCCCGCTATCATTATTTCTTCCGGCATATTCCTTATCTCCAGGCTTTTTGTGTACATAGCCGCGCTATCGCGAACGGGTTCCAGACAATATAAATAAAATGACAATAGAAGAACTGAGATTAATGTGTCCCACTATTGTAGAATACACGGACGCCGCTACAAGCATCTGTCAAGCACTACCACATACTTAAGATTTTTTATTTTATTATGTATTGTTATTAATTTATCTTTATTTATTCGGGGAAAAGCGATATCAGGAGCCTCAAGTGTTAAAGGGACTAATCAATTGGGATTGGGATTGCATTTCGAAGGGATTTCTGTACGTAAGCCACCATGCTGGGTGGGGGCACCCCTGGGAGGAAGGATGAAGTGAAGGAGACAGAGGGCGTCCGACCCAAGGAGCCACGACAGTACAGAGGGCAGGGTCCCTACAGTGTGCTTATATAGAGACTATATAAATCGCCTCCGCAGCCTTCACCACTACTTTCACCACAGAGCCACATATTGTTCCTCGCGTGTTACCTCTATTGCAGTGGTAGGCAATACTGAACATGTCTGAACTTGCCTGGTTCTCACAGGGAGGAACCAGGAGTACCAACAATCAAACTACTACGGTGTGTTTGTTTCACATTAAGCTAACAGATTATAATAAGTTTGAATTTTGGTGCAAAAAAATATGGACGTAAAAATTATTATCATTGTTTATTGAACAGCCCTCGTATTTAATATGAACAACTTTTTGCGAAAGCTCTCCAATCCATAATATACAGCAATTGTAAATTTTTAAAGCAATTATCTGTGGAAGCTTCTGGTGTCACAATTTTGCAGTGAAGCAGCTCCATGCTTAGAAAAAGGGAGCGTGCCTGTATTTCAATGTCCGGAAAAGATCCGTGAAGTCGGAAAGTGAATTACTGAATTGGAAACTGTGTGCGTCAAAGGACTGCAATGATCGCACACTTCAAAGTGAAGTGCAGAGGTATTATTCCCATTAGTCCTGGACCCGTAGGACCAAGGACCCTGGCCTCCTTCAAACCGGGAGCAATGGATACTCCGGGGCTCCTTCCATAGGGCAATACCTGATTTTTTTAAAAAGCCCCCCCCCCCCCCCCCGCTGAACACAACGTCAAGACGGGATGGAAGTGGATACGCCACTTACGCGCGTCAACCCCGCAGGGAAGACTACCGAAAACCTAGGTGGGGCCACCTGGTGATCTAGCACACCTTCTGCTAGCTCTGCAGACTAGTACCCGGCACTTCTTGGGCAACGCTCTACCCCCTCTGGGCGGCAGTAGCCTGGCCGGAAGTACCCATTTCCCCGTGGGTGTCAGGAACACACTGCCTCCTCGAGTCCAACCCAATCCGAACAGCTTCCCTACGGGAGGGTCTCGGCAGTTTAGCCCGAGGTTCCTCTAGTAACGTCAGATGTACCACGAGTGCTAGGGGTCCGCAGCGTCCGCACCTCGGCAGCTGAAGGGAACGGATCCCCTCCCCTACGGGAACACTTCAAAGTACCACAAAAGGACCAATGGGTAAAGGTGACCGCTTTATTATCGGTCATGCCTTATTCGCGTGGTTTTGTTGAACACGCCCTCCTGCCATTCAGATCGAAAGTAATGGAGGACCGCTACAAAGACATGGACCATAACCCATAAACACTTGGGGGTTAAAATTCCGGCACGGCGGCGTCGCTGACCATAAATTATTTAAAAATACTCACTACTCACGCATGTGAAGAGGCTACAACGAAGTAAATATGTATTGAGCACATGTATTGTTCTTAAACTAGATTAATAGATATTAAATATGCATGATATTGCTAAGATGAGAAAAATCGAACATTTATTAGTATGTTTCGAGTATTGAGAGGGGTTTAAGTAATTTGGTAGCTGCTTCTCTGCAACATTGCGGTTCCCCACGTGGTGACATAGATGATCTTCACGTATCAGACCATCCTATACGGCTGAGCAAGCCGTGAAGAACCTAAGTGCCCATCGTACATCCTACACCCTTAATCTGACATACCCCATATATTGAGGATGTACACCTCACTTCAACCATGGGTCTATATGACCATCGGCTTTCCAGGAGACCGAAGGGCTACCGCCCACCCAAGGATTGGTATACTCTCAGGCTACTTTAATCGTGCTGTAAACAACAAGGTGGAGCTGACTCAGCTCGCCAAGTGTTAGACGCTACATGCACACACATAAGTTTTGTAACACTAGCAGTGTACATAGCACCACTAAGTTCTAGACTATAAATAAGTAGAACTGGATTACACATTAACTTATTAGATCTATGAGTTGGTTCATTAAAAAAATAATCATGACTTTTACTGCATACCAATAACAATTTTCGTAAAATCGTCGTATTTCTCCACGCGGTTCTAGCATTTACGTGATTTTCCCGCTGTTCTCAGAGTTCCGGATGCTTGCTGTTCCATTGTAACACTATGTGCACTACTTGCTGATGCACCAAGAAGATTACCAGTTTCTTTTTCAATTTTTTTATAGACGATTCCAGGTTTCTTTCTTTAAGCACCACGAAAGAATGAGCGACCAATTGCCTCTCGCCACTTTTCAAAGGTTTGCCTCGATTGTGTTTAATTTGGGCTGAAGAACTGCCCTGCTTCATGATGAAAAGCTTAATGATTTTAAATTACATATACATAAGTGTTCTTGGACTTGTGAAGTACGCGAGATATACAGGAAGTACAAGTTAAGAGGCAGAGGATCTACTCCCATTAGTCCTGGACCCGTAGGACCAAGACCCGGGCCTCCTTCTACCCGGGAGCGATGGAAAACTCCGGGGCTCTTTCAATAGGGCAATACCTGGAGTCTAAAAGGCCCCCCCGTCTGAACCCAACCTCAAGACGGGATGGAAGTGGATACGCCACTTACGCGCGCCAACCCCGAAGGGAAGACTACCGATAACCTCGGTGGGGCCGCAGGTGATCTAGCACACCCACTACTAGCTCTGCAGGCTAGCACCTGGGACTATTAAGGCAACCCGCTACCCCCTCCGGGCGGCCCTGGCGGCCTGGCCGGAGGTACTCATTTACCCGTGGGCTAACGGGAACACACTGCCAACCCGAGATCTACCCATCCGAACAACTCCCGAAGGAGGGGCTCGGCTGTTCGGCCCGAGGTTTCTCTAGTAACGTCAGAGGTACCACGAGTGCTAAGGGTCCGCAGCGCCCGCACTTTGGCAGCTGAAGGGGACGGATCCCCTCCCCTACGGGAGTACAGGAAGTACAGTGTTAAATATCAGAAGTAACTCCACACTGTAAACAATAACATCTTAATCAGCATTCAACTCGAAACGGACCTCGTTGCGAGAGAGCTGTCTGTCATAAGAATGCAAAAATATGATATAATAACAATGTCCTTTAGTAATTGTTAAACAACATGTAGCTTAATTTAACATAAGTTAAAAGTGTGTATAATTTCACCTGTCTTTCGTCTAATTTGTATTGTGACTTTGTGGGTTCGTGAAATTAAAATTCCAATTGCACAAACTCAAAATGTTCTTTATTTCCACCGACTTACAATCGGAACACTTGCAAATTACGCAGAATTACGTAATGCACACATTTACGATTCACCAATTAGTCCGTTACAGTTGCACTTTGCTTCTCGCAATTACGTACACCCCTCCGATGCACGTCCACAGTCTTCTCGTCCGTACACTAGCACGGCGCTCGTACGCTGCTCGCCAAGAACTGACTACCTCAAGCCCGACGCATTGCTTATATATGACCAACTGGCCAATCTAGAAGGTTTCGGATTAGATGACATATCCTGTATGTTCGAGAACTCAAGGGGAGGGGAAAGAGACGGCACAGTGATGTTTTTCCAGCCACCCCTCGTTAGCGCTATAAGACAAATGGGTGGACCGAACGCCTACCGTCTCCTGCTGCTGCTGCCGGCCGGTTCTATAGGGAGTTCCGACGTTCGGGTGACACTGCTCCCTCCTCAAAGCTGGTCGTCCCGAACAGCACCATCGTAGCGTGCCAGGCGATGCAGGTGTACCACCAACATCTTCCCTCGGGGAACCTTCTGGATGCGGTAGACCACGTCCTCTTCACCATACGGTACGGTCCTTGCCATGGCTGCTGGAGCTTCGGGCAGCGTCCCTTGGTCCGGGTAGGGTGGTACAACCAGACCAGGTCACGTTGCTGGAACCCTTGGCTGTTGGCTTGCCTGTCATACTTGGTCTTCATGTGGTCGCTCGCCTTCTGATGTTCTGGCGAGCCATCTTGTGCATGTCGTGGAGATGGTCCACCAAGTTCTCCACATACTCGGTCGCTGGCTGTTTCGCTTCCGGAGGGCTTCCAAAAGCCAGGTCACAAGGGAGGCGTAACTCTCGGCCGAACATTAAGCTGGCTGGCGTCATCCCAGTTGTGTCCTGTGTAGACGTGCGGTATGCCAGCAAGAACAGAGGCACCTTGACGTCCCAGTCTCGCTGATGGCTGGCCATGACCTTCCTCAGGTGTTCCTCTAAGGTCTTGATGTATCTTTCGACCATGCCATCCGACTGGGGATGTAGAGGCGTCGTGCGGTTCTTGTTCACCCCAAGCCTTTGTAGTGCCTCCTTCATCAGGTTGGACTCAAAATTTGTGCCGTGGTCACTGTGCAGCTCTAACGGTATGTAGCATGTGGCATATGAAGCAGAAAGAAAAAATATGGAGCTATTACGTTTATAAGAATCGAAACATTTGCTTATTTTTCTCTCTCCGAAATTTGCTCGCACAGAGCAGTGATTAGAAAACTATTTACACTACTGTACTTAAAGGAGGAGTTTATCGTACGTATGCAAATAAAAGAAAACGACCATTAACTTCGCTAAACCAATCAACAGCTTAACCGTTTTCTGTCATATCTCTGTCTCTCTTCCCACAAAGATGTGTACAGCAGGATTATACTAGGTTGAGATAGATTATAGGCGATACTTGCCACCTTTTCTTCAGTACCAAACACTGTCGGGACACCGATATTCCTTTCGGCCTCTCGCTTACTGCCACCGTTCCATTTGACAGTCCCACAAGCGGCCGGGCTGCACCCGACACGGGAAACTTTCAGTTGGGTCTACACCCGGTGTCACGGAACACTACAATAACTGGACAGACACGCTTGCGCAGAACACATCGTATAGCACGGCTAAACACGGAACTTGGAACCTAACTAGCTAGAAACATATTGATAAGTAGATCTTTAATTACTTCGGAAATCTTCAGAGGTCCTCTTAATTGTGAACAACTTTTGTATCACTGATAAACTATATGGAATATTCAAAATCTTTCTACAGCTAAACCAAATCTTCATAAAACTATTTTAAATAATTTTGTTTTCTACAGTGAGCCATTGCCGAGATATAACGTTTGTATGACACGGTATTTATACTTTTCTCAAATAGCATCGTTATTCATTTTTTTTTGTCTTGCACATACAAAGAGAATGTCGTCACCTAGACAACCAGTTTCAAAACATTTAACTATCACTTAAAATATACTGTATTCCCGCCCTTTTAAAGGAGCAAGTCTGTTCATCAACTAAATGGCAGCAAGGGCATTGTCTAGAGGATGCAGGTGGGTGCTGTTAATTTGCAGATTTGTTTGACAATCAGCCAACCAATTAACGGTCTTGTGAACTCAAAACAATGGCCGATCGAAACTCAGTGAATCATGACGTTTACATTACAGTGATTTGTCCCGCGATCGGCGCAGTTTAATTACCAATTACAAACCTCTGCAGGGGTCATAGTTTTGTACCTTCATCGGCATCTTGATGCTACCGTCCAGTAGCTACCGTCGTTATTTTCTACTTCAATTTTCATATTTTGTTATTATTATGCACTATTTTTTAAATCACACTAAAAATAAACGGTTTCATCGGTCCTTCCGATGACGTCTACAGCGCTCGCATACAACAACTATGTCCGCCGTAACTGCGTGATTACTTTCCACTTGGATTTCCTCATCACTGTAAACGGTTTATTGATATAGACGAATGATGCGCCCCAAAGAAAAATGCCACAAGAGCTTAACTCACATGAACTTGGTGGAGATTACGCGGTCCGAGAACCTTTTTTGGTCAATATGACGGGTCGCAACATCCTGCTAGAAAGGTTTCATTGAAACGAGGCATCAAAAACCATCTAATTATCTCACAGTACCGAACTTCATTAACTGTCGCGAAGATAAAGGCCGATGATGTCACAGGCCCAAAAGCCGCAGAAAACTGTCGATCCTTTTGGATGCATTAACTTCCTTGACACATAATCGCAAGTCCACTTAAGTGGAAATGTATCTTCGCTCGCAAAGTCTTCAACACTCTATTGCTGCCATGGGTACACATAGACTGAACAGATGCTAGAAATTCAGACTAGAAGCACAGTCGGATGTACTAAGAATAGAACCGAGAAGCAAAAATTTACGAAAAGCTTGTAAAGTCATATAGGACGATGAATGAAATGAAATTCAAATGAGTACAGGGTACATAGAGCTTAGAGTTACTAGAAATTCATCTTTCAGGATAAGGGAATACCCCCAACGTTAGGTAATATCGGACGATATAGGAAATGATGTTAAAATGTGTACAGGATCCATATAGCATAGTTAACAAACTTAATCTTTTAATATAAGGGAAAACCTCCAAAGTTGTCACATAAGGCGTTGACGAAATGATGTTCAATTCAGTACAGGATACATAGAGCTTAGAGCTACGAACGTTCATCTTTCAGGATAAGGGATAACCTCCAACGTTAAGTCACATCGGACGATGAATGAAATGGTGTTCAAATGAGTACAGTGTACATAAAGCTTTGAGTTACCAGACATTCATATTTCAAGATAAGGGAAAACCTCCAACATTAGGTCACATCGGACGACGAGTTAAATGATGTTCAAACGAGTACAGAGTCCATAGATCTTACAGTTACCAGATATCATCTTTCAGCATAATGAAAAACCCACAACGTGAAGTTACATAGGAAGCTGAACGAAATGATGTTCCAATGAGTACAGGGTACATAGATCTTAGAGATACTACACATTTATCTTTCATGATAAGAGAAAACCTCCAACGTTAAGTCATATCAACGATGAATGAAATAATGTTCAAATGAGTCCAGAGTACATAGAGCTTAGAGTTACCAGGAATTCATCTTCCAGGATAAGAGAAGACCTCCAACGTTAAGTCATATCACCTATGAATGAAAAAATGTTCAAATGAGTCCAGGGTACATAGAGCTTAGAGTTACCAGTCATCTTTCAGAATAAGAGAAAACCGCCAACGTTAAGTCATATCAACGATGAATGAAATAATGTTCAAATGAGTCCAGAGTACATAGAGCTTAGAGTTACCAGCAATTCATCTTCCAGGATAAGGGAAATCCTCCAACGTTAAGTCGTATCGGAAGGTGAATGAAGTGATGTTGAAATGAGTCCAGGGTACATAGAGCTCAGTTGCCAGTATTAATCTTTCAGAATAAGGGAAAATTCCGGTAGAATACCTTATCACCCTGACCCAGATTAGAACTGGAGATCTTTTGAACATGATGCAGACACGCTAGCACCACGCAACAGGGAATACCTAGTAATGTGTGAATTCAGTTATTGTTATTTTTTGCTGTATACAATTTTGCTATACTCTTCTAGTAATTTTTTGTAGGTAAGCACATATTGTGAACAAGGAAGAAAACTGAATTCCCGGATTTAAGTTTCTCTCATTCAGTCTCATATGTCTCATTTTTGAACATCATAACCTTAAAATAGAAACTGACTCTAAATTTTTTGTATAGTAAGACTTCATCTCTTACAGTTTATCAGTTATACAAAAGTCATTCAGAAAGAAGAGGAAGTCTGGGGATACTCCTAGAAATTTCAAGATATAAATGTATTTTGTCATAAAAATATATAATTATTTCAGTTTAATCAAAATAGTTACATACATTTTTAAAAAAAAATGAAATATTCTTTTGTTTTTTCAGAAAAAAATTATTTTCAGTGTAGCCTGAGGTGGAGAGATTCCTTCAAAGATCTTTTTGCACCATCTCAAACTTTGAAATTTATTTCTCCGTTTGTTTCTCAGTACTATGAATGGACACACATGCCCTTTTCTGAAAATAATTGGTTTTTATTCAAGACACCTCGATACACGTATTTCGTGTAGAATATCGGGTGAAAATTGTTGGGTATATGAACGTATAGCAGAAAATACAATTGGAGATCTTATATTTCAAATATTTTTGTGTTACCGATAGTGAATTTACGTGGATAATAGTTCGAATTTTTTCTTAAAGCATTAAAGGAAATTGACCTGAAGTTCCTTCTCTGAAATACTCAAGGAAAAGGGTGGCTGCATCTTAATAGTTGTTTCACGTGATGAGATCTAGTGATTCTTTTGTGGAGTGAAATCTGATTATCATCTCACCGCGTAGCAATTGATGACTGAGTAAGTAACACTTGTTGTTAATGGTTGATTGTGTTTTGTTCTTGTTTGAATACTTCTCTGCTTGCGTGATACAAAGTGCCCGGTCAAAAGAGCCTCAGAAACCTGTTCATTACGACCAGCAAACACTTCAGTTTGAAACGTAACGATTTTATTCTGTTTTGTAACACGTGTACAAGTATTTTGTTGCAATAATAACCTTATAACTTTGTTTTGTATTTGAGTGGCGTTGATACACCGCTCCTAATGCGTTTTTCACCTCCGGAAGCAGACTTGGTGCAACTCTTTCGTGGTATATGACGGGATGTTGTTAAGTTTTAATTATATCCCCCTTTAAAAATTGTGACAGAGAGTTTGTGTAGATATGTGCTTGTTCATTCTTCTCTATGTAGCCACTATCCATATTTACACATTTCTCCCAGCGTTTCTTAACCCTCCGAACACCTTGATTGTAGAAGTCTGCATAATTTGCTTTAAACCAGTCTTCCACTTTTAATGACGTCATTTGTGTAGTCAAATCGCCGACCACGCAACGGATTCTTCATTTTCGGGAACAAGAAAAAGTCACTTCTGGTGAATAAGCTGGATGCTGTAAGGCCTCAAACCATTTCACTTGTTTTTGTCAACCGCTACTTGAAATGAATGAGCTGGTGCATTGTCAACCAGACGAAAACCTTTAGAGAGCTTACCGCGTCGTTTCTTAATCACAGCTGCTCATAACTTGTCAAGAAGACTGCAGTAGTATCTGCCAGTGATGTTTGGACCCTTGGTAACATAATCTCTAAGGATGATTCCACGACAGTCCCGGAAAATGGAAGGTATGACCTACTCAGCTGACTTTTGCATCTTTGCCTTTTAGGGAGGTGGGAATCGGCATGATTTTACTCCATGCTCATGGTTTTTTTGTCTCTGGAATACACTGATAGATCCAGGATTCATCCATTGTTACCAGGCGATAAAAAGAATCATGTTCGTCCTGTTTCAACAGCATCAAAATCTGTCTTGAAAGGTCACGCCGTGTTTGCTTTTGGAAAGTGGTTAGCAAACGTGGAGCCTACCGTGCAGACATCTTACACATGTACAGTTCGTCATAAATAATTTTCCACACACTACCATAACTAAGATGTGTCTCATTCATGATCATTTGGATGGTTACTCGTTTGTCTTCCAGTATTAAACCCTCTACTTTCTTCACTGTGACAGCTGACGGTCTACCATGTCTTGGCTCATCTGTTGGGGACATGTGACGAGTTTGAAAATCCCTTTTCCACCTCATAATAGTGTCATACGATGGGCAATCATTTCCATAAACAGCCGACATCTCATCACGGATTTCCCGGGCAGTTCTGACCTTCCAATTCCTGGAACTTGATCACACTACATGCCTCAATTTTCTCCATCTTACACTTTAGGAACTTCTGGAACTCGCTTTATAAAGAAAAAAGGACTCAAATCACTGAAACTACCAAAATTATGTCCCAAGGGTTCAGCGATGACACTGAGGAATTTTCATCACTCTATCATAAAAGCTACCGTGTGATAATTAAAACTTAACGGCACCCCCATGTAGATCGTCATCGAAGTCATCAACTCGTGCTTTGTTTGAAGGTCGTGCGCCTTGCCTAGGCCAAGCAGAGACGGAATGCATGTACAGATGTATTATTTCATGTTGACAGGAATCCTGCGCGGTAGGCATGAGTAGCAACTGTGGTGGGGATAATGCACCTATCGCCACAGTGCGTCACACGCGTAAGATTGCGAGAGGGGAGGGCGGTGCATAAGGTGTCTAAAAACAAATTTCATTCTCGAAACCAGTTTTGCAGCTCTTATAAACTAAGTTGTAATTCTTACTATGGTAGTAATCTCCACGCTTTTGTTGGATCTTGAATAATACATATGCATTTGGAACAAAACCCTGTTCTCCTCCAGCAGGCATGATAAACAACTGTCAGACTTTCAATATCGCTGCAGAGTCCCTGTAACGTATTTCACTCCAGGCATATGGTCCAGTATGTGCTGTATTTATATGTTTCATCCATATAAACTATATAAACTTCACTTCGATATCTCCGAATATTTCGTAAATACTTAAGCCTTTTTGCACGTATGGTGCGATGTTCGATTAAAATTTGTGTTCAAATAATACTAGCTTCAAAGGACTCTTCTTAATGTTCAGACACTGCCTTGGAAGTCAGTAGAATTTTTAGCTCCATAAGCACTTTCTTCAAAGTTGGTCTTTGTTTTTCTGTGCTTTAAAAATTATTCATAGTTGCCTAACTACTTCTGAATTAAAACATCCAAATTATATTTTGTGCATGTTCTTAATCTTTGTTTACTGGGCATAGAGAAGGACGTTGTTGCACTAGCACCAATGGCTTTTCTTTCCTTAATAACTCTCCTAAACTGCTTTCAGACAAAACTGTTGCCTCAGATACCCTTCCCCAGATTTTATAGCTGACCCAGACCATTGTTCCTTTTTTTATAAATCTATGGATATTGGTTATTACTTCTCGTGTTTTTAAATGTAGCACTTTATTTCCTAATGTGCTGCTAGGAGGTGTCATTTATAAATGCTCTCTTGGAACCAGGTGACAAGCACGTTTTGAAACAAGCTGTAGTGTTACCGAGTAGCTCTGCACGTGTTTAATTGCTCGCAACTGGTACGCAACTGACCTGCCCTCCCCTCCAGTTGCAACCGTTCTGAGGTGGACTCGTCCAGATACCATTGTGCATCGCTCTGCACTTTTCAAGATAAAAAATGCATCTGTATAGGTGCAGCAGAAACTGAAACGCGTTCTCAAGAAAAATATAAATTATTCTAATCTGTGTAAAATTTGGGATGAACCACAAAATTCTAGAGAAAATTGTAATGCACAAAATGGAAACAGAAGTTTCGATTTAAAATTTGCCCCAATCACATCATGCGATGTAGCGAAAAGCTTTTCCAGATACAGAGTATGTTTAGAAAATAGGCAATCGTTTTCGTTTGAAATCCCCCAAAAGTGCATTGTTATTTACTTAAAAAGGCATAATGTAGGATTCTGACAACGATTTAACTTACAATACATGGGTCATTCAAAAGTTAATACCAACACTGCCTGCATTTGGCGCTATCAGCAGTAAATCATGTAATCTGATAACAATGACAAATAACAGCATCTAAGGTTTGTTAGCCGCGAGTTTGAAGATAATAGTTTTATTTAATAAGACATTTTTAGTAAGTTTAATTGTAGGCTGTCATCTTTTTTGCTCTAAATATGTAAATACCAACAAAGATGCTTTATTAAAATTCAGGTTGATAGAGATATCAATGCTTGACAATCTCATACAGAATTATTGGAAGCTTGTGAGCATTTTAGAGAGCAGCTCTAAGACTTTGACAATTGTAGAAAGGACACTGATATATATAATGTTAGTTGGTTACAGGGATTTTTTTTTTTTTTTTTTTTTTTAAAGTTTTAAACCATGATAATCATATTTATAAGTTTGATGTTTCTGCGTTATTTACTGCTTTTACTGCAGAAAAAAAGAGTATATTTGCTAAATATAGAAGAGCTATATGGAATAAGATAGTTTTGTATTGTGACGACCTGTTCTTACTTTGTGAATAATTAAGGAACACGTGGTCAGGTCGAACACTCGGGAGCAAACACTCAGAGCAGAACTACATGCTTTTACGAGAGGATGGGAGCTTTTCTATAATGGTTCATTGGTAAAAAGGTAGGGAAAAGCTAATTAAAAGTGGAATTCACTTAATAAGAATATTTACCAAACAGATTTACAAAAGGGCCATAACGGTCGTTTACCTGCCCAGAAGCGAAGCTGCCTACAGATACATGTTTTTCAATCACCTCGCAGTTACAGAGAGAGTCTCTCGCTTAAAGATTATTCATCTAGTCATAAAGGAGGGGAGGGAGTGACAGTATTTTAAAGATTTACATTATGATGCATGCAAGGGTTTTCAAAGGTTGCTAGTGTGTGTTGCACTGCTGAAAAATTGTGTGAGAATTGTAATGTTGTTAAAGATAGTTTAAAAGAAGTTGCTAATGGAAATTAAAGTATCCTGTAAGTTTAAGTTATAATAATTTGAATATAATGCAGGATTGGCCAAAAAAATGTGTTATAAAATTGGGTGTTAGTGATGACCCTGATATGGCTATTCACACCTTTAAGGCATTGGAAAATATTAATAGTTGCACTTTATATAAGAATACAAAAAGAAAGTTTGTTTTTAAACCAAAATGCGAGCAAACAATTGATACAACAACCTTGAGCAATATGACATCTGCTAACTTTTGGGAAGCAGTTAATAAAATAGATCCTTGTGTAGGTGTGAACAGCAAATATATTGCATTAGGGCCTAATGTAGATAATACATTTATAACGAAAGATGATGCTAAATGGGGAAGGTTGGATATTGTGACTTTGAGGATTCGTGACATTAAAATTCCAATTGCACAACTCAAAAATATTCTTTATTTCCACCGAGTTACAATCGGAACACTTGCCGAATACACAGAATTACGAAATACACACAATTACGATTCACCAGTTCATCTGTCACAGGTCCACTGCATGCAGTTATGTACACTCCTCCGATGCACGTACACAGTCCGTTCCTTCACTGGGCGCTCCTCACGCTGCTCACCAAGAACTGAACTGAACTGAACTCTTCTCCGGCCCAGCGCGTCGCTTATATAAGACCAGCTGACCTATCTAGAAGGTTCCGGGTTAGATGAAATATCCTAGATGTTCGAGAAATCAGGGGGAGGGGAAAGAGAGGCACAATGGCCTGCGATCCCTTCAGTTGGCGCTACAAGATAAATGGGTGGGCGTATCCGAATGCTTCTCGGCCCTCACTCAGCCGTCAGTTAGCCGTGCCTGGGTGACAATATGCTTAGCTTTAGAGTTATGACATATCATGTCATAATGTTATAACTCGCTGAATAAAAGAGTAGAAAATTTAAATGGAGACTTCGTTAGTATTAGGCAGTATGGGGGGGGGGTATTCGCAATAGGCATATGGTTAATATTTTTAATTGCAAAGATGGTGGTTGGCAACAGAGATGATGGTGGGCAAATACATTTCGTACAGGAAGGGAAGACGTACATCAAAAACGTCTCACGCGACTGACGCTATTGTTAGTTTACTTCGTACATGGAACTGGGAAATTCTACAGCATCCTCCATACTCCACAGATATGAGCCCATGTAATTTTGACTTTTTTTTTTTTTTTTTTTGCAAAATTTGTTTTAGAACCATGCAGACAATAATACCAGAAGTAGAGCGGTCTATTCGAATATTAGGACAACAAGACGCCGTGGAAACAATAAGCTAATTTTTATGAATAAATATGCAACTTATTTTATGGCACTGTGTCCTTCGTGTGACTACCGCTGCCCATGACATTGCCTGTGTGAGTACGTGCGCGACTGCATGGCACTCAGTACCCACTCCTATGTTTATGAGACACAGCTAGTGTGTAATTCCTTCTCAGCCTGCTTTATTATTATTTTTCCCTAAAGTTCCGGACCCTAATTCATGGCATAATCCAACTAAAGTGTTACATTCTTCTGTAATTTCTCTTGCAGTCAGTCTTCGATTGCATGGCATAATTCCCTGCCTTCAGCCCTCCTTCGGGAGTTGTTCGGATTGGGATGGTCTCGAGGGGGCAGTGGTTCCCGATACCCGTGGGAATCGGGTACGTCTAAGGACAGGGTTGAGGGAAGCCATTAGTTCATCCGGGTACTAGCCTGCAAAGCTAGTAGAAGGTGTACTAGATCACCAGGCGGCCCCACCGAGGTCATATCGGTAGCCTTCACCTTTGGTGTTGGCGCGCGTAAGTGGCGTATGCACTTCCATCCCGTCTTGTGTCCTTGGACCAAATGGGGGGGTCCTTCTTTGTAACCCAGGTCTTGTCCTATGGAAAGCCCCACGGAGGACGCCGAGCGCCCTTTGGGACAGCCCGGATAACTCCCTGGTTGAAAGAGGCCCGGGTCTTGTTCCTACGGGTTCAAGACTAATGGGAGTAGAGCCTCTGGACTCAACAACAACCCTCCGTAGGGGGAGAATGTGTCCCTTTCAGCATCCGCGGTGTGGGTGCTGAGGACTCCTAGCACTCGTGGTACCTCTGAAGTTACTAGAGGAACCTCGGGCCGCCCGCCTCGGTAGCGTAGATAGCAGTATGTCTAGCTCACGTTCAAGAGGTCCCGAGTTCAAATCTCGGTCAGGGTGAGTTACCTGTTTAAGTTTTATCCGGGGTTTTCCCTTATCCTTAAAGACGAATGTCGGGCAACCATAAGCTTCATGGACTCTGGACTCATTTGAGCATCATTTCACCCAATTCATTCACCGTCCGATATGACTTACCGTTGGAGGACTTACCGCTGAGCCCTCCTGTCAGGAATTGTTCGGAATGGGTTGGACTCGAGGGGGCAGTGTGTTCCCAACACCCCTGGGAGATCGGGTACCTACAGATGGGGTTGAGGGAAGCCATATATTCCCGCGTAGCAGCCTACATGCCTAGTAGGTGTTCTAGATCACCAGGCGGCCCCAACGAGGTTGTTCGGTAGCCTTCCCCTTTGGGGTTGGCGCGTGTAAGTGGCGTATCCACTTCCAGCCGTCCTGTGTTTTTGGACTAGATGGGGGTGGGGCTTGTTGGCTTCCAGGTTTTGCCCTACGGAAAGAGCCTTGGTGCCGTATGGCACCCTTTGGGTACATCTCGGTAACTCCTTGGTTTGAGAGGGAGGTCAGCGACAGCTGTCCTACGTACATCCCTACTGTTGTCTTGAGCACCATCGGTAGATGTCGAAGGGCATCCTGAACAAGAGTTATCTTTGACTTCCTTCTAGCCACTTTTAAATCGAGTGATCCATTCCAGACATCATCATGTTTCATTCATCATTTGGCGTTGTTCCTCTAACTCAGTTATCTTGTTCTACTCAGTGCAGCAGTGAACAGTAACCAACACACAATAACGAAGCTTGCATAAGTTACACATTAAACAAAAGCGTGTGCAGGGATGCCTACCTCACTCCGTTCCAACACTCCATTGGTGTGAAATTACGAAATGTTCACGAAGATCAGACAGTTCCGCATTCAGACGTGGTGAGCGAACAAGTTTTTGCGGTTTAGCGCGCCATTCATTCCTTTATCAATAGCTGTTCACCTATTACCTCACTACAAGAACATTACTCTAGGCTGAGCTTTAACTGGCCACTTTGGGAGAAATAGTCCAGCTCCTGGGCTACACAAACCGACCACGAGAGGGTAGGATAATGTGAGAGGTACCGCAGAGAGAAGTACCAAACTGAAAGTGTCTTCTTCTTCACTTCATGGCATAGGTAATCAAGTGCCGGTTCCACCTTCGAAGTCCTCCAGCCATCGTTTCCTGGGTCTGCCCAACGATCTCCTACCTTTAGGATGATACTGTAATATTTGTTTTGTAAGTCTATTATCTGGCATTCTTTCAACATGTGCCTTCCATTTTTGTTTGAGATCTTTTAACCTATCAATCATACTAAAATGTCCAGCTCTTCTCTTATATTTTCATTTCTTATTAAGTCCCTCTTCGTGCATCCTTTCACACTTCTCAAGAATTTCATTTCTGAAGCCTGTATTTTACTCTGTTGCTTTTTAGTTAACGTCCAAGTCTCACTTCCGTATGTCAGTATAGGTACAGCCATAACTTTGCAGAACTTTCATTTTGTTTCTTTACGTATTTTGTTTCTAAATGTTCTATTTATTGTTCCACAAAATCTTTGACATTTGCATATTTTATTGTAGACATCATATTCCTTGTGATAACTAACATCAGTGCCCAAGTAGTTAAAATGGCTTACCTGATTAACGCAACGATTATTTATAACTATTTTTGTTCTAATTGGCTCTTTCCCAATTAATGCCATTACCTTTGATTTAATAAAAGAAATTTTCATATTATATTGCTTACAAAGTTCACTAAGTTTAAAAATAGATTTTTGTAGGGCAGACTCGCTATTTGAATGAAATACCGAGCTGAATGAAAGTGTAAGGAAGCAATTAGTGGTTTACCGGAACAATATAAGGAGTCAATTGGAGAGTTTAATGTCGCGTCGGCAAGTTGGCCATGGTAGCTCAATTGGTTAGAGCGACTGGACGGAAACCAGGAGATCCGTGGTTCAAATCCCTGCCGTGGCATTGAATTTTTAGTTGGCTATAATCAAATAAGAATACCCATATACCGGAGTAATAAAATTTAAAAGGATTGCTTCTGTAAGAATTAATTCCTCAATATAAAATTTAACATTAAAAGGTTCAGTGATAGAATTCCTGGTATTTAAGTGCTTACTACAGTAAGTCGCCATAAAATGTGTATCTCGAATATTGGAACTCTAAGTGGTTTACCGGGAAAATGTAATGAGACAATTGGAGAGTTTAATGTCGCGTCACGTTGGCCATGGTAGCTCAAGGCGTTAGAGCGACTGGACGGAAACCAGGAGATCCGTGGTTCAAATCCCGGCTGTGGCATTGAATTTTTCAGTTGGCTCTAATTAATTAAAGCAATTACTTATTGTACCAAAGAACTCAACCTGAACAATGTAACGTCTACCTTTAAGGTTGCCATGTGTAAATTCGAAAGTTTATAGAGACGTGTCACAAGAGCAACATAGGATTGCCAATTCTGCCAAATTGATGAAGCTGCAACTGATCTAATAAGACTAATTCACCGTGCCGAGGATAGATGGCGGGATAATGACTCCAGGGTGTCTTAGATATTCATAGGCAAAGTTGTGATGATGACCCGGCTTCAAGCGTAAACAGCAAACGGGAACTACATTACTTACCTTTGCTTTAAAAATACTTAGTTACAGACAGTATTACTAGACATCAAAATATTCAACTTCCTAACTGAATTCAATAGAGTTAATGCTGCAGTTTTTATACATAGCTTTCTCTACACTTGTACAAACACTTACCTCTCGCCCTATCGACTTCAAGTTAAACATTATCTTATTTTAGCTACGAGGGAATACAGTAGACTTTAAGTGATAGTCAAATGTTTTATATAGATGACTTTCTCTAATATTGTACAAACACTTATTACTCTGTCTACTTCAAGATAAACATTATCTTATTGTAGTTACAAGGGAATACATTAGACTTTAAGTGATAGTCAAATGTTTTATATAGATGACTTTCTCTACTCTTGTACAAATACTTATTGCTCTACCTACTTCAAGATAAACATTATCTTATTGTAGTTACAAGGGAATACAGTAGACTTTAAGTGATAGTCAAATGTTTTATATAGATGACTTTCTCTACTCTTGTACAAACACTTATTGCTCTACCTACTTCAAGATAAACATTATTGTAGTTACAAGGGAATACAGTAGACTTTAGGTGATAGTCAAATGTTTTATATACATGGCTTTCTCTACTCTTCTACAAACACTTATTGCTCTGCCTACAATTGTAACAGTATTTTTGTGTTCGTGGGAATTGTAAATATATATAAAAATGTATGTAGTTGTGTGATTGGCCGAAGTAGTAGTGGTGTGACGTGGTGTGACGTGGTGTGATGACGTGTCAGTGAATCGGCCAATCACAAAATAAGGTGGGAATTACTATGGGGACAAGAAAATCAATAATCTAGAAAAAGTGAGAATCTTGTGTCTTGCTGGAGAAGGAGGAAAGATGTTACGAGGATTTTAATTGTAAAGGAAAATTAATAAGATTCAAAAACTGTTATTCAATATTTATAATAGATAAGAGTGAATCATAGTTCGTATTATATAATTAAATAATATATTACAAAATCGGACTCATCTAAATTTTATTTTCACCAAAAATCCGTATCCACACCTGAGAAAAGATCTCACGACTCTCAGTATATTAAAACTCGACTTGGATGTTACAAAAAGTTGGCTTGCTTCTTATTAGTTGAAGAAGAACGAAAATATAATCCCGTTACAAATGGCGCCCAACGTGGGGCTCGAATAGGATAAAGAAGAGGAGATTAAAGCATCGTGCAGCTCCGTGGGAATTTAAAAGGAAAGAAGAAAGAAGAGAGAAGAAAGAAGAAAACGAGAACTGGTTTAAGTGAGTGAAATTAAAAAAAAAAAAAAAAAAAAAATAATAATAATAATAATAATAATAATAATAATAATAATAATAATAATAATAATAATAATAATAATAATAATAATAATAATAATAATAATAATAATAATAATAATAATAATAATAATAATAATAATAATAATAATAATAATAATAATAATAATAATAATAATAATAATAATAATAATAATAATAATAATAATAATAATAATAATAATAATAATAATAATAATAATAATAATAATAATAATAATAATAATAATAATAATAATAATAATAATAATAATAATAATAATAATAATAATAATAATAATAATAATAATAATAATAATAATAATAATAATAATAATAATAATAATAATAATAATAATAATAATAATAATAATAATAATAATAATAATAATAATAATAATAATAATAATAATAATAATAATAATAATAATAATAATAATAATAATAATAATAATAATAATAATAATAATAATAATAATAATAATAATAATAATAATAATAATAATAATAATAATAATAATAATAATAATAATAATAATAATAATAATAATAATAATAATAATAATAATAATAATAATAATAATAATAATAATAATAATAATAATAATAATAATAATAATAATAATAATAATAATAATAATAATAATAATAATAGTAGATTTATGTTGTTAAGAAATCAGAAAATAGTTAAAAAGATGGCGAGTAGAAAAGAAATAATAGGGGAAGGAGAAGTTACTGATAGTGTAGGAATGAATAGGGAGGATGCAAGATTAAGCATAGATAATGAGTCAATGTTGGAAAGAATAACAAGAATGTTAAGTAATTTAGATTCTAAAATAGAACAAAATGCAAAGAATTTAGATTTTAGAATGAGAGATGTAAAATCAGAAATAGGAGATGTTAAATCTGAAATGAGTAATTTAGATTCTAAAATAGAACAAAATGCAAAGAATTTAGATTTTAGAATGAGAGATGTTAAATCTGAAATGAGTAATTTAGATTCTAGAATGAAAGATGTAAAATCAGAAATAAGTAATTTAGATTCTAGAATGAAAGATGTAAAATCAGAAATGAGTAATTTAGATTCTAAAATAGAACAAAATGTAAACGATTTAACTAAGAAAATGAATGATTTAGATGTAGGAGTAAGACAGGAACTAGCACAAAATGTGAGTAACTTAGAAATTAATTTATTACAGAAGCTAAAACAGGAATTAAAATCTGAAATTTCACAGGAGATTAGAGAAGGGAGAAAAGAGTGTAGGGATAATATGGAAAGGCTCATGCAGATTATAGAGATTAATAAGGATGAGAATAGAAAGGAAGTCAATGAGTTGAGAGAGATAATTCAGGAAACTAGGTTAGGTCAGGACATTGTGAAACAAGAAATAAGAATGGAATTAAACAAAGAGTTAGAAACATTTAGGATACAACAGGCAGAAATAACACAAAAACAAAGAGAAGAAGAAGTAAGATACACCAAGAGGAAATAAAGTTACAAATTGATGAGATAAGTAAAGTAAAAGAAGAAGTAATTTTGCAAATTAAAGAGGTAAAAGAACATTTTGAAAAAGAAAAGGATAACTTAGGAAAATTGACACAAGTTGTAATTGCATTACAGGCTAGAAAAGTAAATAACGGGAAAGAAATGTCTAGAATTACAAATATAAACGATTGTGACTTACCAGGTGAATTAAGCAATCATCAGAAGTCTAGTGATGTAGTAAGTGAATGTAGTGATTTTGTGAGTCCAGATAATGATATTAATTATCACAGAAACACACAGAACATGTCCTCACACACACAACTCCACAGTCTAGGTCAAAATGAATGTGTACATTATTCACTAAATGATATTAGTCCACCAACTTTTGATGAGGAATCAGGTGATAATCCAAAAGTATTTCTTAGGGAATTGGAAGAATATTTCCATATTAAGAGAATTCCCAATGAATTTCGGATGGTAATAGTAAAACGCTGTTTGAAGAAAAATGCTCTTGAGTGGTTAAGGTTAACTTTGGCTTCACATGAAACATACAGTACTTTCAGAAATCTGTTTATAAATAGATTTTGGGGACCTGAGAGACAAAGAAGAATAAAAGTTGAGTTAGCAACGGGTAGGTTTGAGTTTAAAAAAGGGATTTCTATGACTGAATATTTCTTAAAATTAGCAAACAAAAGTAAGTTGATCAATCCCGAAATTTCTGAGACAGAAATTGTCAACATGCTAATACGTCATTATCCACCACATATCAGAAATCATTTAATTGTGGCTAAGCCTATCGATTTCTCTGATATGATTGAATTATTATCCGAATTTGAAGCACATAACCTCATTAATGATACTACATCCTGTGATGGTAACTATAATAACGTCCATATTGAGCGAGGAAGAAATCGACAGGAATCACAACCTACAAATAATAGGAATAATAGGACGAGTTTAAATTGGGGCGGGGCACCCGTGAGAAATCAAAGATTTGAAGGAAGAGGTTATGATCCTAGACGAACTTATGAATCTGTAATTCCCGGAACAGGAAGTGGAGTTCAAAATAATGTGCAAAGGAATTATCATAACAATCAGTCGACGAGAATTGGAAGAAATGATCAAATAAACCATGTAAGATTTTATCGAGGAAATAATCAGCGAATAAGTAATTTTAATAGGGGTAGAGGTACTAGTTTATTTAGTGCAAATCAAAGAGATTTTAGGGGTGTGAGATTTGAAAGAAGTAATCAAAAGGAAAGAGTCGAAAATACACAAAGCACAGAGAATGATGTGAGTATAAACGATAGCACCAACCTAACCAACAATGAAAGTAATAATCAGAGGGAGATGGAAAACTAAAAACCAAATCATTTTGTGCTCTGGAAAGTGGTTCGGTGAGGATGACACAGGGCGAATTGAAAGTTGAAGATAACGGAAATAAGCTCACTCTCTTGCAGAAAAATAAGGAATTAGTTAACCCACCTCAGATAATTATTTACCTATGGGATAAAGAATATACAGCCTTGATTGATACTGGAGCCAGTTCTATTGTGATAAGTGAGGAATTGTTTAAAAATCTGTTAGCTAACTATAAAGTGGAATATTTAAATGTGTGTAACGTTTACTGCAGTACTGCAATTGGGAAGAAAAAATATAGGATTAAATATCAAGTATTAATTAAGGGGCGAATAGGTGAATGGAATTTCAATTTCATTGCGTTGGTAATTCCACATTTGGCAAGAGATGTAATTGTGGGTAATGATTTATTATATGAATGGCAAAGTGTATTGAATTTCGAAATGCATGAAATGAAGGTTAAGACAGAAAATGATTTATTAGTAATAAAATTATTGGAAGAAGATGGAAGAAAAGAAGAGAACAGGGATAATATAAATAATGAAAGGTTTTTTGCGGAAGATATACTTTTGCAAGAAAATGGTAATATTGAATACGATGAAAATGAAAATTGTGGGAAGAATTTAATTATTGATGGATTGTAAAATAATGTAACTGACCTTGAAAAGCATTGTTGCCAATTATATACAATACAAGATAAGAACGGCGGAAGCCAAGTGGAGGAAGAAATAGAATTCCAGAGAATATTACAAGTAAAGTTAGAAAACACATACAATTTAGACCAAGCGAGAAAAGAACAGTTGAAATTGTGTATATTAAAGAATAGAAATGCCTTTAGTTCAACACCTGGACTGTGTAACAAATACACACACACATTTAAAGTAAATGATACTGATCCCTATACACATAAAAGCCTTGACAGTAATTGAAACAATATTGAATATATACTATGTGTGTGTTAAATAATAATAAAAATAAAACATTGTTAAACATCAATATATTGTTGTATTTTAATTAATGTTAATTTATTGTTGTGTTTTATGTTTGTGTAATAATAATGTGAAATTGTTGTTAAATGTTCATTTATTATATTTCATCCAATGTATGTATATTGTTATATTTTATGTATGTTGTATTGGTGTTGTGTAATATTGGTGTAAACGAAATTGTTAATTGGGGCTGTTCTTCGAAATATATGGAAACAGATTGTTAATTCCTTTATTTGGTTATTTTCCATATATTTCGAAGAGGGGCATTTGTAACAGTATTTTTGTGTTCGTGGGAATTGTAAATATATATAAAAATGTATGTAGTTGTGTGATTGGCCGAAGTAGTAGTGGTGTGACGTGGTGTGACGTGGTGTGATGACGTGTCAGTGAATCGGCCAATCACAAAATAAGGTGGGAATTACTATGGGGACAAGAAAATCAATAATCTAGAAAAAGTGAGAATCTTGTGTCTTGCTGGAGAAGGAGGAAAGATGTTACGAGGATTTTAATTGTAAAGGAAAATTAATAAGATTCAAAAAGTGTTATTCAATATTTATAATAGATAAGAGTGAATCATAGTTCGTATTATATAATTAAATAATATATTACAAAATTGGACTCATCTAAATTTTATTTTCACCAAAAATCCGTATCCACACCTGAGAAAAGATCTCACGACTCTCAGTATATTAAAACTCGACTTGGATGTTACAAAAAGTTGGCTTGCTTCTTATTAGTTGAAGAAGAACGAAAATATAATCCCGTTACACAATATAAGCATTATCTTATTGTACTTACAAGGGAATACAGTAGACTTTAAGTGATAGTCAAATGTTTTATATAGATGACTTTATCTACTCTTGTACAAACACTTATTGCTCTACCTACTTCAAGATAAACATTACCTTAGTGTAGTTACCAGGGAATACAGTAGACTTTAAGTGATATGTTTAAGTGATGAGGTAAAGAGAAAAAGATCTCATTTGGCAAAGAAAACATATCCTTATCTTTATCAGCCGGAACGTAAATGGGTGTTTCGAGATGAAGTAAATCCAACAAAGGCTATTCGCCCTCGAAGCACTTCGAAGTAAATGGTCACCTGCTTTTTAAGTAAAACTTGCAATGTGGAGTTGGCCAAGCCAGAGCCAAGTTATAGGGAAATTAGAGTGAGGTTAGAGTGAAGCCGTAGAGAAGCCAGAGAGGTACCTACCAGAGCGGAGCCAAAGCAAAGCCAGAGCGGAACCGAACCGGCGGCCGGAGCCTAGACAGAGCAAGCCAGGGCCAAGCCAGAGCCAAGTTAGGGTGAATTTAGAGTGAGGTTAGACTGAAGCGGGAGAAAAGCCAGAGCTGCACCAGAGCGGGACCACAGCGGGGGCCGGACCCCAGCCAGAGTCAAGTCAAAGCCAAGTTAGAGTGAATTTAGAGTGAAGTTAGAGTAGTACTGGAGCAAATAGCAAAGCTAGAGCAAAGCCAATGCAAATCCAAAGCGGAGCCAGAGCAGAGCCAGAGCAAAACAAAGGTAAATCCAAAGAGGTGACAGAGCAGACCCAGAGCAAAGTTAGAGCAGAGCGAGAGCAAAGTTAGAGCAAAGCCAAAGCAAAGGCAAAGCAAAGCCAAAGCCAAAGCAAAACAATGCTATAAGTGGAACGTAAAACGGCCAATGCCTTCGATGAAATCTTCGGTGAAGTAAGGAGAACTAACAACAACCATAGGAGGGTTCTTCATCAAGCAATGCGGGCGCACACACATCTCGTATACCAACACAGTGTTTGAAGGCTCAAAACATCCAGCTGATGGGCTATCCACCATACAGTCCTGATTTGGCACCCATGGCTTCTCTTTGTTCCGAACATCAAGAATAAATTGCGTGAACAACGATTTTCGTCGGCAGAAGAGACCGTTGATGCCTTCAAAAACCATGTTTTGGAGATGCCTCAAGAAGACTGGCATAAGGACTTTGACAAATGGTTCAAACGGATGTAAATACGAGGGTTGATCAACAAAGACAGACACTGCCTTTTTTTGCACAGATGTTTATTATTGCAATTCAATGTTTACATGATTTTTTAAAGTAGTCCCTTGCTACTTCAATGCACTTTTTATAGCGTTTCTGGCAGTCCTTGAGCACGTGCTGCAGACCATTCTTTGCCTAGTCCTTGAGAATCACCTCACTTTTCTTGAGCACTGCTTCAGATTTCTCAGATCGAATACCCCTAAAATTTGCCTTTAGTGATGGGAATAAAAACGTCACAAGTCACAGCCACGGGGCTGTAAGGTGGATGTGGTACACAGGTAATGTTGAATCGAGCCAGAAACTGCATGGCTTGATTTGCGACGTGAAGCTGTGCATTGTCATGATGAGGTCACCTCCAAGTCCAAGAAAGCTCTGGTCGTTTCTTTGCAATGTGCTCTTGCAGTGTATCCAATACTGACGTGTAGTATGGTGCTGTAACAGTAGTGTGAGGGGGAACTGCAGGCTGGTAAATCATTCCATTACAGTCAAAAAATGTGATCACCATCACTTTTCCTGCAGATGGAACAACCTTTGCCTTTTTTGGTGTTGGAGAACTTGGTGATTTCCACACTGTGCTGCCTTGTTTTCCTTCAGGATCATAACGATGCAGCCATGACTCATCACCGCTGATAATCGAAGCTTAGGGGTATTCGATTTGAGAAAATCTGAAGCGGTGCTCAAGACAAGTGAGGCGATTCTCAAGGACCTGACCAAAAATGGTTTGCTCCACGTATTCATGGACTGACAGAGACGTTATAAAAAGTGCATTGCAGTAGGAGTGTGTGTGTGTAGTGTTTAACGCCCGCTTTTACTACAAACGGCACTGCAGGCGGATTGCAGTAGGAGGGGAGTACTTTGAAAAAAGATAATGTAAACATTCAATTGCAGTAATGAACATCTGTAAAAAAAAAAAAAATATATATATAAAAAAAGAAAAAAAAAGCAGTCTCACTCATTATTGATCAGTTCTCATATGTATTGATCATAAATGATAATTTTAGTTAACTGATGGAAATTAATCATTTCTCCACTCTAGCCGTAAATAGGCTAAAGTTATTTTTTTTTTCTTGATAGTCAACATGAAAAATTCAATGCCATGGCCGGGATTTGAAACACTGATCTCCTGGTTTCCGTCCAGTCGCTCTTAACCTTTGAGCTACCATGGCCAACATGACGTCCTGACATTAAATTCTCCAGTTGACTCATATATTTTCCCGGTAGACCACTAGGTTCAAATCTCGGCCATGGCTTTGAATTTTTCATGTTGACTCTTATCTTTAAAAAAAAACCTTAGCCTATATACGGCTAGTGTGGAGAAATGATTGATTTCCATCAATTAACTAAAAAAAATAAGACTTAAATGATGAAGTCTGGAACTTAAATACTTACGATAGTAAGTCGCCACAAATGGTGTATCTCGTATGCGAGAGCCCCTAGTGGTCTACCGGGGAAATATATGAGTCAACTGGAGAATTTAATGTCAGGAAGGCACGTTGGCCATGGTAGCTCAAAGGTTAAGAGCGAATGGACGGAAACCAGGAGATCCGTGGTTCAAATCCCGGCCATGGCATTGAATTTTTCATGTTGACTCTATCATAAAGGAGAATATTTTGTAGAAACAGTAAAATTGTTTTCAATCATAAATTGCTTTGCTTTAATTGTTAGGCTCAAAATATAAGTAGTATTTCCTACAATTGAATTCTTGGATGAATACATTCTTTCCTCTAATTAATGTAAATATCTAGTTTCAAAGAACTCCATAAAAATCCATTACAGAAATATTATTGTTTTGATCCTTGCAAATGATTTTCTAAAATGCTATTTTTAGTTTAGGAGATCAGGAATGCACTTTCTGTAACAATTGATAGCAAGTTTTTGCGTGTACTGCAATATTTCCTCTGTCTAACCGATATAAACTTCAAAACGTGTACTAATATGATTTGTGTAACTTTCCAAATCCACCGCCGGATGTACTAGCATGATGAAGAACGAACGGTAACCATGACAATAGATTTGTTTTTAATTTTGCCTGTCTTTTGGTGAAAAATAGCAGAGAACTAACACCTCAATACGTAACAATTTGTCTGTCTGCCCTTTACATAGGTAAAAAAGTCATATATTAAAAGCTATCGGCCATTATTCATGCGTGACGTATGAAGGTTATAATCGATGGCTGCAAACACGCAACTGTTATAAACAAATTAATCAGTAAACGGTTTATCATTCATCTGGCCAGATAACGCAGATGCAATTCGTTTCGCATTACTGCGAAAAGCGATCACCAGATGCCACTGCTATGTGCACAAAAGTAAACTTTTGTAAAAACAAACGTTAAGATGTTGGCGGAAGCAATATAAACGTCAATCAGTGTTGCCAACCCCTGGGATTTGGTTTCGCCCTGCACCGCGTTATGGATTGTATTGACTTCTTGCACGGACCTCATTGAGGACTTTTCTTAAGTTTTTCCTGCAGTACTTTTGGGCGGTTGCCGAGCAGTTATGGCTTTCGTCTCCATTTCTAACCCTTCATGTGCCAAGCGCAGATGTAGGCAACTGCCGGAGAAAAAATAAAACTGCTCCTCAAGGAGCTGTGCTCTTAGATGCGTTCGTTATACTGCCAAAGTCGTCAACGAATTAATGGAAATGACAAAAATAAAACATACACATATCGCAAAGAACATGTACAGAAATACAAACAATTGATGGTAGAAGCAGTAATAACACTGAACAACAAAAAATAATTTTTGACTGTTTCCAGCATTTCATGAGGCAATTCCTACTAATTTTGGGTTGAGAAAAACAAATATGACAATGAAAAATTCTTATTAGCTCTAGTTTCTCTGATATACACAAGGTGGAGGTATTACACATTAACGGATTGAGAGAAAAGGATACATTTTAATTACATACATGCTAACAACAATGACAGTGCATTTAATTTCTTTAACTAGTAATTACATGCTAAGAGTTCTAAATTACTGGAAAAATACTTTGCAGATAGTCGTGTCTGAAGAGAATCATGTGGTGGCCTATTGACTTCGTCGTCTTTTAGCTTGCCTCTTGTGATGGAGTTCCGCAGAATTCCTATACAAATCCAATAGTAATCCGCAAGCATTACTTCATTCCAACGACCCTGATATCTTTGTTCCATAACAGAAATGTCCCGACGGAATCTCTCCCCAAGTTCATCACTAACAGCTCCACAGCTAGGAGGGGAAAAGTCTAGGTGGGAGTGGAGAAAATGGATCTTAAGGGACATGTTGCATCCAAGGTTACGGTATTTTTGAAGCAGCATTGACACCAAATGCTTGTAGTTGCCATCTCATTTGTTGCCTAAAAATCCATGAACAACACTTTTGAAGGCTTTCCAAGCTTCCTTTTCTTTCCCATCCAAAATTTGGTCGAATGCAGGATCCTTTATAAGTTCTCTTATTTGTGGTACGACAAAAATACCTTCCTTAACTTTTGCGTCACTTAGTTTCCAAAATTTCTCTCTGATTGTGTTTTGTTATATAACAGGTATGCCAACTCCTAAAGAAAATTCCCCCAAAGTTAAAAACTACACTCTAGGAAATGAAATGTCACTTTATCTTGAAAACAAGAGCTAATCTATCATTTTTATGGTGATTTTTGAATTCAGTAGATGGAAATACATGTAAATTCACTATTTTTAAAGAGAATTATGTGGTGGCCTATTGACTTCGTCGTCTTTTAGCTTGCCTCTTGTGATGGAGTTCCGCAGAATCCGTTTACAAAGACCAACAAGACCGAAAGCATTACTTCATTCCAACGGCCCTGATAGCTTTGTTCCATAACAGAGATGTCCTGATGGAATCTCTCCCCATGTTCATCACTAACAGCTCCAGAACTAGAAGGGAAAAACTCTAGGTGGGAGTGGAGAAAATGGATCTTAAGGGACATGTTGCATTCAAGGTTACGGTAAGTTTGCAGGAGCACTGTCACCAAATGCTTGTAGCTGCCATCTCATTTGTTTCCTAAACATGTATGAACAACACCCTTGAAGGCTTCCCCAGCTTCTTTTTCTTTCCCCTCCAACATTTGGTCAAATGCAGGATCCTTTACAAGTTCTCTTATTTGTGGTCCTACATAACTGCCTTCCTTATCTTTTGCATCACTTAATTTCCATAATTTCTCTCTGATTGTGTTTTGTTATATGACAGGTATGCCAACTCCTAAATAAAATTCCCCCAAAGTTAAAAACTACACTCTAAGAAATGAAATGTCACTTTATCTTGAAAATAAGAGCTAATCTATCATTTTTATGGTGAGTTTTGAATTCAGCAGATGGAAATACGTGTAAATTAACTATTAATAAGCGCAAAACATTTTCATTGTTGCCCACTGTAATCAGCGTTCCGGAAATGTTGTCCACGAAAAGACATTTGTGAATACACGCTAAACCGCAAAGAAAGTGAAATATTATGCAGTTCTTGCCGTTATTGTGGCGCAAGCGATGTTCTGCACATGCGCATGTTTACTGTAAACAGATAACCGATAGCCGGACACATTATAGCTCACCATTTAACGGTTAGAATTTGTCTTACAAAATTACTTAAGAAAGATTTCGCTTTACCATTAATGATGATCTAATATTGACACGGGAGGTAATTTCAACCAACCCATATGAAGATTAAACTGCATGGAAATAAATAGCTGCAAATATAGTAGCTGAAACTAGAAACAACTTTTCCTTCGTACAATAACATGGATCACCTTCTCAAGGTGTACCATCTACCTAAAAGTCCCAGCAATTTCTTATAGGTGCTCCCTTTAATGATACAGCATGGGAATAATATTGCAATTATTTTTCTCTCAAGCCATATTAGGCCAGCCAGATTTGTTAATAAGTGACATTTATTTTTATATATTACGTTCATCGTTGCATTGGATATTGCTGATAAATATGAATAAGATACGCCAGAACCTGCTTCTAAATCAGACAGCCTGTTGGGATATGCTAGTGCTAAACCTTCCACTCCTGAAATGGTAAATGTACTGTCAGTACAACATAACCTAATATATATACACACGAACGATATAAATTGTCTATTCAATCTTACCTCTAGCAGAATATCATTCTTGTTCAATTCTAGACGGTACGAGGCGTGTCTCTAACATAAGTCTCCAAGGCGCTGGAGCCATGAGGAACGCTATTACGCGATATTCGGCCACACTGACGTGTAGCTTGGTTTCAGCCCTTCAAATCACCAACACAACGAACTCGTTGCAACTATTAGTCTTGGCTGTGCAGCCGTTTGAGTCGGAGCTTCCCATCACTTCCACCGCCAAGTGCGATTTGCGTGCAGTGATCCGTTTTTGAGTGCCAAGGGCACAACCCCGACTGAAATCCATCGTCAGTTATGCGAAGTTATGGGCCACAGTGTATGGACGTCAGAAACGTGCGAAAGCGGATCAGAGAGTTCAAAGACGGACGTACAGACGTCCATGACGAAGAGCGTTCTGGTCGGCCTTCGGTTTCAGCCGAAACAATTGCAAAAGTGGAGCAAGAAATGCTTAAAGATCGGCGTGTGACTGTTCAACAGCTGTGCGAACTTATCCCTGAAATCAGTAAGACTACGACTGACCAGACGTTGACCGAAAATTTGCATTATCGCTAGGTGTGTGGGAGTTGGATGCCCAAACTGCTCACCGAAGGCCATAAACGGATGGGACATCCTCACCCATCTCCCCTACAGTCCAGACTTAGCACCTAGTGATTATCATCTGTTACCTGAGTTGAAGTCACACCTGGGTGGAACACATTTACAGACCGACGATGATTTGAAAAACGAGGCTGAGCGCTACCTGTGCAACTTGGCGGGAGAGTGCTATGACAAGGGTATACAAAAACTGCCACAGCGCATGCAAAAGTGCATCGATCGCAATGGTGATTACATTGGAAAATAGTTGTAAGTTTCCCCCTTCCATGAATGTAACATTCACTGACAGTAAACATGTTTTCTATATTATATAAAATTGGAGACTTTATTTTACAGACACGATTGGTATATATAAGGCCTCTACTGGCCGTCGTAGAGCCATTTTATCAAAATGAAAATAGAGTGCGCATTCTTCATCTGTAAATTGATTTAAATCTAGTCTCCGAAGTGCCACGCTTCCTTGGAGATATTTATTTGTCGGTTAATATTGTGAATTATTATATGTTCATCATCAATGCCACAGAACGCTGTGATATCAAGTAATTGCTCCAATTTCTGTTCTTATTAACGTATCGTATCCAATGACTCGTTCAAAAACTGACTCAGCAACATAGGCTACAATATCTCTGGTAGCTCTAAGCTCTATGTACCGCGTACTCATTTCGACATCATTTCATACATCGTCCGATATGAGTTAACGTTGGAGATTTTAGCTTATCTAAGAGTATCCCGTCCCTATACCTTTTTTAATCTGATTAAAATTTGAATGGGTAACTCGTAAACTTTAAGAGGAAAACAAAATCTTACTTTAAGATCTTAAATTCCTGAAAAAAGCCCTAGTTATTACCAGTTTCGCCTTTTTGAGTACTTATGCTTTCTGTCATGCTCATGTAAAGGGAAAACAAAGTGATCATCTGCAAACGGCTGTCTAAAACTTTTGACTATCGCGAAGTACAAGTCCAGCTGTGATTATAACATATGATCTTTGAAGAAAAATTTTGTGAACATTGGGTAAAAAACGTAATATGAAATAAACTCATTTGATTGTTATCAATGTTTGAGACTAATTTCTTTCCTCTTAGCGTTCGAAATTGCTAAGCCTGTGTTAAGAAAACGAAAGAAATTAAAAAGGGTCACAAATTATTTCGGCTATTTCATTATCGCAGCAATTTTCTTGTTGTTTTGTGCATGTACTGCAACATATAATTTTGTGTAACGAGGTTTCAAACAAACTGCGGCAAAACACGCAATAAAATGCTCAGATTCAAAAAAATCTGGCGGCGTTTTCTTTTGAAAATTGGTCTGTTATTTCCGACGGAGATTATAATAAGATATGCAAATATTTCTATTTGCACACACGTGCGTTACAACGTATATCGCCTTCCATCAGCATTCTTGTAAAATGTATTTATAAAGTCTATTGAATATACATGGCTGGTGTCGTGAGTAGCAACCTTATAACCTCTTAATCTTTTTTATTTTAGACAAAGAAAATGAATAATTATAATATACACATTTTAAAGAAAATATGAGCAGAATCAAAGGGTACATTTTCCTAACTCTACATCCTTTCCACGATCGGTTTAAAATGGTGTCACGGAAAGCCTCTCTTTAGCTTCATGCTATTCTTATAATTTTAATGGAAATGTTCCCACATTGTGTATTGTTTCATATGTTTTCTGCATATATACGACAGTGGTCTGAAAAGTTTAAAACCTCAAAATGAAGACAGCAGTACTCGAAAATAAAAGTTAATGAATTTCGTTGTTCATCTGTTTTCGGTTATTCTTCAAAGTTTCAACCACTTTGGAACCTCAGTTGTTATGTAATAGTCATTTGAGAGAGTTGATGTGAGTGTTCTTATGAACTTGGACAAAATCGAGTATCGAGCTGTCATTAAATACTAGTTTTTTTTTTTTTTCAAGGTATACGCCTAAGCAATTCAAATATGAGTTGAATTCTGTGTATGGGGACTCCACACCATCATTAAATACAGTAAAATTTTGTACAGCTGAATTTAAACGTGGCCTAAATAGCTTGGGATACGACGAACGTTCTGGACGTCCAAAATCTTCAACTACCGACGAAAGCATCGCCAAAGTCCACCAAATGGTGCTAGATGACCACCGAATTAAAGTGAGGGATAGCAGAGGCTCTGAACATGTCTAAAGAACGTGTATGTCACGTATTAAATCAACATTTAGACATGAGATAGTTATCAGCACGTTGAGAGCCGCATTTATTCCCGTTAGACCAAAAATGTGTCCGAATGAAAATTCCCAACGCTCTGTTGGCGCAGCTCAGGCGCAATATATTTAAGTTTTGGCGCCGATTAACTACTGTACATGAAACTTGGATACATTGTTATACACCTGAGATAAAAATACAGTCCAAACAGTGGACTGCAAAGGGGGAACCGGCTCCAAAATAAGCGAAAACTGTTTTTTTTCGGCTGTGAAAGTCATGGTAACCGTTTTGGGATAGTCAGGGAGTTATTTTAATGATTTTCTTCTCAAAGAAAAAAGGCCATTACAGGAGCATACTACGCATCATTACTTGACAAGCTGAAGGCAGAACTTGCAGAGAAACGACCACATTTAAAGAAAACGAAAATCCTGTTTCACACCTTAGCGGTTGCAATGGCGCAAATCCGCGAATTACGGTTTGAACTGCTTGACCATCCGCCTTACTCACCAGATCTAGCCGCAAGCGACTTCCTCTGTTCCCTCATCTGAAAATTGCGCTCGGAGGATAGAGAATTTCTTCAAATGAAGAGGCATCACCTTCGTCAACACTTATTTTGCAGAGAAAAACGCCGAGTACTATTTGGACGGGTTACAGAGATGGGAGCATCGCTGGGAGAAGTGTGTAGAGTTACAATGAGACTAAGTTGAAAAACGCCGAGTGCTATTTGGACGGGATACAGAGATGGGAACATCGCTGAGAGAATTGTACAGAGTTACAGGGAGACTATGGGGAAAAACGCTGAGTACTATTTGGACAGGTTACAGGGATGGGAACATCGCTGGGAGAAGTGTGTAGAGTTACAAGGAGACTATGCTGAGAAACGCCGAGTACTATTTGGACGTGTTACAGAGATGGGAACTTCGTTGGGAGAAGTGTATAGAGTTACAAGGAGACTATGTTGAGAAACGCCGAGTACTATTTGGACGGGTTTCAGAGATGGGAACATCGCTGGTAGAAGCGTATAGAGTTACAAGGGGACTATGTTGAAAAACGCCGAGTACTATTTGGACGTGTTACAGAGATGGGAACTTCGTTGGGTGAAGTGTATAGAGTTACAAGGAGACTATGTTGAGAAACGCAGAGTACTATTTGGTCGTGTTACAGAGATGGGAACATCGCTGGGAGAAGTGTATAGAGTTACAAGGAGACTATGTTGAAAGACGCCGAGTACTATTTGGATGGGTTACAGAGATGGGAACATCGCTGGGAGAAGTGTGTAGCATTACAAGGAGACTATGTTGAAAAACGCCGAGTACTATTTGGATGAGTTACAGAGATGGGAGCTTCGCTGGGAGAAGTGTGTAGAATTACAAGGAGACTATGTTGAAAAACGCCGAGTACTATTTGGACGGGTTACAGAGATGGGAACATCGCTGGGAGAAGTGTGTAGAGTTACAAGGAGACTATGTTGAAAAACGCCGAGTACTATTGGGACGGGTTACAGAGATGGGAGCATCGCTGGGAGAAGTGTGTAGAGTTACAAGGAGACTATGTTGAAAAACGCCGAGTACTATTTGGTCAGGTTACAGAGATGGGAGCATCGCTGGGAGAAGTGTGTAGAGTTACAAGGAGACTATGTTGAAAAACGCCGAGCACTATTTGGACGTGTTACAGAGGTGGGAGCATCGCTGTGAGAAATGTGTAGAGTTACAAGGAGACTATGCGAAAAATGTCGAGTACTATATGGACGGGTTACAGAGATGGGAACATCGCTGAGAGAAGTGTGTTGAGTTACAAGGAGACTATGTTGAAAGACGCCGAGTACTATTTGGACGGGTTGCAGAGATGGGAGCATCGCTGGGAGTAGTATGAAAGGTCACAAGGAGTCTATGTTGAAAAAAAGATCTGAAAAATTATCTTGTATCTTTATTAGGTCGCAAACTTTTCAGACCAGCCATGTACAGTGGCCGGGATCTGTTTCAAAAGGCTGCGGACAAATCCATCTGATCAGGCCGAAAAATGTTCCAAGAGAGAGCAAGCAACCGACTTACACAATCTTACTATCCAAGGATGATGGATTTGGGGAGTAACGTCACACCTACTACTGAAATTAGATTAACTATTATTTGTATTAATTTAAACAGTCACTTTGGACATATCTCCCTCGCTTCCTTGAAGATCTATGTTTAGATTGATCTTAAAACAATTTTACAGTGTCAATTTCCTTGTTCACCACTTTCGTCATGTCACAAATTTATTTCCAGGTCTCTGAAGCAGTTTCATGCGTGACAGTCGTTTCGATAGTGGAAATCTTCAATAATTTCTTATAGGGAATTATGTTCCCTCTTCCCTGATGAGCCTCCTTCGTTGTGTTTCCTGGAGACAGTCCGACGGCGACAGCTCACCTGCTATAGTTCCTAATCATTTTACTATTGCCATATGTATTTATCAGGAAAGATGCCTAACTTTTTTAATGAAGTAGACAAAAGCAAATCAAAATTTTAAAATTATTTTGCTGTATGCTTTTAACATTACAAAAACCAAAGAACTATGATTTGTTTCTTAAAAAGGAGTTAATAAGCTTTTCTGTATCATATGTCTTTATAAATTTACTCAAAATTCAATCGGAGGGAACACTTAATGAGCCGTTTGCAAACAAATCATTTTATTCCCTTTTAATCTTAATTTTGGAAGACTATGAACCTAAAGCATCAGGTGTATGATTTTCAGCGAAGCTCTTATACGTTGTTCGCAGCTCCAATGCGTTCCTCTACCCAGGGGCATCTCAACATCTTTCAGATTTAACAAGCGATGCTATCGTAATATTAACATGTGTCCTCAGAAATATGGCAGCAATCTTTTACCGGCTTTTATTACTATTTTCCAAATAGGCAAGGTCGTCAGGACGAGAGAAAAGTAATTCCATCGCTAAGTGTTATGGAAATCAGGAATACATCATAAGACGTTTAAAACCGTCGCATAGAAACATAAGTGCCTGAGTTTGTTATCCTGTCTCTACCCTTGTAAGAAACTTCCTTGCAAACACTTGCCCTCTATCTACTTTGTGATAAACATTATCTTGTTATAGTTACAAGGGAATACAGTAAACTTTAAGTGATATTCAAATGTTTTATCCATGACTTTCTCCACTCTTGAACAAACACTTATTGCTCCATCTACGAAACATTACCTTATTTTAGTTACAAGGGAATACAATAGACTTTAAGTGATAGTTAAATGTTTTATATGCATGACTTTCTCTACTCTTGTACAAATACTAATTGCTCTATTTACTTCAAGATAAACATTATCTTATTGTAGTTACAAGGGAATACAGCAGACTTTAAGTGATAGTTAAATTTTTGAAATTGGTAATTACTTCTCTAGGGATGTACAAGAGATAGAAATTTAATAAGAAATAACGAAATGAATTCTCCATTTCAGAAATAAATTATTGGTCAATTTGGACAATAAGAAGGAATCTGTTGGAAATGGTAACTACAAAAAAACCTTGTATGACAATTCTTTCTAGTTTTTGTGTAGTACGAGTTTGTCTATCACTTATAGTTTACCACTTATACAAAGGCTATTCAGAATGAAGAGGACTTCAGAGGAGATTACCCGAAAATCCAAGACATAATTTTATTTATCACGAAAATATCATATATGTTATAATAAACCATATTACTGGGATTAAGAATTTCCTTGTTGCTTTCTTTGGAAATGCCAAGTAGAAGTAATAATGCTGGAATTTTTGGAGGCCCTTTCCATAGGGCAATAACTGGAGTCTTAAAAGCCCCCCCCCCTTCCCAATCGAGTACAACGTCAAAACGTGTGGAAGTGGGTACGCCACTTACGCGCGTCAACCCCGCAGAGACTTCCGGAAACCTCGGTGGGACCCCCTGGTGATCTAGCACACCTTCTACTAGATCTGCAGGCTAGTACCCAGGACGTTTGGGCAAACCTCTACCGCATCCGGGCGGCCGAGGCCTGGACGGAGGTACCAGATCTCCCGCGGTTGTAGCGAACGCACCGCCCCCTCGAGTCCAACCCAATCCGAACAACTCTCATTCAGGGAGAGACTCGATTGTTCGGCCCAAGGTTCTCCTCATAACTTCAGAGGTACCACGATTGCTAGGGGTGCGCAGCGCTCGCACTAAAGCAACTGGAGGGGATTCCGCATGTCGACAAAACTAGATCTATTGTACCTATCTTCCAGCTGGGGCATCCCCAGGATAGAGGATGAGGTGAAAGGAGACAGAGGCCCTACACTCCAAGGAGTCGCAACAGTACAGAGAGCGAGGTCCCTACACGTTATCAGATAGAAACACCCCGGCGGTGGGCTTAGGACATTCGTCTTCCCACTTCCCATGGCCACGAAAGAGTCACGAGGCCGGTTTGGAGATCAGAGGCCACCTCAGCAGATTAGGGTACTCCAGGCACGCTTGTACAACCGTCATTTCGCCTGAGGCGTTTCTGATTCGGCCCACTAGGCAGGCTCGGGACCAAACTCTGTCCCACCGGAGGAAAAAGTGTCTTTCTCAGAGACTCTGACATGTTGCACCGAGACACCCTGAGAGGGACCACCAGATGAGAGATGATGTGAAATTATAGTAATGGAGATCAAATGGAGCATTCGCCTGGCAAGCCGGGACAACCTCCGACTAAGCCCACGGGTCAGGCAGGTCTGCGCTCTAAATCAACCCGGCCGCGCCGAGGCTTGATGGTTAAACCGCTTGGCTCTCACCAAGGCGGTCCGGATCCGATTCCAGGCGACCACAAAGTGAGATTTATGGTGGACAACACGGCGCTTTGGCGGGTTTTCTCCGGGATCTCCGGTTTCCCCCGCCATCTCATTCCACCGGTACTCCATCCTGTTACTGCCTGCGGTGCAGTATGTAGTAAAAGCAGGCGTTAAACACTACACATTTCATTTGTAATCGAACCCGGGCCTCCCGAATGCGAACCACAGCCTGGCAATCCCACTCGGTTGGAAGCTGCCAAAACCTAAATACGAATTTGTTTTCCTTGTTCCATTTATACCCCGCCTTTAACTGCTATGGTCATATCGGCGGCCGTTCTCCTTTGGAACATACTGAAGGTGTTAAACTTGTTATTTTTGGTTTTTAATTATTAGAGCACGCACACATTCACACTCTGATTCATACTTCCAGACTCTGTGGAAGATGGGGAATTATCCTGGTGGGAGAAAAATCCCCACCCCCAACGTCGGGAATCGAACCCAGGACCCCTAGCGCGGAAGGCAGGTGCTCTACCGATTAAGCTACGGGCGAAATTTCTTATTCGATTGTAAGTTTGGAGTCTGTAAACGCGTATTCCCAGTATAGTATTGTATTTCAGCAACGCCATGCTTTGGTACAAAAGTTTAAAACAAAACAACAAGCATGTATTCGAAAACAAGGCACTAGAGTCGGTTAATAAGATTGCCTGTGTACGAAGTTAGGCTCCAAATTTATACGATCCATATGGTATATATCAGCGGTTGTATAACCGCCCATGCATTATCCTGCAAGTACGTACAATAAATTCTATCACCCCGAGATTGGTACAGGGGCTGTAATCCAATAACACACCCCTCTCATTTCATGTGTCGCCTGCTTATTGTGTTATTTTTCTTCGCCCTAACAATAAAAAAGTCTTATGCGGTAACTGAAACATCATTTTTCGCTACGACTTACATTTAAGGATTCCTGCCAGTGTGTATGTATAATTAGGAGGAGCATAAATAAAATTAAGATGTATAGCACTGACATGACCTTCTATACTCTTGTACAAACATTTTTTCCTCCATCTACTTCAAGATAAACATTATCTTATTGTAGTTACAAGGGTATACAGTAGACTTTAAGTGATATTCAAATGTTTTATATACATGACTTTCTCCGCTCTTGTAAAAACACTTATTTCTCCATCTACTTCAAGATAAACATTATCTTATTGTAGTTACAAGGGTATACAGTAGACTTTAAGTGATAGTCAAATGTTTTATATACATAACCTTCTCTACTCTTGTAAAAACACTTATTTCTCTATCTACTTCTAGATAAACATTATCTTATTGTAGTTACAAGGGAATACAGTAGACTTTAAGTGATAGTCAAATGTTTTACATATATATATATATATAACCTTCTCTACTCTTGTACAAACACTTATTGCTCTATCTACTTCAAGATAAACATTATCCTATTGTAGCTACAAGAGAATACACTAGAATTTAAGTGATAGTCAAATGTTTTATATACATGACTTTTTCTACTCTTGTACAAACAAGGGAATACAGTAGACTTTAAATTGAAGCAACAATTTTAATGGCGAGCAAATAAGTTCGCGAGCAAGGGTTACCAATATCCCTGTTTAGAGTTACTGACGGCAGAATGTTTATTACTCGATAAACTTTATTCGTTCCTCACGTATATATAAACCGACAAATATCCAAGACAGAACAAGAGGACTGCCCTAATCGCCCCCACGCCTAGGACCGCTCTAATCGGCCTGACGCCGAGGGCAGTTTGAATGACCACAGATATGCGTGGGTGTATCACTTTCACTTTCTGAAAACTCCTTTCCAACCAAAGATTTCTTTTGTGGCTGTTTTGTCGCCATTATGAATGGTTCAAAAAATACCCTATTCAACAAGTAAAATGAGCGCCTTTAGAAATCTGCTAAGCACGCTGTTTCTTACATTGCTTTTGTTATAAAAACTTTCCCCCCAACTGCTATTCAACTCAACTGCCCTTGCACGTATTGTAACATAGAACCAACATTCCTTTGACATCCATCATTATTCTTTACTTATGGCAAACCTTAATTTTGTTATCAAAATGATAGTCGAATGTTTTATATACATGACTTTCTCTACTGTTGTACAAACACTTATTTCTCTATCTACTTCTAGATAAACATTATCTTATTGTAGTTACAAGGGAATACAGTAGACTTTAAGTGATAGTCTAATGTTTTATATTCATGACTTTCTATACTCTTATACAAACACTTAATGCTCCATCTACTTCTAGATAAACGTTATCTTATTGTAGTTACAAGGGAATACAGTAGACTTTAAGTGATAGTCAAATGTTGTACATACATGACTTTCTCTACTCTTGTACAAACACTTATTGCTCTATCTATTTCAAGATAAACATTATCTTATTGTAGTTACAAGGGAATACAGTGGACTTTAAGTGATAGTCAAATGTTTTATGAATCTGACTTTCTCTGCTGGGACTGAATTGAATTGAATATAATATACGGTAAGGTGGGGATTAGGCACTGCGACCAATCTTGATCCATTGTACCTATGTCCCAAGAGGGGCATGCTCGGAAAGAAGGATGGAATGAGGGGAAACATAGGGTGGCCGTCCTTAGGAGCAATAAGTGTGCTGAGGGCAGCGTCGTTACAGTTTACCAGTTGGAAACTCCCCGGCAGCCCAGCGCAATCGGCGGCTGATCTGACTGTAATCTGGAAACGGCCTCACCAGACCCGAATCGGAGACCGTCCTGCTGGAGGAAGAATTTTTACCAGGAGCATATCATCCTGCCTGGCAACGCCGAGGCTCCCGCCGACACTTCTACCCTGAGAGAGACCACCAGATGAGAGATGATGTGAGATGACAATAGACATGAAATAGAGGTACAGGAAACACGAGGGATGGAGTTAACCACCCCAGCATTCGCCTAGTGACCCAGAATAACCCCGAAAAAGCTCATGGGACAGTTAGGTTGGCCATAGTCATCGAACTCGGACCTCCGAATGTGAGCCACAGACAAAGCCGCCTGAGACATTCCGTTCGGTGATATTAAGTGACAGTCATATGTTTTAAAACTGGTTGTCTAGGTGACTTCTCTGTATGTACGTTCTCTTTGTGTGTCCAAGAGATAAAAAATGAAGAACGATTTTCTATTTGACAGTTATATAAGTTTTATAAATATAGGTTTCTAGAGCCAGTAAAAAGGAATTTCTCGGAAATGATTGTCAACAAACAAAAAATGCATATCATATAAATAGTTTGTTGTAACCAGATCCACATGTTTTGAGTAGTAATATTTTATCTGTTTAGGTTATACGAAACTCATTCGGAACTATGAGGAGTTAAAGGGACATTCACAATATACATTTCATTTACTGTTTAAATGCCTTAAATTATGATATTTTAATCAAATTCCTTAGAGCAGTTCTTGAGAACCAATTCACTGGAACTGTTTCTATTTCTGTACAATCATCTCTTTGGATGCACACACTGTCAAACTACCATAACGACATTTGATTTTATTTTGTAATGATGACACAATGCCACACTACTAATTATTACTAGCATCGTGTTTAGCATACAGAATCAATGGAAACACAGCCTTTGTGCTTTTTAAAAGTTCAATGGAAATTGTGAACTGTACTGTCCTTTCACATTTGATAAAACGGCTTTTACAAGTTCCTGGGGAAAAACATATCCCACTGCAACAAAAAACAGATCGTGTTTATTTCCACAAAGGTTTGTTTACTAGTTAATTTACTTAATGTTTAATCTGATGAAATTAATAACACGAGCACGACCACATTTTCAGGACAATAATGGCTTTGACGTAATGAAACAATACGTCAGGGCTTGATTCATTGTAACATTTAACAAATGTGATGAATCATTAAATACTGGTTTGTTTTAGTCCCACTGTGTAGCACTGGGGGTTTAGCACGTGACTTTTGGAGCCTTTACCCGTAACAGGGTACCACCTGTGTCGAAGGAATGACGTGAGAGCAGATTAGGGTTGTCTGGACCTGAGGGGAGAGACGAATGCCTGAAGTGTTACGTCACTTTGCCGAACCAAAGTCCTTTTTCATTGATCTCCTATATATATATATATATATGTATATATATATACCATTAAATAAAAAGGAATTCCTAACAAGTTACGTTAAAGAACATTTTATTATCAATTCTGCTAAACTCTTTGCCACAAACACATCTTTCTCTATCTACTCCAGGATAAATATTATCTTATTGTAGTTACAAGGGAATACAGCAGACTTTAAGTGATAGTTAAATGTTTTATAAACATGACTTTCTCTGCTCTTGTATTAAGAGGCATTGCTCTACCTACTTCCAGATAATCATTATCTTACTGTAGTTACAAGGGAATTAGGTAGAGGTTAAGTGACAGTCAAATGTTTTGTATACATGACCTTCTCTACTCTGGTACAAACACTAACTGCTCTATTTACTTAAAGATAAACATTATCTTATTGTAGTTATAAGGGAATACAGTAGACCTTAAGCGATAGTCAAATGTTTCGTATCAATGACTCTCCCTACACTTGTACAAACACTTATTGCTCTATGTACTTCAAGATAATCATTATCTTATTGTAGTTACAGGGGGATACTGCAGAATTTAAGTGATGGTCATATGTTTTATATACATTACTTTCTCTACTCCTGTATTAACACTTATTGCTCTACCTACTTCTAGAAAAACATTATCTTATTGTAGTTACAAGGGAATACAGCAGATTTTAAATTATACTCAAAAGTTTAATATAAATGACTTTCTCTATTCTTGTATTAACACTTCTTGCTCTATCTACTTCAAGATAAACATAATCTTATGTCAGTTACAAGGGAATACAGTAGACTTTAAGGGATAGTCAAATGTTTCATATACATAACTTTCTCTACTCTAGTACTAAACCTTGCTGTTTTATCTGATTCTAGGTTAACCTTATTTTCCTCTAGTTACAAGGGAATTCGTTAGACTTTAAGTGAAAGTCAAATGTTTTGAATACAATACTTTATCCACTCTTGTAGAAACAGTTGTTGCTCTATCTATTTCAAGATAAGCATTATCTTATTTTAGGTACAGGGTATTACAATAAAATTTAAGTCTATTTTTCTATTTAAGCCTATTTTAAAATCAAGTTTTCATATACATGTCTTTATCTACTCTAGTACAAATACTTACTCCTTTGCGTACTTCAAGATAAACATTATCTTATTGTACTTACGGGGGACTACAGTAACCTTTAGGTGATAGTCAAATGTTTCAAATCTCTTTGTCCAGGTGACGCTATTGTAATTAAATTCTATTTATGTATGCCAAAGTTAAAAATGAATAGCGACATTGTATTTGAGAAAGTTATAAGTATAGGACTACGTATATAAATAAAAAGGAATGTCTCATAAATTGTTAGCTCTGCAAAATATATATTTGATATTCATTGTGTTTCAAAAAGATCTCTGGGTGCATTGTCTATCTCTTTCAATTTACTAGTTACACAAGACATTCACAGTGGTCTTTCAAGAATTATCTCAGAAAATTGAAGACATAAATTGCATTTATTTGCTTTTGAGTTTTACTATTCATAAACCCACAGATATAGATCTTCATCTAGAGGTGCTTTTTAACCAGTAAAACGTTGATATTAAATGCGTGCGTAGTATAATGTACGTAGTACAGAAACTGTTAAGCAGCGTGGAAAACTGAAGCGTGAAGTAACGTTTTCAGTATCTTAGACTACTATGGTAGTTAGTTTTATACCGTGCAGAGAAAAAAAAAAGCCGTGTCGTGTGGAACAAGTTACAGGTTTAAATTCCCTCCGGGTGGAGGCAATGCTCGAAAAACCTTCATGTTACACTCATTTGCGTGCGCAGTTCCTTCATCATTACCTTCCAATTCCCCTCCACTCCCTCTACCCCTACTCGAATATTCGTTTTGGGATCTACCATATTTCATACCATCTTGTCTTTGACGATTCTACTCTTGGCAGCTAGAATGCTGAACCGTGATATAAGCGTATACGCCTGAGAATTGACTGATGTACGATGGTGGTCTGAAAAGTCTCCAACCTAATAAATATAGAAGATAACTTTAAAAAAGTAGTCTCCTTGTAACTCTACACACATCTCCCAGCGATGCTCCCATCTCTGTAACCCGTCCAAATAGTACTCGACGTTTTTCAACATAGTCTCCTTGTAACTCTTTACACTTCTCCCAGCGATGTTCTCACCTCTGTAACCCGTCCAAATAGTACTCGACGTTTTTCAGCATAGTCTTCTTGTAACTCTACACACTTCTCCCAGCGATACTCCCATCTCTGTAACACGCCCAAATAGTACTCGGCGTTTTTCAACATAGTCTCCTTGTAACTCTTCACACTTCTCCCAGCGATGCTCCCATCTCTGTAACCCGACCAAATAGTACTCGGCGTTTTTCAACATAGTCTCCTTGTAACTTTACACACTTCCCCAGCGATGCTCCCATCTCTGTAACACGTCCAAATAGTACTCGGCGTTTTTCAACATAGTCTCCTTGTAACTCTACACACTTCTCTCAGCGATGCTCCCATCTCTGTAATAGTACTCGGCGTTTTTCAACATAGTCTCCTTGTAACTCTACACACTTCTCTCAGCGATGTTCCCATCTCTGTAACCCGTCCAAATAGTACTCGGCGTTTTTCAACATAGTCTCCTTGTAACTCTACACACTTCTCCCAGCGATGCTCCCATTACTGTAACACGTCCAAATAGTACTCGACGTTTTTCAACATAGTCTCCTTGTAACTCTACACACTTCTCCCAGCGATGCTCCCATCTCTGTAACACGTCCAAATAGTACTAGGCGTTTTTCAACATAGTCTCATTGTAACTCTACACACTTCTCCCAGCGATGTTCCCATCTCTGTAACCCGTCCAAATAGTACTCAGCGTTTTTCAACATAGTCTTCCTGTAACTCTACACACTTCTCTCAGCGATGTTCCCATCTCTGTAACCCGTCCAAATAGTACTCGGCGTATTTCAACATATTCTCCTTGTAACTCTACACACTTCTCCCAGCGATGTTCCCATCTCTGTAACTCGTCCAAATAGTACTCGGCGTTTTTCAACATATTCTCCTTGTAACTCTTCACACTTCTCCCAGCGATGTTCTCATCTCTGTAACCCGTACAAATAGTACTCGGCGTTTTTCAACATAGTCTCCTTGTAACTCTGCACACTTCTCCCAGCGATGCTTCCATCTCTGTAACCCGTCCAAATGGTACTCGGCGTTTTTCAGCATAGTCTCCTTGTAACTCTGCACACTTCTCCCAGCGATATTCCCGTCTCTGTAACCCGTACAGATAGTACTCGGCGTTTATCAACATAGTCTCCATGAAAATCTACACACTTCTCCCAGCGATGTTCCCATCTCTGTAGCACGTTCAAATAGTTCTCGGGGGTTTTCAACATAGTCTCCTTGTAATTCTACACACTTGTCTCAGCGATGCTCCCATCTCTGTAACCCGTCCAAGTAGTACTCGGCGTCTTTCAACATAGTCTGCTTGTAACTCTACACAGTTCACCCAGCAATGCTCCCATCTCTGTAACCCGTCCAAATAATGTTTGGCATTTTTTGGCATAGTCTCCTTCTAACTCTACATACTTCTCCCAGCGATGCTGCCATCTCTGTAACCCTTCCAAATAGTATTTGGCGTCTTTCAGGATAGTCTCCTGGTACCTCTACACACTTCTGACAGCGATGCTCCCATCTCTGTAACCCGTTCAAGTAGTATTCGGCAACTTTTAACATAGTCAGCTTGTAACTGTACAAACTTCTCCCAGCGACGCTCCCATCTCTGTAACCCGTCCATATAGTACTGGGGGTCTTTCAACATAGTCTCCTTGTAGCCTACACACTTCTCCCAGCGACGCTCCCATCTCTGTAACCCGTCCATATAGTACTGGGGGTCTTTCAACATAGTCTCCTTGTAGCCTACACACTTCTCTCAGCGATGCTACCATCTCTGTAACCCGTCCAAATGGTACTCGACGATTTTCAACATAGTCTCCTTGTAAGGCTATACACATCTCCCGGCGATGCTCCCATCTATGTAACCCGTCCAAATAGTACTCGGCGTCTTTCTCTGAAAAATAATCGTTCACGAAGATGATTGCCTCTTCATCTCACAAAAATCTCTGTCCTCTGAGCGCAGTTTTCAGCTGAGGGCACAAAAAGAAGTCGTGTGGGGCTAGATCTCGTAACTCAAGCAGTTCAAACCGTAATTGGTGGATTTTGGCCTTTGCAACCGCTGAGCTGTGAGACGGTGCGCTGTCTTGGTGAAACGGGTTTTCTTTTTCTGCAAATGTGGCATCCTTTTTGCAAGTTCTGCCTTCAACTTGTCAAATAATAAGGCGTAGTATGCTTTTCCTTTTAGAAGATAGTCGTTTAAAATAACACGATGACTATCCCAAAAACAGTCGACATCACTGGAAAAATAGTTTTTGCTTTTTTTTGAAGCCGGTTCCTCCTTTGCAGTTCACTGATTTTTCTGTATTTTTGTTTGGGGCGTAAAATGGTGTATCCATATTTCACCTACAGTAATTATTCGCCACCAAAACTCGGATTTATTGCGCCTAAACTGCGCCAACACAGCGTTGGAAATGTTCATTCGAACACTTTTTTGGTCTAATGCGAGCAAACGCGGCACCCAACGCGCGGACAGCCTTCTCATATCTAAATGCTATTTAATATGTGATAAACACGTTCTTTTGACGATTTCTTAGCCTCTGCTATCTCAGTCACTTTAATTCAGTGGTGGTCTAGTACTATTTGGTGAGCTTTGGCGATGCTTTCGGCGGTAACTGCAAATTTTGGACGTCTCAAACGTTCATCGCCTCCCAAGCTCCTAAGACCAGGTTTAAATTCAGCCTCCCATAATTTCACTGTCGTAAATGATAGTGCAGGCTCGCCATACACAGAATCCAACGCATCTTTGATTTGCGAGGCGTATTGCCTTTAAAAAAAAAACTATTTAATGACACTCGATACTCGATTAAGTCCATTTTCATTAAAGCACTAACATCAACTCACTCAAAAGAGTGTTACACAATAACGGAGCATCGCTGGGAGAAGTGTGTAGAGTTCCAAGGAGACTGTTGAAAAATAAAAGTGTCTTGTATCTTTATTAGGTCGGAAACCTATCAGAGCACCCTCGTGCTTCTATATATTGGTTCGGTGTCATTTCGAAACATTCTGCATATTTCTTATTCTATGGTCTTTGTGCACTTGTTATGTCTGTGTGGTTCTAGTTAAATAGGCACTCTCTTCATACTAAAAGTTTCAACTACTTCTTTACTCCACACAGGGATTTATGTTTTAAATAATTTAACAGTTTTTCTTTTATTTTCTTATTGAAACTGATAGAAAAAATATTTCCATACATCAATTTAGTTCCTCCTGTTGAAAAGTGATTCTCTAGCGATATTTACCAAGGAGTCGCCGGCCCTCGTAGGCATGGTCGTTGGAATGTATGTCTCTAGCCTTCCACCGCGTAGAGGGTCGCGGGTTCGAGTCCCGCTCTGGGCATGGGTGTTTATGTGTATAGTGTATGAGTGTATGAGGAAAAGAAATATGAATATATATTTTACTTAGAATGAAAAAAAATTAAAAAAATAGATGGTAAGTAAATTTTTTTAAATTATTATCGTCTTTTATTTTTCTAAAGGTAGAAATCTGATCAATATTTTTCTGATGTTCCAGGTTTACAAATATTTTACTGTTTAAATAAATGGTTTCAATAAAGACTTTATAAAAAATGAAGGATTCTACTATCAAAAAACTGTTAATGGTATTTCTACCCTTAGAAAACTAAAATACGATTATGGTTTAAAAAAATACAATCTTTGTACTAATAAACATTTTCAAAAAAAACTACAAAAGGTTTGGTATAACTTTGGATCCTCAAAATAAATATATTATTAAAAATGTATTGCATTTCTCTAAAAAAAGATGAAATTCCTAATAATAAAAAATATACTATTTATCAGTTCTAATTGTTTAGATTGTGACAAAGTTTATAATGGAAAAACAAAACGTAATTTAGAAACCAGAACGAAAGAATATTTTTGTAACATTAAGTATAAACAAAGTGATAAATCGGCCGTAGCAGATCATTTTTGGTCATTTAACCATGAAATAAGACCAGAAGTTAAATTATTAAAACAATTAAATGGTTCGATAAATTCAATGGTTTGGGAAAACATATTTTTTTAAGCATCGCGTAATGAATTTTGAAATATCAGTAATTGATTATGTTTTTAAATTTGTTTTATTTTCAGATGTTGGTAGTACTAACAAGAACATATCAACATCTAGCGTTCGTAACGATGGCAACAGCTTTGTTTCCGGCAGAGGGTATGTAAAAGTTTTACATGAAATCGCGATCCCTGACAATTTATAAGAAAAATATCATTTCCTATAGGATAAGTAAAGTTTTAAGTTACAAATTGTTATATTTGTATAACGATTTCTTACTTGAGAAAGGTGTAAGTATTTGAAAAATCAAACCTATAAAAATGAATGCTTCGGAAATGGATAATTCCACAGAAATTTTTTTTTAGCATCAGTGTGTTTTGATTTAGAATTTAGTGTGATAAGATTTCGCTATGTTACAGTTACTATTTATACAGATGAAGAGGACTTTTGATGATCTCCAAAATATGGATTTTGCTTTTTCATGAAAAATCTTAAAAGATATGTTATTTTATTTGGCGCCCTATGCGACGGAGCAGTGTTGAAAGACTAGATCAAGACAAGCCGGTAATAAAAAGACAAGCCGGGGTGTTCGGTTTAATCCGGAAGTGTTCGGTGCCCGTGGCGGGGAGCCGAGCGCGGCCGGCGTGTGCCCGAGTGTTCAGTGGGTGTCGCGACTGCCAATGGTGAGGATGGATGTAACAACACCCCATTGTTGGGAACATGTAGTGACCTCAGGTGTTGTTGATAGTGCTGTGTGTTTCGTGTTGTGAAGTGCAAGGAAAATGATGATCATGGTGGATAGTGGTAACAGTGCGTTGTTCATCCTTATTTTCTTGCTTCTAAGGACATCCTGCGTGGATTCAAAAATTCTAGATGAGGAAACAGGTCAGTCAAAAATGCTATCTTACAACCCCAACCCTGACCCAAAATCTTATGTTTACATTTTTTTTTATGTATTCGACGCTGCACCAAGGAAACAAACTCACGTAAACAGTGCAAAATGTGAAGCTAAACCTATTAAATCCAATACTTTCTACAAATATTTGTCTGGAATTTAAAATTTTTCGACAAAATTTATTATTATTATTAATAATTGAATTTCATAGAATTTTTCTCCGGGTTGGAATTTATCATAACAATGTTTGAATTATTTGTTATTACTACTTTAATTTTATATAATTTACTGTGCATAAAATGACAATTGCACAAAAGGAAACAAGTAATAAAAGCGCTGTGTTTTAATAAGTTAAAAATTATAAAAACATTGCTGAAATGGTTGTGTTTACGTTTATTTTATGAAATACATGGGTCTTCTAGAAGATTCATATTTATCGACATATTTCTCTACCGTCCGTCTCCACATTTTTGAAAATAAGTCATGAAAATTAGTGCATATAGATATAAATTTATAGAATTTCAAATTTTTGACTAAAATTCTATTTTATTATTATTATTATTATTATTATTATTATTATTATTATTATTATTATTATTATTATTATTATTATTATTATTATTATTATTATTATTATTATTATTATTATTATCATCATCATCATCATCATCATCATCATCATCATCATCATCATCATCATCATCATCATCATCATCATCATCATCATCATCATCATCATCATCATCATCATCATCATCATCATCATCATCATCATCATCATCATCATCATCATCATCATCATCATCATCATCATCATCATCATCATCATCATCATCATCATCATCATCATCATCATCATCATCATCATCATCATCATCATCATCATCATCATCATCATCATCATCTTCATCATCATCATCATCATCATCATCATCATCATCATCATCATCATCATCATCATCATCATCATCATCATCATCATCATCATCATCATCATCATCATCATCATCATTATCATTATTATTATTATTATTATTATTATTATTATTATTATTATTATTATTATTATTATTATTATTATTATTATTATTATTATTATTATTATTATTATTATTATTATTATTATTATTATTATTATTATTATTATTATTATTATTATTATTATTATTATTATTATTATTATTATTATTATTATTATTATTATTATTATTATTATTATTATTATTATTATTATTATTATTATTATTATTATTATTATTATTATTATTATTATTATTATTATTATTATTATTATTATTATTATTATTATTATTATTATTATCAGTATCATTATCAATTTTATTATTAATTACTTATTACTCATAATCTACACCGCACAAAATGGCAACTGCATAAACCAAACAATTCAGAATACCTGTTTGTCTATTATTGAGTTAAAACTTTTAACGCATCGCGGAAGTGTTTATGTTTTGTTTTGCTATGTGAAATGCGTAGGAATTCTTTGGATTTCCATATTTATCCACATAACTGTGTACAGCTCGCCTCCACAATTTTTGGCACAAAGGAAACAGCTCAGGAAACTGCTCTATATTATGCAGTTAATGTTTTAAAATATAACAAAGTACAGAAATACCTGTTTGTTTGATTCATTTTTTATGTGAAATACATAAGAGATCTTTCTGGACTCAATATCTGTCAATACGATGGAAGGGTAGTGTATCGCTCTCACGTAAGGAGAATTAAACTTCCTACTCTTGTTAAATAACAAAAGAAACTCAAGTGATGCATTAAAGAATAACATAATAGGTAACCCAGGTTAATGCAGAATTATCTAGTTTTTAAGAAGTTTAATTCCTATTTTATATACCGGTTAAGGGTTTTTCATTAGTAAAGATGAATATCGGATTGATCCCAGCCTCAATTTAACTATTATTTGATTCATTCATGGTCCGATATTACATGCGTAAAGAACTTAGTCGTGCTTAAGTAGACCGATAGTGAAAACCTGATTTTTAATACTCCTCAATCTATTATTATCTTATATAATTCTAATTGTAAGTGTGATATATCTGGTAGCTAAATTGTTATTAATTTTCGAAGCTGAAATGTACCAATTTCTGCAGACATCGTACTCCTAAATTTCCTACATTTGTAAATTTAAAAAGTGTAATCTCCAAAAGTTCAAAACTCTTTATATGACAGGTTTATTCGCTGATATTCTTCCGAGCATATATGATAAATTTCAGCAAATCTGACTGAAAACCTTTTCGCGTAGAACAATTTGAAGAAAAAAAATGAAGTGTAATTTGTAAATCATATTATGTGATTATTGCTATTTATGTTATAAAGTGAAAAAATAAGCTTGAATTTATGCTTATCCTAAATATTTCTGCGCGGCATTTTTAAATTTAGTGTAAAATATTAACTTAAATATATTATATTTGTATTAGGTAGTGTTTTATTAGATGAAATAGTGTATGGTTGGCCCCATAGCTAAGTCGTTAGAGCACCTTCCTGCCATGGTAGGAGTCCAGGGTTCGATTCCCGGCGGTGGGGGTGGGGAGTTTTCTCCCACCAAGATAATTGCCCATTTTCCTCAGAGTCTGGAAGTATGAATGAGAGGGCGAATGTGTACGTGATCTAATGATTAAAACCCAACGAATACGAGTTAACACCTTCGATATGTTACAAAGGAAAACGGTCGGCGATATGACCATTGGAGTTAAACGCGGGGTATAAATGGAAAAAATGAAAAAAAGAAAAAAAGTTAATAAGAGAGTGGGTGCTGGCGGGAGCGCGTTTTTTATTTAAAAAATCCCTCCGGCCGTACTACATTTACACGTAAAATATTACCTTTCTTTTGAAGTTACTCAAAATTTAGATTACAATACCATACTTGTAAGATATTTTAATGAAAAATAAATGCATCTCTTGAATTTTCTGGTAACTACCTCAAACGCCCTCTTCATTAGCGATGAACTTGTATAACTAGTAAACTGTAAGAGGTAGACAAAATATTACTCCAAGAAAAATGTAGATCTTTCTAAAACTAGCGATGCTTCAATACCAGTTTTCCTCGATATTTTGTAGGGTACCCTACGTCCTCCAATGTTAAGTCCAATCGGAGGATGAATGGAATGGGTGAAATGATAATAAAATGAGCCCAGGATTCAATGAGCTTAGAGTTACCAGACATTTGTCTTTTAGGATAAGGGAAACCCCCAGAATGAACGTTATCCAAGTAACACACCATGAGCAAGATTCGAACCTGGGATCTCTTGAACGTGAGGGAGACACGTTGCAAGGTGGGCTTTTCGATATTCAATTCTCGATACAGATATACATTTTCCACGATACCCGTTAATTTAGTGCATCGATTTTCTTAATTTTTACGCCCTCCTCGGTGGCGCAGATGTTTGCATGTCTGTCTCACGTTCAAGAGGTTCTGAGTTCGAATCTCGGTCAGGGAGAGTTACCTGGATAAGGTTTTTTCCGGGATTTTCCCTTATCCTTCAAGACGACTGTCGGGTAAGTCTAAGCTCCATGCAACCGGGACTAATTTCAGCATCATTTTAATCCCATTCATTCAACGTCCGATGTGGCTTAACGTTGGAGGACATAAATTATCACAAAAATATTATTTTACACCTTATATTAGATATTTAAGAGCAAAACAGTCGACTTTAATAAGTTTTTATTTAAAAATACTAGCATTTTCACATCTTCGGTGTCAAATCTGTTTCTTTTTCTGTCACATCGAGTGCTGCTGTGTTAAATAGCCTATGAGAGAAAACAGCTGAAGGTAGAATACACAAACATTTACCGGCTAATTTCTTTTAACTTCTGGAAGCTTTTTATTTGTTTTCCTGTAATGCAGTGTATTAGAAAGCGAAGGTGACAAATCGTCGCTGTCATATAAATTGATTTCTTCTTGAGAAATGGTAGCTGACAGTAAATCTGACACACGATTACTTATACAAATACAGCAATTTATAACAAAAACTTCACTTAACTTAGGAAAATGATGTTAATTCTTCTTTCTAATTGAAATGGATTTCACGATTGTTGTCCGCACCTTCAGTCAAAGAAAACCACAAGATAAAACAAATTCGTCGTTAAGGAAGTTACTACGTTGTTATGTTTGTACAGTATTATCAAAATCTGAAAACGAAACAAACTTTAGAAACAGAATCAAATGCTGGTATTTCAAAATTCATTACACGACGTTTATTTCTTAAAATAAATATATTTTCCCAAACTATTAAATCGATCGGTACATTTAACTGTTTTAATAGCTTAACTTCTGGATTTATGTTGTAGTTAAATGACCAAAAATGATCTGCTACGGCCGATTTATCGGTTTTTTTATACTTAATGTTACGTAAACGTTCTTTCGTTGTGGTTTCCAAATTACGTTTCGTCCTACCAATGTAAACCCGATCACAATCTAAACAAACAAATTGATAAATACCAGATTTTATTATTAGAAATTTCATCTTTTTTAGAGAAATTAAATAAAAATGTAATACTATATTTGTTTTGAGGAACCAAAGTTATTAATAATATCTTTTGATTTTAAAATAAAATAAAGATTGCAGAATCACCACCGAAGTATCGATAAAATATCGATACCGGTAACATGCAATTATAGCGAATATCGAACTGTCGCAAATTAACACACACTGTTTATATGGAACATAAATTTGTGTAGCATTGAAGCATTTCCAAATCAATATTTGATATTAATCACTATTTGGCATTCATTGTGCCCATATAAAGAGATAAGATAACTATCTGGCTTATCAAATCTCACAAAATGTATATTGAAAGTTGATGCGGAATTTGTTGGGCTGGTGGTGTTTGAAGATGCTATGATGATGCACCACGTTGTGCACCTTCTTGAAGTAGGATTATTTTGGGATGAAGGTACATGCAGATTAATTTCTCACCTTTGGTGACGATCTTGAAGAAATGTGTAAGTTTCTCGTGCAACTCTGGATAATTAGGCGCACCTGTAATTCAAAGTATAAACTTGGAAGAAGCGTAGGGACAGTGAAGCACAAATTAGTACAAAAGTGAATCGAGAAGATATTGACACATTGCTTCACTCACACTGTTTATTCACAGGACATGTTTCAAGAGCTCTTGCTCCTATCATCAGCTGATACTCGATTAGTGCAAGTTGTAGTGGTTTCCTCTTTCTCCGTTTTGTCAATAGATGGCGTGATGTACTTGTCAAAGGTGTCCGGTGGTGGAGTTTCAAAATTCATGACTCTATGACGATTTTTGTTAATGAAGATTTTTTCCCATAGGGAAAGGTCTATGAGGTGATTAACAACTTACAGAAATGTGTATCAATCAAAATTTTTTCAGCTTTAATGGACAGATCTATAAACAAAAAACAGGCCTAGCTATGGGCAACCCATTGTCTCCATTCTTGGCAGATTTATTTATGAGTGCTTTTGAAACACATATCACAAAAGCTTTTCCAAATTATTTCAAAGTGTGTTATCGCTATGTTGACGACATTTTTGCAATAGTACCTAAAAAACTCATACAAGATGGTCTTAGACTTTTGAATATACAAAATCCAGCTATAAAATTTACATTGGAAACAGAAGAGGATGGTGTGCTCCCCTTTTTGGACATCAAGATCAAAAAATGAACAACAAACTCACCTTTGGTATTTACAGGAAACCGATACACACAGATATTTACATCAAGAACAAAAGTTTCAACCCAAAACAACAGCAACATGCCATTTTCAACAGTTTAATCTTTCGGATGATCAACTTTCCACTAAGCAGAGAAGATTATCAAGAAGAATACCTACACATAAAAAGTAGCTGTATCCAACGGTTTCAACTCAAATTTAGTAGACAAAACGGTTAACAGACTCAACAAAGCTAAGAAAATAAAAGAAACCACCACCCTAGAACCTACAGGAGAAAAAGAGAAAAAACTTTTTAAAAAATTCACCTTCCACCCATCAGTCTATAACAAATTCCAAAAAATCTTCTCAAAACACAACATAACTCTTGCACCTCAAAATAGGTTTAATATCAGAAATTTGTTAAAAGGCCCTCCCAAAAATTCAATCACTTCCAAAGAAAAACCAGGAATCTATGAGATCAAATGTGAAACTTGCCCTAAAATTTATATAGGAAAAACAAAAGAAATATTAACATCAGAACTAGAGAACATCTAAGAAACATTAAAAATGGTGAAACAGAAAAATCAGCAGTGGCTTTTCATTTTTTGAATACTAGACATGACATCAATTTGGAAACATCTCTAATAAAATATGTTAATCACCCCATAGACCTTTCCGTATGGAAAAAATCTTCATTAACAATAATCGTCATAGAGTCATGAATTTTGAAACTCCACCACCGGACATCTTTGACAAGTACATCACGCCATCTATTGACAAAACGGAGAAAGAGGAAACCACTACAACTTACACTAATCGAGTATCAGCTGATGATAGGAGCAAGAGCTCTTGAAACATGTCCTGTGAATAAACAGTGTGAGTGAAGCAATGTGTCAATATCTTCTCGATGCACTTTCGCACCTGTAATTGCTGAGAGATGACATTCTTTTATTTTCCAGGATCGCGGTAACGGAACTGATACAGTGTTACTACTTTTAAAGAATGAATAATAATTTTCTTTTTCAAAGCTGGAAATTTAATTCCTCATAAACATTTTTAAATTCCTTGAAACAATTACAAATATTATTAAATCAGTCTTCTGACGACCAGCGGTAGATGCCATGATGAACTAATTCCATTTTTGTGCACACGTTACATTTACATCTTTGATGCATACCCAAAATTGTTTCTGCACACACTCGGAGAGGCAAATACACATCTTACATCTTACTCCTAAGACTTTCATAAGCAGAAGAACAAAATCTCTTAAAACATTTAACAACTTCTTGCCCGCCGCGGTAGCGTAGGTGATAGCATGCTTGCCTCACGTTCAAGAAGTCCCGAGTTCGAATCTCGGTCAGGGTGAGTTACCTGGATAGGCTTTTCCGGAGGTTTTCCTTATCCTAAAAGACGAAAGTCCGGTAAGGCTAAGCTCCATGAACACTGGGTTCATTTGAGCATCACTTCACTCATTCTTTTCATTGGATGACGTAAATTACAAAAATTACAGAAAAAAAAAGAACTATATTACCTTGTCATGGTTACACCATTACCTACTTTACATTACTTCTTTATTTTATTACCAATACTAATCTCTTTGATATTCCTAACAAAACATGAAATGTCTAAAATAACTGCTACAGAGTTGTTTAACGTGATAGCAAAGTAATTCTTTGTACAAGGGTATGTAAGTTGTGCTTTTCCTAAAAGCGGATATTTTGGTTAAATTTTGTTTTCATTTCTTTCAGTTTTTTATTTTTTTAAGTATTTATCAGAACATGCATTTCCAGTGAAAAATCAAAATAATAAAATTTACAATGAAATTATCAAATACGTAGTAAAGGCCCTCTACTTTGAAACACTTAACCCATATCAGAAAAACAGACGAACGTTTTTGGTTTAAATATTTCAGTAATACATTAATACATTTTAAATAATATAGAGAATTCAAATATTTTCGCTTTTAAAAGCCGGCTAACAGCAAACCTTGCTTTAACTATACGACTTGACAAGGGAATATGGAAATACAGTAGACTTTTACTGATAGTCAAATGTTTTGGAAGTTGTTGCCTATGTGACGACATTGTCCAAGAGACAAAAAATGAATAACGATTGCTACTTGAGAAAATATAAGTATTTGATAGTTTTTTTTTCTGACAAATAACAAGGAATAACTGCTATGCTAGCAGTCCCGAGTTCAATTCCCAGCTGTGGGGAGGGGGATTTTTCTCCGACCAATATAATTTGTCATTTTCCCCAGAGTCTGAAAGTATGAATGAGAGTGTGAATATGTACGTGATCTAATGATTAAAAGCTAACGAATACGAATTAACATCTGCAATATGTTACAAAGGAGAACTGCCGCCGGTATGACCACTGCAGTTAAATGGAAATGGAAGAAAAGTGCAAATGGAACAAATAAAAAAAGGAATATTTGGGAAATGGTTAATTCTAAAGACAAATTGACTTTGTATAAATTGTGTGTAGTAGAAATGCTTAAAGTTTTTGTAGTGAAATCCTGTCTATATCGCTCACGGTTAACCAGTTATACACAACTCAACATGTCTTTTGTATTTTTCGTCCTCCAACGTTAAGTCGAATCGGACGAAGAATGGAATAGGTGAAGTGATGCTCAAATGAGCCTAGGGTCTATAGAGCTTAGAGTTACTCAACATTCGTCTATCAAATAAGGAAAACCCAGACAAAAACCTTATCCAGGTAACTCACCCTGGTCGAGATTCGAACTTGGGACCTCTTAAACGTGAGGCAGGCATGCTAACACCACGCTACCTAGGCGGCGCAAGTCATCCAGAATGACATTTAGAGAAAACTCATCTACCTTGGTAGCATGGTGGTAGTGTGTCTGCCTCCCCTTCAAGAGGTCGCGGGTTCGAATTTCGGTTAGGGTGAGATACCTGGATAAGGTTTTTTATCGGGGGTTTCCCTTAACCTGAAAGAAAAATGTCGGGTAATTCTAGACTCTATTTCCCGTTGGCTCTTTTGAGCATCATTTCAACCATTTCATTCATTGTCCGATATGACTTAAATTTTTTTTGCCCGCCTCGGTAGCGTAGATGGTAGCGTGTCTGCCTCACGTTCAAGAGGTCCCGAGTTCGAATCTCGGTCAGGGTGAGTTATCTAGATAAGGTTTTTCCGGGGTTTTCCCTTATCCTTCAAGACGAAATTCGGGTAACTCTAAGCTCCATGGACCCTGGACTCGTTTCACCCAATTCATTCAACGTCCGATATAACTTAATGTTGGTGTGGACGTAAATTTAAAAAAAAATGACTTAACTTTGGATGACGTAAATTACTATATAAAAAAATTACAGAAAACTTGAGATTTACATTTCATTTTTAATGACAGTATCATAAAAGATACATTATTTTATTGGTGCCGTGTGCATTCAGTATCTTAAAGAGCTTTTCAAACGTTCTTTTTTTCATTCCTAATGATTTTTTTATAACTTGTAAACTACAGGAAATTGCACATATATGAAGTGACGTTTGTCAGTCAAAAGCTAGAGAATGGTTTAACTGATTTGCGTAACTGTGGTACTGAAATATTTGTATAAATCCAAGAAAGGTATAATAGATGAGAAAATAGCCTCAAAATAATGGACCGAGTAATTGACGAAATATAAATGTACATCCGCAAAATTTTACAGAACACATACATCTTGTTTTATTTTAGACAAACAAAAGCATTACAAAGTAGAAACGACTGGCCCCATAGCTCAGTCGGTAGAGCACCTGCCTGATATACTAAGGGTCCCGGGTTCGTTTCCCAGCAATGAGGGTGGGGATTTTTCTCCGACCAAGATAATTCCCCATCTTCCCCAGAGTCTGGAAGTATGAACGAGAGTGTGAATGTGTGCGTGATGTAATGATCAAAACTCAACGAATACGAGTTACACTTTCGATATATTCCAAAGGAGAACGGCCGCCGATATGACAATTGTAGTTGAAGGCGGGTTATAAATGGAAAACACAAAAAATGGAATATTTTGGAAATGGTTAAGTCTAAAGACAAATTTACTTAGCATAAATTGTGTGTTTTAAAAATGCTTAAATTTGTTGTAGTAAAATCCTCTCTATATTTCTCACGATTGAAAACTTATATGTAAGTTATCCAGAATTATATTCACAGAAAATTCAAGAAAGACATTTCATTTTTATAACAGTATCTTAAAAGATATGTCACTTTTTGGTTGTTTGTGCATTGAGTTTCGTAAACAATTCTTTAAAAGTTCTTTTCATTCCTAATTAATTTTGTATAACTTGTTAACTACAGGAAATGAACAATATATACCCTGCGACCTTTTCTTTTCTTTTTTTTTTTTTTTTTTTTTTTTTTTTTTGTAATTTACGTCATCCAACTTTAAGTCATATCGGATGATGAAGGAGATGAGTGAAATGATGCTCAAATGAGCCCGGGGTCCATGGAGCTTAGAGTTACCGGACATTCGTCTCTCAGGAGAAGGGAAAATCCTGGTAAAAACTTTTGAAGGTAACTCAACCTGACCGAGATTCAAACTCAGGGCTTCTTGAATGTGAGGCAGACACGCTACCATCTACGCTACCGAGGCGGGCATACACTGCGATCCATATAAAACTGAACCACTTCAATGGGTCATAACTTTTGAACCAATAATAGGATACACGTGCAACTTTGGGAGAATATAATACACAATTAGGAGATCACATTACACTATTTACATCTCAGAGAAAATGTTCAAAGTGTCCAGCAGCATCTATACATGTTTGTACTCGTCTCACCATATTCTCTGAATTTTTACGGAGTGTATCCTCGCCAATGTTACTTTCGGTTCAAATGTATTCCTTGAGTATATCAATTGTCCATATCCTATTCTTGTACACTCTATTTCTTAGATACCGCCACAAGAAAAAATCCGGGGAGGTTAGGTCAGTGTATCTGGAGGGCAACAGAACTTTTGGGATTATTCGATTATCAAAGAAACTGGTTACAAGTTCCTTTTTTAAAGTAATTTACGTCCTCCAACGTTAAGTCATATCGGATGATGAATGGAATGGATGAAATGATGCTCAAATGGGTCCGGGGTCCATGGAGCTTAGAGTTACCCGACATTCGTCTTACAGGATAAGGGAAAACCCCGGAAAAACCTTATCCAGATA
>CM060947.1:249661355-249703855 GCA_030765055.1 Mantis religiosa | reverse complement strand
CTGACCGAGATTCGAACTTGGGACCTCTTGAACGTGAGGCAGACACGCTACCATCTACGCCACCGAGGCTGGCTTGGCCAGGATGCCCGCCTCGGTAGCGTAGATGGTAGCGTGTCTGCCTCGGGTTGAAGAAGTCCCAAGTTCGAATCTCGGTCAGGGTAAGTTACCTGGATAAGGTTTTCCGGGGTTTTCCATTATCCTTAGAGACGAATGTCGCGTAGCTCTGGGCTCCATGGTCCTCGGGCTCATTTGAGCATCATATTACCCATTTCATTCATCGTCAGCTATGACTTGACGTAAATTAAAAAAATAATAATAAATAAAATAAATAAATAAATTCCTCGTCAATGTTACTTATTTCGGTTCCAATGGATTCCTTGAGAACATCAATTTTCCGTGGCCTATTCTTCTACAGTCTATTTTGTAGATGCCCCTACAAGAAAAATTCCGGTGAGGCTAGGTCAGGGGATTTAGGGAGCTACAGACCATTTGAGATTATTCTATTATCAAAGAAACTGGTTACAATTAACATGGTGTCATTAGATGTATGGCATGTTGCTTCATTTTTATGGAAATAACCTTCTCTCAATTCGATATCATCTCCGTAATACTTCTGAGAATATGGTGAGAAGACTGCAAACATGTATTGATGCTGGTAGATGACACTTCCAACATTTTCTCTGAGATGTAAATAGTGTAATGTAATTTCCCAATTGTGAATTATATTCTCAAAAGCTGCACGTGTGTTCAATTATTGGTTCAAAAGTTATGGCCTATTGAAATGGTTCAGTATTATATGGATCGCAGTGTAGATTAAACACCTGACGTTTTACGCAACATTTTTGCATTATCGAGAAAATAAAAAGTTTCGAAAAATGCAGCACATTAAGACTGATTTGCCTTGGGGATATTATATATCACCTCATTAAAATAACTGTTTAATATCTAATCAAATTTACGTTTTCCACTTATGCTTTAATAAACATTTGGCCAAGAAATTCATTTTTTGGGGCAGACGAAGTCAAAAAAGACGAAATTCCGATGAAACTTCCTTTTGAAGTACTTTTCAATTTCGTACACTTACTACACGCAACAGATAAAGAGAGGGAAAAAAGCCCATCATTACTGATAGGGCGCTTTCAGCGCCTCTTGCGGCAAGCTCCAATACTGTAGAACGATAACCAAGTAGCAAGGTTCCACATAAGCTGACTACGACCAGTGCACGTTTATTTCTTTGTCGTCATCGCCGAGAACCATTTCAGGACTGGGAGTGTTGAGGAAGCGGATTCTTTACAACATTCCAAACGACCGCATTGTTGGCTCTCCATCCTCAATACGCTCCAGACAGATTACCTCAAACACGGATCTCCATTTAGTGCACAATCCGAAGCCCTCCCAGCACGACAAAGCGTACCATTAACTCCAATTTGTGAATTAAACATCATTAAGTGGATTCTAACTGTGTGAATCAACAATAAAGGCAGATAATGTTAAAAAGTCTTACTGGAAACCATATTTATTTCATCTTTATGCTACTCCTATTTAAACCACGATACGTCACACTCACTCGCCTTTCTGTACTCTTGTACAAACACTTATTGCTCTATCTTCTTCAAGATAAACATTAATCTTACTGTACTTACAAGGGAATGCAGTAAACTTTAAGTGATGGTCAAATGTTTTATATACATGACTTTCTCTACTCTTGTACAAACACTTATTGATCTAGCTACTTCAAGATAAACGTTATCTTATTGTAGTTACAAGGGAATACAGTAGACTTTAAGTGATAGTCAGATGTTTTATATGCATGACTTTCTCTACTCTTGTACAAACACTTACTTTGATGGAAATTAATCATTTCTTTACACTATCCCTATATAGTCTAAGGTCTTTGATAGGGTAAATATGAAAAATTCAATGCCATGGCCGGGATGGGAATCACGGATCTCCTGGTTTCCGTCCAGTCCCTCTAACCCATTGAGCTACCATGGCGAACTTGCCGTCAGGACCTTAGCATATATACGACTAGTGTGAGGAAATGATTAGAGTTAAATTATGAAGCCTGGGACTCAAGTACTTACGACAGTAAGTTGCCACAGACATGTGTCTCGGATGCGAGAGCCCCTAGTGGTTTACTGAGGAAATATACGAGTTAAATGGAGAATTTAATGTCAGGATGACACGTTGGTAATAGTAGCTCAATGGGTTAGAGCGACTGGACGGATACCAGAAGATCCGTGGTTCAAATCCCGGTTATAGCATTGAATTTTTCAGTCTGACTACGTTTCCACAATTTAGTCTACATACGGCTAGTGTGGTAGAACAATTAATTTCCATTAATTGACCTAATAGTGGTTAACTATAAAGCCTGGGCTTTAAAGTACTTACAGCAGAGTAAGTCGTCATTAAGGTAGTTGTCTCATGTGTTTATGAGAACTCCTAAATGGTTTACCGGGAAAATACGAATCAGTTGTAGAATTTAATACCATATCGGCATGTTGGCCATAGTAGCTCAGTGGTAGAGCGGCTGGATGGAAATCCAGGAGATCCGTGGTTCAAATCCCTCAATGTCATTGAACTTTTCATTGAACTTTCCATGTCATTAAACGGAAATTTTGTGTATCTCGGATGCGAAAGTCCCTAGCGGTTTACCGGAGAAATATACTATTCAAATGGAGAATTTAATGCTAGGACGGCAAGTTGGTCATAGTAGCTCAATCGGTTAGAGCGACAGGACGGAAATCAGGAGATCCGTGGTTCAAATCCCGGCCATGTCATTGAAATTTTCATGTTGACGCTATCTACTTCTTTCTCTATCTACTTCAAGATAAACTTTATCTTACTGTAGTTACAAGGGAATACAGCAGACTTTAAGTGATAGTTAAATGTCTTTATATATGTTTTTTTCCTTTCTTGTACAAACACGTCTCTATCTACTTCAAGATAAACATCATCTCATTGTAGTTACAAGGAAATACAGAAGACTTTATTAATGCCTCTGTGATAATACAGTAAGGTTTCGTTTAACTTTTTAATTTGTCAAACGAATCTGTTAGGCTAATATTAATATTGCTGCAGATAATGAAAAAATGTATAAACAATGCACAAAAAATAAAGATCACAAATTCCTTTTAATTCACTCTATTTTAATTTACCTCCTCCAATGTTAAGTCATATCGGAGACGAACGAAATGATGCTGAGTGTCCATAAAGCTTAGAGTTATCGACATTCATCTTTCATATATCTCACTCTGACCGAGACGAACTTAGTTAATTTTATTGAGTAAAGTTTGAACTTTGAATTTGAATGTGGCTCGTATTGCAACTTGTATTACACAAACCATTTGGTTAGCAATAACTCTAAAGAAAAGATTTCTTTACTTCATATTGAAACAGAATATCTGTTGTCTAACTAACAACAAAGTTTCTGTGGTTATGTTAATTTTCTTCTTAAACAAAATGTTTGCTGGAGAAAATTTATCGTACTGTTTTGTAGACAACCTACCTACTTCATAAGTTGAATTCTGAGATACTTATCGAATGCATAGCACAGGTAAATAATGTTGGCAAATAAAATATATCTGAAGTGTTATAATCTAACAACTTTCCCTCATCCTTTTCAAGAGTTATGAATATATTTAAATTGAAGACAAATGTCTGTACTCTTGTACAAACACTTATTGCTCTATCTACTTCAAGATAAACATTATCTTATTGTAGTTACAAGAGAATACAGTAGACTTTAAGTGATAGTCAAATGTTTTATATACAAGACTTTCTCTACTCTTGTACAAACACTTATTGCTCTATCTACTTCAAGATAAACATTATCTAATTGTAGTTACAAGGGAATACAGTAGACTTTAAGTGATAGTCAAATGTTTTATATACAAGACTTTCTCTACTCATGTACAAACACTTATTGCTCTGTCTACTTCAAGATAAACATTATCTAATTGTAGTTACAAGGGAATACAGTAGACTTTAAGTGATAGTCAAATGTTTTATATACAAGACTTTCTCTACCCTTGTACAAACACTTATTTGGATGGAAATTAATCATTTCTTTACACTAGCCCTATCTAGTCTGAGGTCTTTCATAGAGTTAACATGAAAAATCCAATGCGATGGCCGGGATGGGAAACACGGATCTGCTGGTTTCCGTCCAGTCGCTCTAACCCATTGAACTACCTTGGCGAACTTGCCGTCATGACGTTAGCTTATATATTGCTCGTATGCAGAAATGATTAATTTTCATCAAATAAATAAAATAATAAGAGTTAAGTGATGAAGCCTGTGACTCAAGTACTTACGATAGTAAGTCGCCAGAAACGGTGCATCTTGGATGCGAGAGCCCCTAGTGGTTTACTGAGGAAATATACGAGTCAAATGGAGAATTTATTGTCATGATGGCAAGCTGGCCATGGTAGCTCAATAGGTTAGAGCGACTGGACGGAGACCAGGAGATCGTGGTTCAAATACCGGACATGGCATTGAATTTTTCTGTTGACTCTATCTACTTCTTTCTCTATCTACTTCAAGATGAACATTATTCTATTGTAGTTACAAGGGAATACAGTAGACTAAGTGATAGTCAAATGTTTTATATATATATGACTTTCTCTACTCTTGTACAAACACTTTATTATTATTATTATTATTATTATTATTATTATTATTATTATTATTATTATTATTATTATTATTATTATTATTATTATTATTATTATTATTATTATTATTATTATTATTATTATTATTATTATTATTATTATTATTATTATTATTATTATTATTATTTTAAGTCCTCCAACGTTAGCTCATATCGGACGATGAATGGAATGGATGAAATGATGCTCAAATGTGTCCAGGGTCCTTGGAGCTTAGAGTTACCCGACATTCCTCTTTCAGTATAAGGGAAAACCCCGGAAAAACCTTATGTAGGTAATTCACCTTGACCGAGTTTCGAACTCGGGACCCCTAGAACGTGAGGCAGACATGCTACCATCTACGCTACCGAGGCGGGCAAACACTTATTACTCTATCTACTTCAAAGTAAACTTTATCTTATTGTAGTTAGAAGAGAATTCAGTAGACTTTAAGTGCAGACTCAAATGTTTTAAAACTGGTTGTCTAGGTAACTTTTCCGTAATTACATTCTCGTTGTTAGTCTGAGAGATATAAAAAGTGAATAACCAGGGGCTTTTTGAGAAAAGTTCAAAAAAAATAGTAAGAAATAAATTCACCCAGCACAAAAAACCATAAATCATTTGCTTTAGGAACATCTATATCTTTATAGTAGACTAGCTGACCCAGCGGGCTTCGTACCGCCAATAAAAGTTATCGGAACTTGTCTGTATATACATAAAACAAATTAGGATTAATTAGTTATTTATTCTGCAAATGGGGCTGAAGTTTAAATGCAGCACAGTTACAATTAAATTAATCAATTTAAAGCTTTCTGATAAACATTTTTTTTCGTAAATATGTGATGATGATTGTTTTCCCACGCTCGAACACGTGAAGTGTAATCGTCCATGAGAGAAACAGGGAAACTCCAAGTTGATTCCGCAAACTTCCAACGCCTTCCCTAGCGATTTATTAATGGTCATTGCAAAGTCCAAACGCATGGGAAATTGTAGACGCTTAAACCCAATAGGCACATCCATTGGAATCATCGAAATCAAAGGAATTCAATAAATTTTGTGTCAATTCAATTCACTATCACGAATTCACAAATTATAAAGAAGGTGTCCAAGGATATACCAATATTTGACATCAATTGTCTGTAGTCAAATATTTTTAGTGTTATAGTGCGCTCAGATATTAATTTAGTATGTAATCTTCGAAAGGCGTGTCATCGGTCTTGATAACAAATGATAAAATTTGCTTAATAAAATGTGGTAGGTAAGTGAAAAAGATTTGAAGAATTTGGCAAGCAGTGGAATATCTTTCTATTTGGTAATGCTTTTGTTTGTCTAAAATAAAAGAAGGTGTCTGTGTTCTGCAAAGTTTTGCGTGTGTATCTTTATATTTAGTTCATAAACGCGGTCCGTTATATTTTAGGCTTTTTTTCTCACCTTTTAAACCTTCCTTGGACTTACACAAATATTTCAAAACCAAAATTAGGCAGTTCGGCGCAGCCGTTCTCGGACACACATACAAATTCGGGAGAATATAAATACACAGTTGGTAGATTACATTACACAGTTTACATCTCAGAGAAAACGTCCTCCATAAGCATCTATACATGTTTACACTCATCTCATCATATTCTCAGAAGTTTCACGAAGATGATATCGACTTGAGTGAAGGTTATTTCCAACAAGATGGAGCAGCGTGTCATACATCTAATGACACCATGGAACTTGTAATAACCCGGCTTGGTAGCGTGGTGGTAGCAGCATATCTGCCTCATGTTCGAATCTCGGTCAGTGTGAGTTACCTGGATAAGGTTTTTCTGGGGTTTTCCCTTATCCTGTAAGACGAATTTCGGGTAACTCTAAGCTCCATGGACCCCGGACCCATTTGAGCATCATTTCATCCATTCCATTCATCATCCAATATGACTTAACGTTGGAGGACGTAAATTACTTTAAAAAAGGAACTTGTAACCAGTTTCTTTGATAATCGAATAATCCTAAAAGTTCTGTTGCCCTCCAGATACCCTGACCTAACCTCACCGGATTTTTTCTTCTGGGGGTATCTAAGAAATAGAGTGTACAAGAATAGGATATGGACAATTGATATTCTCAAGGAATACATTTGAACCGAAAGTAACATTGTCCAGGATACTCTCCGTAACACTTCAGAGAATGTGGTGAGACGAGTGCAAAAATGTATAGATGCTGGAGGAGGACACTTCCAAGATTTTCTCTGAGATTTAAATAATGTAATGTAATCTCCCAATTGTGTATTATACTCTCCCAAAGTTACACGTGCGTCCTATTATTGCTTTAAAAGTTATGGCCTATTGAAGTGGTTCAGGTTTATTTGGATCGCACTGTATATATTGTTCATTTCCTGTAGTTTACAATTTATACAAAAGTCGTTAGGGTTAGAAAGAACTTTATGAAATTCAATGAACACGGCGCCATTAAAATATTGGATCTTTTAAGGTACTGTCACAAAGAAATAAAGTATGTATCTTGAGTTTTCTGTGAATGTCATTCTGGATATCTGGTTAACCGTGAGATATATATAGAGGATTTACAACAAAAAATTTAAGCCCTTTTAAAACACATAATTTATGCTAAGTAAATTTGTCTTTAGACTCAACCATTTCCGAAATATACCATTTTTTTAATTTGTTCCAGTTATACCCCGCCTTCATCTGCAATGGTCATATCGGTGGCCGTTCTCCTTTGGAACATATCGAAGGTGATAACTCGTATTGATTGGGTTTTAGTCATTACATAACGTACAAATTCACACTCTCATTCATGCTTCCAGACTCTGGAGAAGATGATAAATTATCTTGATCGGAGAAAAATCCCCACCCCCACCGCCGGGAAACGAACCCGGGACCCCTAGCATGGCAGGCAGGTACTCTACCGACAGAGCTACGGGGCCAGCCCTTTCTAATTTGTAATGCTTTTGTTTGTCTAAAATAAAAGAAGGGTATGTGTTCTGTAAAATTTTGCGGATGTACATTTATATTTCGTCAATAACTCGGTCCATTATTTTGAGGCTATTTTCTCATCTATTATACCTTCCTTGGATTTATACAAATATATCAAAACCAAAATTACGCAAATCGGTTCAACAGTTCTCTAGCTTTTGACTGACAAACGTCGCTTCATATATGTGCAATTTCCTGTAGTTTACAAGTTATAAAAAAATCATTAGGAATGAAAAAAAGAACGTTTGAAAAGCTCTTTAAGATATTCAATGCACACGGCACCAATAAAATAATGTATCTTTTATGATACTGTCATTAAAAATGAAATGTAAGTCTCAAGTTTTCTGTAATTTTTTTATATAGTAATTTACGTCATCCAAAGTTAAGTCATTTTTTTTTTTTAATTTACGTCCACACCAACATTAAGTTATATTGGACGGTGAATGAATTGGGTGAAATGAGTCCAGGGTCCATGGAGCTTAGAGTTACCCGAATTTCGTCTTGAAGGATAAGGGAAAACCCCAGAAAAACCTTATCTAGATAACTCACCCTGACCGAGATTCGAACTCGGGACCTCTTGAACGTGAGGCAGACACGCTACCATCTACGCTACCGAGGCGGGCAAAAAAATTTAAGTCATATCGGACAATGAATGAAATGGTTGAAATGATGCTCAAAGGAGCCAACGGGAAATAGAGTCTAGAATTACCCGACATTTTTCTCTCAGGTTAAGGGAAACCCCCGATAAAAAACCTTATCCAGTTATCTCACCCTAACCGAAATTCGAACCCGCGACCTCTTGAAGGGGAGGCAGACACACTACCACCACGCACCGAGCTGGGTGAGATTTCTGTGAATGTCATTCTGGATGACCTGCCCCGCCTAGGTAGCGTGGTGGTAGCATGCCTGCCTCACGTTTAAGAGGTCCCAAGTTCGAATCTCGACCAGGATGAGTTACCTGGATAAGGTTTTTGCCTGGGTTTCCCTTCCCCTGAAAGACGAATGTCGAGTAACTCTAAGCTCTATGGACCTTGGCCTCATTTGAGCATCACTTCACCTATTCCATTCTTCGTCCGATATGACTTAACGTTTGAGGACGTAAAATACAAAACTTGTGTATAACTGGTTAACCGTGAGAGATATAGACAGGATTTTACTACAAAAAGTTTAAGCATTTCTACTATACACAATTTATACAAAGTCAATTTGTCTTTAGACTTAGCCATTTCCGAAATATTCCTTTTTTATTTGTTCTATTTATACCCCGCCTTTAACTGCAGTGGTCATACCGGTGGCAGTTCATTTTGGAACATGTTGAAGCTGTTAACTCGTATTCGTTGTGTTTTATTCATTAGATCACGCACACATTCACACTCTCATTTATACTTCCAGGCTCTGGGGAAGATGAGGAATTATCTTGGTCGGAGAAGAATCACCTTTCCCACAGCCGGGAACCGAACCCGGGACTGCTAGCATAGCAGTTATTCCTTGTTATTTGTCAGAACAAATGGTCAAATACTTATATTTCTTCAAGTAGCAATCGTTATTCATTTTTTGTCGCTTGGACAATGTCGTCAACTAGGCAACGACTTCTGAAACATTTGACTATCACTAAAAGTCTACTGTATTCCCATATTCCCTTGTCAAGTCGTATAGTTAAAGCAAGGTTTGCTGTTAGCTGGCTTTTAAAAGCGAAAACCTTTGAATTCTCTATAATATTTAAAATGTATTTATGTATTACTGAAATATTTAAACCAACAACCTATGTCTGTTTTCTGTAATGGGTTAAGTGTTTCAAAGTAGAGGGCACTTTACTATGTATTTGCTAATTTCATTGTAAATTCTATTATCTTCATTTTTCACTGGAAATGCATGTTCTGATAAATACTTAAAAAAATAAAAAACTGAAAGAAATGAAAACAAAATTTAACCAAAATATCCGCTTTTAGGAAAAGCACAACTTACATACCCTTGTACAAAGAATTACTTTGCTATCACGTTAAACAACTCTGTAGCAGTTATTTTAGACATTTCATGTTTTGTTAGGAATATCAAAGAGATTAGTATTGGTAATAAAATAAAGAAGTAATGTAAAGTAGGTAATGGTGTAACCATGACAAGGTAATATAGTTCTTTTCTTTTTCTGTAATTTTTGTAATTTACGTCATCCAATGAAAAGAATGAGTGAAGTGATGCTCAAATGAACCCAGTGTTCATGGAGCTTAGCCTTACCGGACTTTCGTCTTTTAGGATAAGGAAAACCTCCGGAAAAGCCTATCCAGGTAACTCACCCTGACCGAGATTCGAACTCGGGACTTCTTGAACGTGAGGCAAGCATGCTATCACCTACGCTACCGCGGCGGGCAAGAAGTTGTTAAATGTTTTAAGAGATTTTGTTCTTCTGCTTATGAAAGTCTTAGGAGCAAGATGTGTATTTGCCTCTCCGAGTGTGTGCAGAAACAATTTTGGGTATGCATCAAAGATGTAAATGTAACGTGTGCACAAAAATAGAATTAGTTCATCGTGGCATCTACCGCTGGTCGTCAAAAGACTGATTTAATTATACTCGTAATTGTTTCAAGGAATTTAAAAATGTTTATGAGGAATTAAATTTACAGTATAAACTTGGAAGAAGCGTAGGGACAGTGAAGCACAAATTAGTACAAAAGTGAATCGAGAATATATTGACACATTGCTTCACTCACACTGTTTATTCACAGGACATGTTTCAAGAGCTCTCGCTCCTATCATCAGCTGATACTCGACTAGTGCAAGTTGTAGTGGTTTCCTCTTTCTCCGTTTTGTCAATAGATGGCGTGATGTACTTGTCAAAGATGTCCGGTGGTGGATATTCAAATTTCACGACTCTATGACGATTTTTGTTGAAGATTTTTTCCCATACGGAAAGGTCTATGGGGTGATTAACATATTTTATTAGAGATGTTTCCAAATTGATGTCATGTCTAGTATTCAAAAAATGAAAAGCCACTGCTGATTTTTCTGTTTCACCATTTTTAATGTTTCTTAGATGTTCTTTAGTTCTGATGTTAATATTTCTTTTTGTTTTTCCTATATAAATTTTAGGGCAAGTTTCACATTTGATCTCATAGATTCCTGGTTTTTCTTTGGTAGTGATTGAATTTTTGGGAGGGCCTTTTAACAAATTTCTGATATTAAACCTATTTTGAGGTGCAAGAGTTATGCTGTGTTTTGAGAAGATTTTTTGGAATTTGTTATAGGCTGATGGGTGGAAGGTGAATTTTTTAAAAAGTTTTTTCTCTTTTTCTCCTGTAGGTTCTAGGGTGGTGGTTTCTTTTATTTTCTTAGCTTTGTTGAGTATGTTAACCGTTTTGCCTACTAAATTTGAGTTGAAACCGTTGGATATAGCTACTTTTTTATGTGTAGGTATTCTTCTTGATAATCTTCTCTGTTTAGTGGAAAGTTGATCATCCGAAAGATTAAACTGTTGAAAATGGCATGTTGGTGTTGTTTTGGGTTGAAACTTTTGTTCTTGATGTAAATATCTGTGTGTATCGGTTTCCTGTAAATACCAAAGGTGAGTTTGTTGTTCATTTTTTGATCTTGATGTCCAAAAAGGGGAGCACACCATCCTCTTCTGTTTCCAATGTAAATTTTATAGCTGGATTTTGTATATTCAAAAGTCTAAGACCATCTTGTATGAGTTTTTTAGGTACTATTGCAAAAATGTCGTCAACATAGCGATACCACACTTTGAAATAATTTGGAAAAGCTTTTGTGATATGTGTTTCAAAAGCACTCATAAATAAATCTGCCAAGAAGGGAGACAATGGGTTGCCCATAGCTAGGCCTGTTTTTTGTTTATAGATCTGTCCATTAAAGCTGAAAAAATTTTGATTGATACACATTTCTGTAAGTTGTTAATCACCTCATAGACCTTTCCCTATGGGAAAAAATCTTCATTAACAAAAATCGTCATAGAGTCATGAATTTTGAAACTCCACCACCGGACACCTTTGACAAGTACATCACGCCATCTATTGACAAAACGGAGAAAGAGGAAACCACTACAACTTGCACTAGTCGAGTATCAGCTGATGATAGGAGCAAGAGCTCCCGAAACATGTCCTGTGAATAAACAGTGTGAGTGAAGCAATGTGTCAATATCTTCTCGATTCACTTTTGTACTAATTTGTGCTTCACTGTCCCTACGCTTCTTCCAAGTTTATACTTTGAATTACAGGTGCGCCTAATTATCCAGAGCTGCACGAGAAACTTACACATTTCTTCAAGATCGTCACCAAAGGTGAGAAATTAATCTGCATGTACCTTCATCCCAAAATAATCCTGCTTCAAGAAGGTGCACAACGTGGTGCTTCATCATAGCATCTTCAAACACCACCAGCCCAACAAATTCCGCATCAACTTTCAATGTACATTTTGTGAGATTTGATAACGCAGATAATTATCTTATCTCTTTATATGGACTGAACGAATGCATAATAGTGATTAATATCAAATATTGATTTGGAACTGCTTCAATGCTACACAAATTTATATCCCATATAAACAGTGTGTGTTAACTAGCGACACTTCGATATTCCCTATAATTGCATGTTACCGGTATCGATATTTTATCGATACTTCGGTGCTGATTCCGCAATCTTTATTTTATTTTAAAATCACAAGATATTATTAATAACTTTGGTTCCTCAAAACAAATATAGTATTAAAAATTTACTTTCTCTAAAAAAGATGTTTAGATTGTGATCAGGTTTACATTGGTAGGGCGAAACGTTATTTGGAAAGCAGAACGAAAGAACATTAAGTATAAAAAAACCAGATAAATCAGCCGTAGCAGATCATTTTTGGTCATTTAACCATAATATAAATCCAGAAGTTAAGTTATTAAAACAGTTATATGTCCCGATGGATTTAATAGTGTGGGAAAAGATACTTATTTTAAAAATTAAACATCGCGTTATGGATTTTGAAATTCCAGCAGTTGATTCTGTTCCTAAGTTTCTTTCGTTTACAGATTTTGGTAATACTGTAAAAACATAACAACGTAGTAACTTCCTTAACGACGATTTTGTTTTCTCTTTTGGTTTTCTTTGACTGAAGGTGCGGACAACAATCGTGAAACCGATTTCAATTAGAAAGAAGAATTAACATCATTTTCCTAAGTTAAGTAAAGTTTTTGTTATAAATTGTTGTATATGTATAAATAATCGTGTGTCAGATTTACTGTCAGCTACCATTTCTCAAGAAGAAATCAATTTATGTCAGCGACGATTTCTCACCTTCGCTTTCTAATACACTGCATTACTGGAAAACAAATACAAAGCTTCCAGAAGTTAAAAGAAATTAGCCGGTAAATGTTTGTGTATTCTACCTTCAGCTGTTTTCTCTCATAGGCTATTTAACACAGCAGCACTCGATGTGACAGAAAAAGAAACAGATTTGACACCGAAGATGTGAAAATGCTAGTATTTTTAAATAAAAACTTATTAGAGTCGACTGTTTTGCTCTTAAATATCTAATATAAGGTGTAAAATAATATTTTTGTGGTAATTTATGTCCTCCAACGTTAAGCCACATCGGACGTTGAATGAATGGGATTAAAATGATGCTGAAATTAGTCCCGGTTGCATGGAGCTTAGACTTACCCGACAGTCGTCTTGAAGGATAAGGGAAAATCCCGGAAAAAACCTTATCCAGGTAACTCTCCCTGACCGAGATTCGAACTCAGGACCTCTTGAACGTGAGACAGACATGCAAACATCTGCGCCACCGAGGAGGGCGTAAAAATTAAGAAAATCGATGCACTAAATTAACGGGTATCGTGGAAAATGTATATCTGTATCGAGAATTGAATATCGAAAAGCCCACCTTGCAACGTGTCTCCCTCACGTTCAAGAGATCCCAGGTTCGAATCTTGCTCAGGGTGTGTTACTTGGATAACGTTCATTCTGGGGTTTTCCCTTATCCTAAAAGACAAATGTCGGGTAACTCTAAGCTCATTGAATCCTGGGCTCATTTTATTATCATTTCACCCATTCCATTCATCCTCCGATTGGACTTAACATTGGAGGACGTAGGGTACCCTACAAAATATCGAGGAAAACTGGTATTGAAGCATCGCTAGTTTTAGAAAGATCTACATTTTTCTTGGAGTAATATTTTGTCTACCTCTTACAGTTTACTAGTTATACAAGTTCATCGCTAATGAAGAGGGCGTTTGAGGTAGTTACCAGAAAATTCAAGAGATGCATTTATTTTTCATTAAAATATCTTACAAGTATGGTATTGTAATCTAAATTTTGAGTAACTTCAAAAGAAAGGTAATATTTTACGTGTAAATGTAGTACGGCCGGAGGGATTTTTTAAATAAAAAACGCGCTCCCGCCAGTACCCACTCTCTTATTAACTTTTTTTCTTTTTTTCATTTTTTCCATTTATACCCCGCGTTTAACTCCAATGGTCATATCGCCGACCGTTTTCCTTTGTAACATATCGAAGGTGTTAACTCGTATTCGTTGGGTTTTAATCATTAGATCACGTACACATTCGCCCTCTCATTCATACTTCCAGACTCTGAGGAAAACGGGCAATTATCTTGGTGGGAGAAAACTCCCCACCCCCACCGCCGGGAATCGAACCCTGGACTCCTACCATGGCAGGAAGGTGCTCTAACGACTTAGCTATGGGGCCAACCATACACTATTTCATCTAATAAAACACTACCTAATACAAATATAATATATTTAAGTTAATATGTTACACTAAATTTAAAAATGCCGCGCAGAAATATTTAGGATAAGCATAAATTCAAGCTTATTTTTTCACTTTATAACATAAATAGCAATAATCACATAATATGATTTACAAATTACACTTCATTTTTTTTCTTCAAATTGTTCTACGCGAAAAGGTTTTCAGTCAGATTTGCTGAAATTTATCATATATGCTCGGAAGAATATCAGCGAATAAACCTGTCATATAAAGAGTTTTGAACTTTTGGAGATTACACTTTTTAAATTTACAAATGTAGGAAATTTAGAAGTACGATGTCTGCAGAAATTGGTACATTTCAGCTTCGAAAATTAATAACAATTTAGCTACCAGATATATCACACTTACAATTAGAATTATATAAGATAATAATAGATTGAGGAGTATTAAAAATCAGGTTTTCACTATCGGTCTACTTAAGCACGACTAAGTTCTTTACGCATGTAATATCGGACCATGAATGAATCAAATAATAGTTAAATTGAGGCTGGGATCAATCCGATATTCATCTTTACTAATGAAAAACCCTTAACCGGTATATAAAATAGGAATTAAACTTCTTAAAAACTAGATAATTCTGCATTAACCTGGGTTACCTATTATGTTATTCTTTAATGCATTACTTGAGTTTCTTTTGTTATTTAACAAGAGTAGGAAGTTTAATTTTTCTTACGTGAGAGCGATACACTACCCTTCCATCGTATTGACAGATATTGAGTCCAGAAAGGTCTCTCATGTATTTCACATAAAAAATGAAACAAACAAACAAGTATTTCTGTACTTTGGTATACTTTAAAACATTAACTGCATAATATAGAGCAGTTTCCTGAGCTGTTTCCTTTGTGCCAAAAATTGTGGAGGCGAGCGGTACACAGTTATGTGAATAAATATGGAACTGCAAAGAATTCCTACGCATTTCACATAGCAAAACAAAACACAAACACTTCCGCGATGCGTTAAAATTTTATACTCAATAATAGACAAGCAGGTATTCTGAATTGCTTTGTTTTATGCAGTTGTCATTTTGTGCGGTGTAGATAATAAGTAATAAGTAATTAATAATAACAATGATAATGATACTGATAATAATGATAATACTAATGATAAAGAGTATGATTATTAATAATAATAATGATGATAATAATAATAATAATAATAATAATAATAATAATAATAATAATAATAATAATAATAATAATAATAATAATAATAATAATAATAATAATAATAATAATAATAATAATAATAATAATAATAATAATAATAATAATAATAATAATAATAATAATAATAATAATAATAATAATAATAATGATGATAATGATGATAATGATGATAATGATGATAATGATGATAATGATGATAATGATGATAATGATGATAATGATGATGATGATGATGATGATGATGATGATGATGATGATGATAATAATGATAATAATGATAATAATGATAATAATGATAATAATGATAATAATGATAATAATGATAATAATGATAATAATGATAATAATGATAATAATGATAATAATGATAATAATGATAATAATGATAATAATGATAATAATGATAATAATGATAATAATGATAATAATGATAATAATGATAATAATGATAATAATGATAATAATGATAATAATGATAATAATGATAATAATGATAATAATGATAATAATGATAATAATGATAATAATGATAATGATGATAATGATGATAATGATGATAATGATGATAATGATGATAATGATGATAATGATGATAATGATGATAATGATGATAATGATGATAATGATGATAATGATGATAATGATGATAATGATGATAATGATGATAATGATGATAATGATGATAATGATGATAATGATGATAATGATGATAATGATGATAATGATGATAATGATGATAATGATGATAATGATGATAATGATGATAATGATGATAATGATGATAATGATGATAATGATGATAATGATGATAATGATGATAATGATGATAATGATGATAATGATGATAATGATGATAATGATGATAATGATGATAATGATGATAATGATGATAATGATGATAATGATGATAATGATGATAATGATGATAATGATGATAATGATGATAATGATGATAATGATAATAATAATAATAATAATAATAATAATAATAATAATAATAATAATAATAATAATAATAATAATAATAATAATAATAATAATAATAATAATAATAATAATAATAATAATAATAATAATAATAATAATAATAATAATAATAATAATAATAATAATAATAATAATAATAATAATAATAATAATAATAATAATAATAATAATAATAATAATAATAATAATAATAATAATAATAATAATAATAATAATAATAATTAATAAAATAAAATTTTAGCCAAAATGTGAAATTCCATAAATTTATATCCATATGCACTAATTTTCATGACTTATTTCCAAAAATGTGGAGACGAAGGGTACAGAAATATGTCGATAAATAGGAATCTTCTAGAAGACCCATGTATTTCATGAAATAAATGAAAACACAACCATTTCAGCAATGTTTTTATAATTTTTAACTTATTAAAACACAGCACTTTTATCACTTGTTTCCTTTTGTGCAATTGCAATTTTATGCACAGTAGATTATATAGAATTAAAGTAGTAATAACAAATAATTGAAACATTTTTGTGTTTAATTCCGACTCGAAGAAAAATTCTATGAAATTGAATTATTAATAATAATAAATTTTGCCGAAAAATTTTAAATTCCATACCAATATTTCTAGAAAGTATTGGATTTAAAATATTTAGCTTTATATTTTGCACTGTTTACGTATATTATGTTCTTGGTGCAGCGTCGAATATATAAAAAAAAATGTAAAGATAAGATTTTGGGTCAGGGATGGGGTTGTAAGATAGCATTTTTGACTGACCTGTTTCCTCATCTAGAATTTTTGAATCCACGCAGGATGTCCTTAGAAGCAAGAAAATAAGGATGAACAACGCACTGTTACCACTATCCACCATGATCATCATTTTCCTTGCACTTCACAACACGAAACACACAGCACTATCAACAACACCTGAGGTCACTACATGTTCCCAACAATGGGGTGTTGTTACATCCATCCTCACCATTGGCAGTCGCGACACCCACTGAACACTCGGGCACACGCCGGCCGCGCTCGGCTCCCCGCCACGGGCACCGAACACTTCCGGATTAAACCGAACACCCCGGCTTGTCTTTTTATTACCGGCTTGTCTTGATCTAGTCTTTCAACACTGCTCCGTCGCATAGGGCGCCAAATAAAATAACATATCTTTTAAGATTTTTCATGAAAAAGCAAAATCCATATTTTGGAGATCTTCAAAAGTCCTCTTCATCTGTATAAGTAGTAACTGTAACATAGCAAAATCTTATCACACTAAATTCTAAATCAAAACACACTGATGCTAAAAAAAAATTCTGTGGAATTAACCATTTCCGAAGCATTCATTTTTATAGGTTTGATTTTTCAAATACTTACACTTTTCTCAAGTAAGAAATCGTTATACAAATATAACAATTTGTAACTTAAAACTTTACTTATCCTATAGGAAATGATATTTTTCTTATAAATTGTCAGGGATCGCGATTCCATGTAAAACTTTTACATATCCTCTGCCGGAAACAAAGCTGTCACCATCGTTACGAACGCTACATGTTGATATGTTCTTGTTAGTACTACCAAAATCTGAAAAAAAAAGAGAAGAATTTAAAAACAGAATCAACTACCAGTGTTTCAAATTTCACTACGCGATGCTTTAAAAAATATATATTTTCCCAAACCATTAAATTTATCGAACCATTTAATTGTTTTAATAATTTAACTTCTGGACTTATTTCATGGTTAGATAACCAAAAATGATCTGCTACGACCGATTTATCACTTTGTTTACACTTAATGTTACGAAAATGTTCTTTCGTTCTGGTTTCTAAATTACGCTTTGTTTTTCCATTATAAACTTTGTCACAATCGAAACAATTAAAACTGATAAATAGTATATTTTATATTATAAGGAATTTCATCTTTTTTTAGAGAAATGCAATAAATTTTTAATGCTATATTTATTTTGAGGAACCAAAGTTATACCAAACCTTTTGTAATATTTTTGAAAATGTTTATGAGCACAAAGATTGTAAGTAATTTTTTTTTTAAATTTTAACCGTCTTTTATTTTTCTAAGGGTAGAAATACCATTAACAGTTTTAGATAGTTGAATTTTTCAATTTTTTTATAAAGTCTTTATTGAAACCATTAATTTAAACAGTAAAATAATTGTAAAATTTGAACATCAGAAAACTATTCATCAGATTTCTACCTTTAGAAAAATAAAAGACGATAATAATTTTAAAAACTTTGCTTACCATCCTTGGTAAATATCGCTAGAGAATCACTTTTCAACAGGAGGAGCTAAAATGATATATGGAAATTATTTTACTATCAGTTTCAATAGGAAAATAAGAGAACAAATTTTAGATTATTTGAAGCATAAATCCCTGTGTGGAGTAAGGAAGGAGTTGAAACTTTTAGTATGAAGAGAGCGCCTGTTTAACTAGAACCACACAGACATAACAAGTGCACAACGACCATAGAATAAGAAATATACAGAATGTTCCGAAATGACACCGAACCAATAAATAGACGCACGAGGGTGCTCTGAAAAGTTTCCGACCTAATAAAGATACAAGACACTTTTATTTTTCAACATAGTCTCCTTGCAACTCTACACACTTCTCCCAGCGATGCTCCGTTATTGTGTCACACTCGTTTGAGTGAGTTGGTGTTAGTGCTTTTATGAAAATGGACTTAACCGAGCATCGAGTTGTCATTAAATATTTGTTTTTAAAAGGCAATACGCGTACGCAAATCAATGATGAGTTGGATTCTGTGTATGGGGAATCTGCACTATCATTTACCACACTGAAATTTTGGCAGCTCAATTTAAACGTGGTCTTAAGAGCTTGGGAGCCGATGAACATTCGGTATGTCCAAAAACTGCAATTACCGACGAAAACATCGCCAAAGCTCACCAAATAGTACTAGACCACCACTGAATTAAAGTGACTGAGATAGCAGAGGCTAAGAAAACGTCAAAAGAACGTGTTTATCACATATAAAATAACATTTAGACACGAGAAAGCTGTCCGCGCTTTGGGTGCCGCGTTTGCTCACATTAGACCAAAATCATGTTCGAATGAACATTTCCAACGCTCTGTTGGCACAGTTTAGGCGCAATAAATCCAAGTTTTGGTGCCGATTAATTTCTGTAGGAGAAATATGGATACACCATTATACGCCCCAAACAAAACTACAGAAAAATCAAGGAGGAACCGGCTCCAAAAAAGCAAAAATTATTTTACCGTCTGGGAAAGTGATGTCGACTCTTTTTGGGGTAGTCATAGAGTTATTTTAAACGATTATCTTCAAAAAGGAAAAACCATTACATGAGGATACTACGCTTAATTGCTTGGAAAGTTGAAGGTGGAACTTCCGGAAAAGCTGCCACATTTACAGAAAAGGGACACCTGTTTCACTAAGACAGCGCACCGTGTCGCAGCTGAGCGGTTGCAATGGACAAAATCCACCAATTACGGTTTGAACTCCTTGACTCACGAGATCTACTACAAGCGACTTCTTTCTGTACTCTCATCTGAAAATCGCGCTCGGAGGACAGAGATTTTTGTGAAATGAAGAGGCAATCATCTTCGTGAACAATTATTTTTCAGAGAAGAACGCCGAGTAATACTTGAACGGGTTGCAGAGATGGGAACATCCCTGGGAGAAGTGTGTACATTTACAAGGACACTATGTTGAAAAACGTCGAGTACTATTTGGACGCGTTACAGAGATGGGAGTATCGCTGGTAGAAGTGTGTAGAGTTACAAGGAGACTATGTTGAAAAACGCCAAGTACTCTTTGGACGCGTTACAGAGATGGGAGTATCGCTGGTACAAGTGTGTAGAGTTACAAGGAGACTATGTTGAAAAACGCCGAGTACTATTTGGACGCGTTACGGAGATGGGAGTATCGCTGGTAGAAGTGTGTAGAGTTACAAGGAGACTATGTTGAAAAACGCCGAGTACTATTTGGACGGCTTACAGAGATGGGAGCATCGCTGGGAGAAGTGTGTAGAGTTACAAGGAGACTATGTTGAAAAACGCCAAGTACTATTTGGACGGGTTACAGAGATGGGAACATCGCTGGGAGAAATGTGTAGAGTTACAAGGAGACTATGTTGAAAAATGTCGAGTACTATTTGGACGGGTGACAGAGATGGGAGCATCGCTGGGAGAAGTGTGTAGAGTTACAAGGAGACTATGTTGAAAAACGTCGAGTACTATTTGGACGGGTTACAGAGATGGGAGTATCGCTGGTAGAAGTGTGTAGAGTTACAAGGAGACTATGTTGAAAAACGCCGAGTACTATTTGGACGGGTTACAGAGATGGGAGCATCGCTGGGAGAAGTGTGTAGAGTTACAAGGAGACTATGTTGAAAAACGCCAAGTACTATTTGGACGGGTTACAGAGATGGGAACATCGCTGGGAGAAGTGTGTAGAGTTACAAGGAGACTATGTTGAAAAACGCCGTGTACTATTTGGACGGGTTACAGAGATGGGAGCATCGCTGGGAGAAATGTGTACAGTTACAAGGAGACTATGTTGAAAAACGCCGAGTACTATTTGGACGGGTTACAGAGATGGGAACATCGCTGGGAGAAGTGTGTAGAGTTACAAGGAGACTATGTTGAAAAACGCCGAGTACTATTTGGACGGGTTACAGAGATGGGAGCATCGCTGGGAGAAGTGTGTAGAGTTACAAGGAGACTATGTTGAAAAACGCCGAGTACTATTTGGACGGGTTACAGAGATGGGAACATCGCTGGGAGAAGTGTGTAGAGTTACAAGGAGACTATGTTGAAAAACGCCGAGTACTATTTGGACGGGTTACAGAGATGGAACCATCGCTGGGATTAGTGTGTAGAGTTATAAGGAGACTATGTTGAAAAACGCCAAGTACTATTTGGACGGGTTACAGAGATGGGATCGTCGCTGGGAGAAGTGTGTAGAGTTACAAGGAGACTATGTTGAAATACGACGAGTACTATTTGGACGGGTTACAGAGATGGAACCATCGCTGGGATTAGTGTGTAGAGTTATAAGCAGACTATGTTGAAAAACACCGAGTACTATTTGGACGGGTTACAGAGATGGGAGCGTCGTTGGGGAAGTGTGCACAGTTACAAGGAGACTATGTTGAAAAACGCCAAATACTATTAGGACGGGTTACAGAGATGGGAGCTTCGCTGGGAGAAGTATATAGAGTTACAAGGAGACGATGTTGAAAAACGTCGAGTACTATTTGGACGGGCTACAGAGATGGTAGCTTCGCTGGGAGAAGTGTATAGAGTTACAAGGAGACTATGTTGAAAAACGCCAAGTACTATTAGGACGGGTTACAGAGATGGGAGCTTCGCTGGGAGAAGTATATAGAGTTACAAGGAGACGATGTTGAAAAACGTCGAGTACTATTTGGACGGGCTACAGAGATGGGAGCTTCGCTGGGAGAAGTGTGTAGAGTTACAAGGAGACCACTTTTTTAAAATTATCTTCTATATTTATTAGGTTGGAGACTTTTCAGACCACCATCGTACATCAGTCAATTCTCAGGCGTATACGCTTATATCACGGTTCAGCATTCTAGCTGCCAAGAGTAGAATCGTCAAAGACAAAGATGGTATGAAATATGGTAGATCCCTAAACGAATATTCGAGAAGGGGTAGAGGGAGTGGAGGGGAATTGGAAGGTAATGATGAAGGAACTGCACACGCAAATGAGTGTAACAAGAAGGTTTTTCGAGCATTGCCTCCACCCGGAGGGAATTTAAACCTGTAACTTGTTCCACACGACACGGCTTTCTTTTTTCTCTGCACGGTATAAAACTAACTACCATAGTAGTCTAAGATACTGAAAACGTTACTTAACGCTTCAGTTTTCCACGCTGCTTAACAGTTTCTGTACTACGTACATTGTACACTACACGCATTCAATATCAACGTTTTACTGGTTAAAGAGTACCTATTAAGATGATCTAGATCTGTGGGTTTATGAATAGTAAAACTCAAAATCAAATAAATGCAATTTATTTCTTCAATTTTCTGACATAATTCTTGAAAGACCACTGTGAATGTCTTGTATAACTAGCAAATTGAAAGAGATAGACAATGCACCCAAAGATCTTTTTGAAACACAATGAATAACAAATATATATTTTGCAGAGCTAACAATTTATGAGACATTCCTTTTTATTTATTGACGTAGTCCTATACTTATAACTTTCTCAAATACAATGTCGCTATTCATTTTTATCTTTGGCACACATAAATAGAATATAATTACAATAGGGTCACCTGGAGAAAGAGATTTGAAACATTTGACTATCACCTAAAGGTTACTGTAGTCCCCCGTAAGTACAATAAGAAAATGTTTATCTTGAAGTACGCAAAGGAGTAAGTATTTGTACTAGAGTAGATAAAGACATGTATATGAAAACTTGATTTTAAAATAGGCTTAAATAGAAAAATAGACTTAAATTCTATTGTAATATACTGTACCTAAAATAAGATAATGCTTATCTTGAAATAGAGCAACAACTGTTTCTACAAGAGTGGATAAAGTATTGTATTCAAAACATTTGACTTTCACTTAAAGTCTAACGAATTCCCTTGTAACTAGAGGAAAATAAGGTTAACCTAGAATCAGATAAAACAGCAAGGTTTAGTACTAGAGTAGAGAAAGTTATGTATATGAAACATTTGACTATCCCTTAAAGTCTACTGTATTCCCTTGTAACTGACATAAGATTATGTTTATCTTGAAGTAGATAGAGCAAGAAGTGTTAATACAAGAATAGAGAAAGTCATGTATATTAAACTTTTGAGTATAATTTAAAATCTGCTGTATTCCCTTGTAACTACAATAAGATAATGTTTTTCTAGAAGTAGGTAGAGCAATAAGTGTTAATACAGGAGTAGAGAAAGTCATGTATATAAAACATATGACCATCACTTAAATTCTGCAGTATCTCCCTGTAACTACAATAAGATAATGATTATCTTGAAGTACATAGAGCAATAAGTGTTTGTACAAGTGTAGGGAGAGTCATTGATACGAAACATTTGACTATCGCTTAAGGTCTACTGTATTCCCTTATAACTACAATAAGATAATGTTTATCTTTAAGTAAATAGAGCAGTTAGTGTTTGTACAAGAGTAGAGAAGGTCATGTATACAAAACATTTGACTGTCACTTAACCTCTACCTAATTCCCTTGTAACTACAATAAGATAATGATTATCTGGAAGTAGGTAGAGCAATGCCTCTTAATACAAGAGCAGAGAAAGTCATGTTTATAAAACATTTAACTATCACTTAAAGTCTGCTGTATTCCCTTGTAACTACAATAAGATAATATTTATCCTGGAGTAGATAGAGAAAGATGTGTTTGTGGCAAAGAGTTTAGCAGAATTGATAATAAAATGTTCTTTAACGTAACTTGTTAGGAATTCCTTTTTATTTAATGGTATATATAGGAGATCAACGAAAAAGGACTTTGGTTCGGCAAAGTGACGTAACACTTCAGGCACAGGCATTCGTCTCTCCCCTCAGGTCAAGACAACCCTAATCTGCTCTCACGTCATTCCTTCGACCCAGGTGGTACCCTGTTACGGGTAAAGGCTCCAAAAGTCACGTGCTAAACCCCCAGTGCTACACAGAGGGACTAAAACAAACCAGTATTTAATGATTCATCACATTTGTTAAATGTTACAATGAATCAAGCCCTGACGTATTGTTTCATTACGTCAAAGCCATTATTGTCCTGAAAATGTGGTCGTGCTCGTGTTATTAATTTCATCAGATTAAACATTAAGTAAATTAACTAGTAAACAAACCTTTGTGGAAATAAACACGATCTGTTTTTTGTTGCAGTGGGATATGTTTTTCCCCAGGAACTTGTAAAAGCCGTTTTATCAAATGTGAAAGGACAGTACAGTTCACAATTTCCATTGAACTTTTAAAAAGCACAAAGGCTGTGTTTCCATTGATTCTGTATGCTAAACACGATGTTAGTAATAATTAGTAGTGTGGCATTGTGTCATCATGACAAAATAAAATCAAATGTCGTTATGGTAGTTTGACAGTGTGTGCATCCAAAGAGATGATTGTACAGAAATAGAAACATTTCCAGTGAATTGGTTCTCAAGAGCTGCTCTAAGGAATTTGATTAAAATATCATAATTTAAGGCATTTAAACAGTAAATGAAATGTATATTGTGAATGTCCCTTTAACTCCTCATAGTTCCGAATGAGTTTCGTATAACCTAAACAGATAAAATATTACTACTCAAAACATGTGGATCTGGTTAGAACAAACTATTTATATGATATGCATTCTTGGTTTGTTGATAATCATTTCCGAGAAATTCCTTTTTACTGGCTCTAGAAACCTATATTTATAAAACTTATATAATTGTCAAATAGAAAATCGTTCTTCATTTTTTTATCTCTTGGACACACAAAGAGAACGTACATACAGAGAAGTCACTTAGACAACCAGTTTTAAAGCATATGACTGTCACTTAATATCACCGAGCGGAATGTCTCAGGCGGCTTTGTCTGTGGCTCACATTCGGAGGTCCGAGTTCGATGACTATGGCCAACCTAACTGTCCCATGAGCTTTTTCGGGGTTATTCTGGGTCACTAGGCGAATGCTGTGGTGGTTAACTACATCCCCCGAGATTCCTGTACCTCTATTTCATCTCCATTATCATCTCACATCATCTCTCATCTCTCTCAGGGTAGAAGTGTCGGCGGGAGCCTCGGCGTTGCCAGGCAGGATGATATGCTCCTGGTAAAAATTCTTCCTCCAGCAGGACGGTCTACGATTCGGGTCTGGTGAGGCCGTTTCCAGATTCCAGTCAGATCAGCCACCTATTGCGCTGGGCTGCCGGGGAGTTTCCAACTGGTAAATTGTAACGACGCTGCCCTCAGCACACTTATTGCTCCTTGGAACGGCCACCCTCTGTTTCCCCTCATTCCATCCTTCTTTCCGAGCATGCCCCTCTTGGGACATAGGTACAATAGATCAAGATTGGTCGCAGTGCCTAATCCCCACCTTACCGTATATTATATTCAATTCAATTCAGTCCCAGCAGAGAAATTTATGTTTATAAAACATTTGACTATCACTTTAAGTCTACTGTATTCCCTTTTAACTACAACAAGATAATGTTTATCTTGAAATAGATAGAGCAATAAGTGTTTGTACAAGAGTAGAGAAAGTCATGTATGTACAACATTTGACTATCACTTAAACTCCACTGTATTCCCTTGTAACTACAATAAGATAATGTTTATCTTGAAATAGATAGAGCAATAAGTGTTTGTACAGGAGCAGAGAAAGTCATGTATATACAACATTTGACTATCACTTAAAGTCTACTGTATTCCCTTGTAACTACAATAAGATAATGTTTATCTAGAAGTAGATAGAGAAATAAGTGTTTGTACAACAGTAGAGAAAATCATGTATATAAAACATTTCACTATCATTTTGATAACTAAATTAAGGTTTGCCATAAGTAAAGAATAATGATGGATGTCAAAGGAATGTTGGTTCTATGTTACAATACGTGCAAGGGCAGTTGAGTTGAATAGCAGTTGGGGGAAAGTTTTTATAACAAAAGCAATGTAAGAAACAGTGTCCTTAGCAGACTTCTAAAGGGGCTCATTTTACTTGTTGAATACGGTATTCTTTGAACCATTCATAATGGCGACAAAACAGCCACAAAAGAAATCTTTGGTTGGAAAGGAGTTTTCAGAAAGTGAAAGTGATACACCCACGCACATTTGTGGTCATTCAAACTGTCCTCGGCGTCAGGCCGATTAGAGCGGTCCTAGGCGTGGGGGCGATTAGGGCAGTCTTTTTGTTCTGTCTTGGATATTTGTCGGTTCATATATACGTGAGGAACGAATAACGTTTGTCGAGTAATAAACATTCAGCCGTCAGTAACTCTAAACAGGGATATTGGTAACCCTTGCTCGCCACTTATTTGCTCGCCATTAAAATTGTTGCTTCAATTTAAAGTCTACTGTATTCCCTTGTTTGTACAAGAGTAGAAAAAGTCATGTATATAAAACATTTGACTATTACTTAAATTCTAGTGTATTCTCTTGTAGCTGCAATAGGATAATTTTTATCTGGATGTGGATAGAGGAATAAGTGTTTTTACAAGAGTAGAGGAGGTTATGTATATAAAACATTTGACTATCACTTAAAGTCTACTGTATTCCCTTGTAACTACAATAAGATAATGTTTATCTTGAAGTAGATGGAGGAAAAAAATGTTTGTACAAGAGTATAGAAGGTCATGTCAGTGCTATACGTCTTAAGTTTATTTATGCTCCTCCTAATTATACATACACACTGGCAGGAATCCTTAAATGTAAGTCGTAGCGAAAAATGATGTTTCAGTTACCGCATAAGACTGTTTTCATTGTTAGGGTGAAGAAAAATAACACAATAAGCAGGCGACAGATGAAATGAGAGGGGTGTGTTATTGGATTACAGCCCCTGTACCAATCTCGGGGTGATAGAATTTATTGTACGTACTTGCAGGATAATGCATGGGCGGTTATACAACCGCTGATATATACCATATGGATCGTATAAATTTGGAGCCTAACTTCGTACACAGGCAATCTTATTAACCGACTCTAGTGCCTTGTTTTCGAATACATGCTTGTTGTTCTGTTTTAAACTTTTGTACCAAAGCGTGGCGTTGCTGAATTACAATACTATATTGGGAATACGCGTTTACAGGCTCCAAACTTACAATCGAAGTATTTACAAAATTATTGTTGAATAAGAAATTTCGTATTTAGGTTTTGGCAGCTTCCAACCGAGTGGGATTGCTAGGCGGTTTCATGTGTGGTTCACATTCTGGAGTCCCATGTTCGATTACAAATGAAATGAAATGAAATGTGTAGTGTTTAACGCTCGCTTTTACTACATACGGCACCGCAGGCGGTGACACTGATGATACATGAGATGAAGATGGAGCACCGGTGGAATGAGATGGCGGGGGAAACCTGAGATCCCGGAGAAAACCCGCCCAAGCGCCATGTTGTCCACCATAAATCTCAGTTTGTGGTCGCCTGGGATCGAACCCGGGCCGCCTTGGTGAGAGCCAAGCGATTTAAACATTGAGCCACGGCGTGGCCGGGTTAATTTACAGCGCAGACCTACCTGACCCGTGGGAGTTATTCGGGGGTTTTCCCAGGTTGCCAGGCGAATGCTCCATTTCATCTCCATTACTATAATTTCACATCACCTCTCTTTTGGTGGTCTCTTTCAGAGAGAAGAGTGGGTGTCTCGGTGCTACATGTCAGAGTGATATGCTCTGAAAAAGACACTTTTCCTTCTGGTGGGACAGACTTTGGTCTCCGAGCTTGCCTAGTGGGCCGATTCAGAAATGCCCAGGCGAAATGACGGTCGTGCAAGCGTGCCTGGTGTATCCTGATCTGGGGAGGTAGCCTCCGCTCTCCTAGCCGGCCGCGGACTGTTTCGGGGCCTCGGCAACTGGGAAGACGGTTGTTCTAAGCCCATTTCCAGGGCGTTTCTATCTGGTAATGAGAAGGCAGCTCGCGCTCTCTACTGTGGTGGCTCCTTGGAGTCGACACCCTCTGTCTCCTTTCACCTCATCCTCTATCCCGGGGACGCCCCAGCTATAAGATAGGTACAATAGTTCTAGTTTTGTCGACATGTCGAATCCCCTTCCTGTAGGGGAGGGGATCCGTCCCCTCCAGTTGCTTTATTGCGAGCGCTGCGCACGTTTAGCACTCGTGGTACCTCTGAAGTTACGAGGAGAACCTCGGGCCGAACATTCGAGTCCCTCCATGATTGGAAGTTGTTCGGATTGGGTTGAACTCGAGGGGGCAGTGCGTTCGCGACAAATGCGGGAGATCTGGTACATCCGCCCAGGCCTCGGCCGCCCGGATGAGGTATAGGTTTGCCCAAACTTCCTGGGTACTAGCCTGAAGATCTAGTAAGTGTGCTGGATCACCAGGCGGCCCCACCGAGGATTTCGGTAGTCTCTGCGGGGTTGAAAGGCGTAAGCGGCGTATCCTTCCACACGTCTTGTCGTTGTACATGATTTGGGTGGGGGACCGTTTTAGACTCCAGTTATTGCCCTATGGAAAGAGCCTCCAAAAATTCCAGCATTACTACTTCTACTTGGCATTTCCCAAGAAAGCAACAAGGAAATTTTTAATCCCAGCGATCTGATTTAGTATCATATATATGATATTTTCGTGATAAATAAAATTATATCTTGGATTTTTAGGTAACCTCATCTAAAATCCCCTTCATTTTAAATAACCTTCGTATAGCTGGTAAACTGTAAGGGGTAGACAAGTTTTACTACACAAAAATCTAAAACGTGTTGAAATACAGAATTGCCAAAGATTTTGTAGGTACGATTTCCGACATATCCCCTCTTATTTGCCCAAATTGTCCAATAATCTATTTCTCTAACTGGAGAATTACTTTTGTTATTCCTTATTCATTTGTTAGGGGTAGACAAAATTTTACTACACAAAAATCTAAAACCTGTTAAAAAACAGAATTGCCATACAAAGATTTTGTAGGTACGATTTCCGACATATCCCTTCTTATTTGCCCAAGTTGTCCAAAAATCTATTTCTCTAACTGGAGAATTCCTTTTGTTACTCCTTATTCATTTTTTATCTCTTGTACATTCATAGAGATTGTAATTACTGTTCTCAAAAATGTAACAATCACATAAAATCTGCAACATTCTTGTTGCAAATTTGGATTGAAGATTACGTTTTGATTAGTCTCTCACTTTTGGTGACGACCTTGTTGAAGTCTTGTATGTTCCTCGGCAAGCAATAAGTCTTATCTCTGAGCGTGGTCTAGCAGCAAAGGAATTTCACACTGCAATTGTTGGAGAATAAACAAAAGTTCTTCTCTTTTAAATATTCTAGATTTTATTCCAAGGAAACAATTTTAAATCCTTATACAATTTTACACGAAGTAAACGCTGTCCTTTAACAGAAAATGATTGTTGCATCGATTAACTTTATCTTGATTTCACACACCAGTATTGCAACACAAATTCATTCACAATTAAACATCTTCTGCACAATCGCAGAACGACACAAAAAGCACGTCTTACTGTAAAGACAGTTGCTTCCAGAAAGACGCTAGTCTCTCTGATCACTTTGGGATATCTGCCCATTACGTTACCACAATACCAAAATAACTCTCTTTTACTGGTCTAAGTCACCATATTATCTAATCACATTCTTGCAATTGCCAATAACGATAAAATTATATAAGATTTAACTTGCATTACATCATCTCATAACCAAACTAATTTTATATTTTTACTTTTGTACAAATTATAGTTTCAACAACAATTCAAAATAAATTCTTAAAAATTTAAAAAGATCTGACTCTCACTTTAAGTCTGATATATTACCTTGTAACTACAATAAGCTGATGTTTATCTTGAAGTAGATAGAGCAGTAAGTGTTTGTACAAGATTAGAGAAGGTCATGTATATAAAACATTTGACTATCACTTAAAGTCTACTGTATGCCCTTGTAACTACAATAAGATAATGTTTATCTTGAAGTAGATAGAGCAGTAAGTGTTTGTACAAGATTAGAGAAGGTCATGTATATAAAACATTTGACTATCACTTAAAGTCTACTGTATGCCCTTGTAACTACAATAAGCTGATGTTTTTCTTGAAGTAGATAGAGCAGTAAGTGTTTGTACAAGATTAGAGAAGGTCATGTATATAAAACATTTGACTATCACTTAAAGTCTACTGTATGCCCTTGTAACTACAATAAGATAATGTTTATCTTGAAGTAGATAGAGCAGTAAATATTTGTACAAGAGTACGGAAAGTCATGCATATAAAACAGTTGACTATCACTTAAGGTCTACTGTATTCCCTTGTAACTATAACAAGATAATGTTTATCTTGAAGTAGATAGAGGGGCAAGTGTTTGCAAGGAAGTTTTTTACAAGGGTAGAGACAGGATAACAAACTCAGGCACTTGTGTTTCTATGCGACGGTTTTAAACGTCTTATGATGTATTCCTGATTTCCATAACACTTAGCGATGGAATTACTTTTCTCTCGTCTGGATGACCTTGGCCTATTTGGAAAATAATAATAAAAGCCGTTAAAAGATTGCTGCCATATTTCTGAGGACACATGTTAATATTACGATAGCATCGCTTGTTAAAACTGAGAGATGTTGAGATGCCCCTGGGTAGAGGAAGGAACGCATTCGAGCTGCGAACAACGTATAAGACCTTCGCTGCAAGTTGTACACGTAATGCTTTTGGTTCATAGTGTTCCAAACTTAAAATTATAAGGAATGGAATGATTTTTTTGCAAACGGCTTATTAGGTGTTTCCTCCGATTGAATTCTGAGTACATTTATAAAGACGTATAATAGAGAAAAGCTTATTAACTCTTTTATAAGAAATAAATCATAGTTCTTTTGTTTCTGTAATGTTACAAGCATACAGCAAGGCAATTTTAAAAGATTTGATTTGACTTCGTCTACTTCATTAAAACAGTTAGGTATCTTTTCCTGATAAATACATATCGCATAAGTAAATGATTAAGGTGAGCTTTCGCCGTCGGACTGTCTCCAGGAAACACAACAAAGAAGGCTCGCTAGGGAAGACAGAACATAATTCTCTGTAAGAAATTATTGAAGGTTTCCACTATAGAATCGATTGTCACGCATAAAACTTCTTAAGATAATTTGAAATAAATTTGTGATAAATGACAAAAGTGGTGACCAAGGAAAATGACACTGTAAACTTGTTTTAAGATCAATGTAAACATAAGATCTTCCAGGAAGCGAGCGACAGATATCACAGGTGACTGTTTTAATTAATACAAATAATAGTTAATCTGACGTCAGTAGTAGGAGTGACATCACTCCCCAACTCCATCATCCTTGGATAATAAGATTGTGTAAGTCAGTTGCTTGCACTCTCTTGGACCATTCTTCGGCCTGATCAGATGGATTTGTACGCAGCCTTCGGACGCAGGTAACCGGCCGTTGTACATGGCTGGTCTGAAAAGTTTGCGACCTAATAAAGATACAAGATAATTTTTCATTTTTTTTTTCAACATAGACTCCTTATGACTTTTCATACTACTCCCAACGATGCTCCCGTAACTGAAACCCGTCCAAATAGTACTCGGTATTGTTCAACATAGTCTCCTTGTAACTCTACACACTTCTCCCAGCGATGCTCCCATCCCACTAACCCGTCCAAATAGTACTCGGCGTTTTTCAACATAGTCTCCTTGTAACTCTACACACTTCTCCCAGCGATGTTCCCATCTCTGTAACACATCCAAATAGTACTCGGCGTTTTTCAACATAGTCTCCTTGTAACTCTACACACTTCTCCCAGCGATGTTCCCATCTCTGTAACACATCCAAATAGTACTCGGCGTTTTTCAACATAGTCTCCTTGTAACTCTACACACTTCTCCCAGCGATGTTCCCATCTCTGTAACACATCCAAATAGTACTCGGCGTTTTTCAACATAGTCTCCTTGTAACTCTACACACTTCTCCCAGCGATGCTCCCATCTCTGTAACACGTCCATATAGTACTCGAGGTTTTTAAACATAGTCTCCTTGTTACTCTACACACTTCTCCCAGCGATGCTCCCATCTCAGTAACCCGTCCAAATAGTACTCGGCGTTTTTCAACATAGTCTACTTGTAACTCTACACACTTCTCCCAGCGATGCTCCCATCTCAGTAACCCGTCCAAATAGTACTCGGCGTTTTTCAACATAGTCTCCTTGTAACTCTACACACTTCTCCCAGCGATGTTCTGATCTCTGTAGCCCGTCCAAATAGTACTCGGCGTTTTTCAACATAGTCTACTTGTAACTCTACACACTTCTCCCACCGATGTTCCCATCTCTGTAACCTGTCCAAATAGTACTCGGCGTTTTTCAACATAATCTCCTTGTAACTTTACACACTTCTCCCAGCTATGCTCCCATCTCAGTAACCCGTCCAAATATTACACGGGTTTTTCGACATAATCTCCTTGTAACTCTACACACGTCTCCCAGCGATGCTCCCACATCTCTAACCCGTCCAAATAGTACTCGGCGTTTTTCAACATCGTCTCCTTGTACCTCTACACACTTCTCCCAGCGATGCTCTCATCTCTATAACCCGTCCAAATAGTACTCGGCGTCTTTTAACGTAGTCTTCTTTTAGCTCTACACAATTCTCCCAGCGATGCTGCCATCTCTGTAACCTGTCCAAATAGTACTCGACGTTATTTAACATGGTCTTCTTTTAACTCTACACACTTCTCCCAGCGATGCTCCCATCTCTGTAACCCGTCCAAATAGTACTCGGCGTTTTTCAACATAGTGTCCTTGTAACTGTACACAATTCTCCCAGCGATGGTGCCATCTCTGTAACCTGTCCAAATAGTACTCGACGTTTTTTAACATGGTCTTCTTTTAACTCTACACACTTCTCCCAGCGATGTTCCCATCTCTGTAACCCGTCCAAATAGTACTCGGCGTATTTCAACATGGTCTTCTTTTAACTCTACACACTTCTCCCAGCGATGCTGCCATCTCTGTAACCCGTCCAAATAGTACTCGACGTATTTCAACATAGTCTCCTTGTAACTCTACACACTTCTCCCAGCGATGTTCCCATCTCTGTAACCCGTCCAAATAGTACTCGACGTTATTTAACATGGTCTTCTTTAAACTCTACACACTTCTCCCAGCGATGCTGCCATCTCTGTAACCCGTCCAAATAGTACTCGACGTATTTCAACATAGTCTCCTTGTAACTCTACACACTTCTCCCAGCGATGTTCTGATCTCTGTAGCCCGTCCAAATAGTATTCGGCGTTTTTCTCTGCAAAATAATTGTTCACGAAGGTGATTGCCTTTTTATCTGAGGAAAATCTCTGTCCTTCGAGCGCAATTTTCAGATGAAGGAGTAAAAATAATTCGCTTGGGGCTAGATCTGGTGACTCAAGCAGTTCAAACCATAATTCGTGGATTTTCTACATTTGCAACCGCTGAAGTGTGAGACGGTGCGTTGTCTTGGTAAAACAGAACTTTCTTTTTCTGAAAATGTGTCCGTTTTTTTTTTTCGCAAGTTCTGCCTTCAGCTCGTCAAGTAGTATACTTCTGTAATGTTTTTATTTTTTGAATACATTCGATTAAAATAAGTCCATGACCATCCCAGAAACAGTCGCCATCAATTTCCCAGCCCAACTGGGGGGAGTCAGCTCCCTCTTTGCAGTCCACTTTTTCGATTGTATTTTTGTTTCGGGCGTATAATGGTGTATCCAAGCTTCATCTACAGTAATTAATCGGAGCCAAAACTCGGATTTATTGCGTCTGAACTGCGCCAAAAGAACGTTGGAAATGTTCATTCAAACACGTTTTCGGTCTAGCGTAAGCAAACGCGGCACCCAACGTGCGGACAGCTTTCTCATGCCTAAATGTTGATTTAATATGTGACAAACACATTCTGTTGATGTTAATAGCCTCAGCTATCTCTCTCACTTTAATTCGGGGTCATCTAGCTCCATTTGGTGAACTTTGGCGATGTTTCCGTTGGTAGTTGCAGTTTTTGGGCGTTCCGAACGTTCATCGTCTCCCAAGCTCTTACGGTCAGGTTTAAATTCAGCTGCCCAAAATTTCACTGTGGATAATGATGGTGCACAGTCCCCATACACAGAATCCAACTCATCTTTGGTTTGCCTAGGCGTATTGCCTTTCAAAAACAAATATTTAATGACAGATCGGTACTCGATTTTGTCCATACTCATAAGAACACTGACAACAACTCACTCAAACGACTGCTACATAACAACTGAGCGTCATAGTAGTTGAAACTTTGGTGAGTAGCCGTCAACAAGTGAACAACGAAATTCACTAGCTTTTATTTTGGAATACTGCCGTCTTCATATTGGGGTCGGAAACTTTTCAGACCACCCTCATATATATGCAGAAAACATATGAAACAATACACAATGTGGGAACATTCTTATTAGAATTAGAAGAGCAGAATGGAGCTAAAGGGGGGCTTTCCGTGACACCATTGTAAACCGATCGTGGAAAGGATGTGGAGTTAGGAAAATGTACCCTTTGATTCTGCTCATATTTTCTTTAAAATGTGTATATTACAATTATTCATTTTCTTTGTCTAAAATAAAAAAGATTAAGTGGTTTTAAGGTTGCTACTCACGACACGAGCCATGTATATTCAGTAGACTTTACAAATATATTTTACAAGAATGCTGATGGAAGGCGATATACGTTGTAACGCACGTGTGTGCAAATAGAAATATTTGCATATCTTATTATAATCTCCGTCGGAAATAACAGACCAATTTTCAAAAGAAAACGCCGCCAGATTTTTGTTGAATCTCAGCATTTTATTGCGTGTTTTGCCGCAGTTTGTTTGAAACCTCGTTACACAAAATTATATGTTGCAGTACATGCACAAAACAAGAAATTTGCTGCGATAATGAAATAGCTGAAATAATTTGTGACCCTTTTTAATTTATTTCTTTTTCTTAACACATGCTTATCAATTTCGAACGCTAAGAGGAAAGAAATTAGTTTCAAAAATTGATAACAATCAAATGAGTTTATTTCATATTACTTTTTTACCCAATCTTCACAATATTTTTTTCAAACATCATACGCTATAATCACAGCTGAACTTTTACTTCGCGATAGTCAAATGTTTTAGACAGCCGTTTGCAGATGAACACTTAGTTTTCCCTTTCCATAAACATGACAAAAGAAAAATTATAAGGACTTCCTATTTGAGGAAAAGCATAAGTACTAAAAAAGGCGAAACCGGTAATAACTAGGGCTTTTTCAATAATTTAAGATCTTAAAGTAAGATTTTGTTCTCCTCTTAAAAGTTTACGCGTTACCCATTCAAATTTTATTCAGATTTAAAGGGATAGGTGTAGGAAACTTCAGGATAAGCTAAAACATCCAACGTTAAGTCATATCGGAAGATGTATCAAATGATGTCGAAAAGAGTACGCGGTACATAGAGCTTAGAGTTACTAGACATATTGTATCCTATGTTGCTGAGTCAGTTTTTGAACGAGTCATTGGATACGATACGTTAATGAGAACAGAAATTGGAGCAATTACTTGATATCACAGCGTTCTGTGGCATTGATGATGAACATATAATAATTCACAATATTAACAGACAAATAAATATCTCCAAGGAAGCGTGGCACTTCGGAGACTAGATTTAAATAAATTTACAGATGAAGAATGCGCACTCTATTTTCATTTTGATAAAATGGCTCTACGACGGCCAGTAGAAGCCTTACATATACCAATCGTGTCTGTAAAATAAAGTCTCCAATTTTATATAATATAGAAAACATGTTTACTGTCAGTGAATGTTACATTGTTGAAAAGGCGGAACTTACAGATATTTTCAACGTTATCATTATTGGGATCGATGCACTTTTGCATGCGCTGTGGTGGATTTTGTATACCCTTGTCATAGCACTCTCCCGCCAAGTTGCGCTGGTAGCGCTCAACCTCGTTTTTCAAATCATTGTCGGTCTGGAAATGTGTTCCACCCAGGTGTGACTTCAACTCAGGAAACAGATGATAATCACTAGGGACTAAGTCTGATCTGTAGGAGGATGGATGAGGATGTCCCATCCGAATATGGCCTTTGTTGAGCATTTTGGGGGCCCAACTCACACACACCTAGCGATAATGCAAATTTTCGGTCAACATCTGGTCAGTCGTAGTCTTACTGATTTCAGGAGTTCGCTCAGCTCGTGAACTGTCACACGCCGATTTTTAAGCATTTATGGCTCCAGTTTTGCAATTGTTTCGGCTGAAACCGAAGGCCGACCAGAACGCTGTTCGTCATGGACGTCTGTACGTCCGTCTTTGAAATCTCTGACCCGCTTTCGAACGTTTTGGACGTCCATACACTGTGGCCCATAGACTTCGCATAACTGGCTATGAATTTCAGTCGGGGTTGTGCCCTTGTCACTCAAAAGAACAGATCACTGCACGCAAATCGCACTTGGCGGTGGAAGTGATGGGAAGCTCCGACTCAAACGGCTGCACAGCCAAGGCTAATGGTTGCAACGAGTTCGTTGTGTTGGGGATTTGAAGGGGTGAAACCAAGCTACACGCCAGTGTTGCCGAATATTGCGTAATAGCGTTCCTCACGGCTCCAGCGCCTTGGAGACTTATGTTAGGGAAGCGCCTCGTACCGTCTAGAATTGTAACAAGAACGATATTCTGCTAGACGTAAGATTGAATAGAAAATTTATATCGTTCGTGTGGATATATATTAGGTTATGTTGTACTGACATTACATTAACCATTTCAGGAGTGGAAGGTTTAGCGCTAGCATATCCTAACAGGCTGTCTAATTTAGAAGCAGGTTCTGGCGTCGTATCTTCTTCATATTTATCAGCAATAGCCAATGCAACGATGAACATAATATATAAAAATAAATGTCACTTATTAACAAATCTGGCTGACCTTATATGGCTTGAGAGAGAAATAATTGCAATATTATTCCCATGCTGTATCATTAAAGAGAGCACCTATAAGAAATTGCTGGGACTTTTAAGTAGATGGTACAGCTTGAGAAGGTGATCCATGTTATTGTACGAAGGAAAAGTTGTTTCTAGTTTCAGCTACTATATTTGCAGCTATTTATTTCCGTGCAGTTTAATCTTCATATGGGTTGGTTGAAATTACCTCCCGTGTCAATATTAGATCATCATAAATGCTAAAGCGTAATCTTTCTTGAGTCATTTTGTAAGACAAATTCTAACCGTTAAATGGTGAGCTATAATGTGTCCGGCTATCGGTTATCTGTTTACAGTAAACATGCGCATGTGCAGAACATCGCTTACGCCACAATAACGGCAAGAACTGCATAATATTTCACTTTCTTTGGGGTTTAGCGTGTATTCACAAATGTCTTTTCGTGGACAACATTTCCGGAACGCTGATTACAGTGGGCAACAATGAAAATGTTTTGCGCTTATTAATAGTGAATTTACACGTATTTCTATCTGCTGAATTCAAAACTCACCATAAAAATGACATTAGCTTTTGTTTTGAAGATAAAGTGACATTTCATTTCTTAGAGTGAAGATTTTAAATTTGGGGGAATTTTATTTGGGAGTTGGCACACCTGTCATATAACAAAACACAATCAGAGAGAAATTTTGGAAATTAAGTGATGCAAAAGTTAAGAAAGTTAGTTTTGTTGTACCAAAAATAAGAGAACTTGTAAAGGATCCTGCATTGGACCAAATTTTGGAGGGGAAAGAAAAGGAAGCTTGGGAAGCCTTCAAGGGTGTTGTTCATACATGTTTAGGCAACAAATGAGGTGGCAGCTACAAGCATTTGGAGACAGTGCTCCTGCAAAAATACCGTAAGCTTGTATGCAACATGTCCCTTAAGATCCATTTTCTCCACTCCCATCTAGACTTTTTCCCTCCTAGTTGTGGAGCTGTTAGTGATGAACATGGGGAGAGATTCCATCAGGACATTTCTGTTATGGAACAAAGATATCAGGGCCGTAGGAATGAAGTAATGCTTGCGGAGTACTGTTGGTCTTTGCATAGGGATTCTGCGGAACTCCATCACAAGAGGCAAGCTAAAAGACGACGTAGTCAGTAGGCCACCACATGATTCTCTTTAGACACGACTATCTGCGAAGTATTTTTCCAGCAATTTAGAACTCTTAGCATGTAATTACCAGTTTAAAAAAATCAAATGCACTTTCATTGTTGTTAGCATGTATGTAATTAAAATGTATCCTTTTCTCTCAATCCGTTAATATGTAATACTTCCACCTTGTGTATATCATAGAAACTAGAGCTAATAAAAATTGTCCATTGTCATATTTGTTTTTCTCAACCCAAAATTAGTAGGAATTGCCTCATGAAATGCTGGAAACATTCAAAAATTATTTTTTGTTGCACAGTGTTATTACTACTTCGATCATTGTATTTCTTTACATCTTCTTTGTGATATGTGTATGTTTTATTTTTGTCATTTCCATTAATTCGTCGACGAGTTTGGCAGTATAACGAACGCATCTAAAAGCACAGCTCCTTGAGGAGCAGTTTTATTTTTTCTCCGGCAGTTGCCTACATCTGCGCTTGGCACATGAAGGGTTAGAAATGGAGACGAAAGCCATAACTGCTCGGCAACCGCCCAAAAGTACTGCAGGAAAAACTTAAGAAAAGTCCTCAATGAGGTCCGTGCAAGAAGTCAATACAATCCATAACGCGGTGCAGGGCGAAACCAAATCCCAGGGGTTGGCAACACTGATTGACGTTTATATTGCTTCCGCCAACATCTTAACATTTGTTTTTACAAAAGTTTACTTTTGTGCACATAGCAGTGGCATCTGGTGATCGCTTTTCGCATTAATGCGAAACGAATTGCACTTGCGTTATCTGGCCAGATGAATGATAAACCGTTTACTGATTAATTTGTTTATAACAGTTGCGTGTTTGCAGCCATCGATTATAACCTTCATACGTCACGCATGAATAATGGCCGATAGCTTTTAATATATGACTTTTTTACCTTTGTAAAGGGCAGACAGACAAATTGTTACGTATTGAGGTGTTAGTTCTCTGCTATTTTTCACCAAAAGACAGGCAAAATTAAAAACAAATCTATTGTCATGGTTACCATTCGTTCTTCATCACGCTAGTGCATCCAGCGGTGGATTTGGAAAGTTACACAAATCATATTAGTACACGTTTTGATGTTTATATCGCTTAGACAGAGGAAATATTGCAGTACACGCAAAAACTTGCTATCAATTGTTACAGAAAGCACATGTCCTGATCTCCTAAACTAAAAATAGCATTTTAGAAAATCATTTGCAAGTATCAAAGCAATAATGTTTCTTTAATGGATTTTTATGGAGTTCTTTGAAACTAGATATTTACATTAATTAGAGGAAAGAATGTATTCATCCAAGAATTCAATTATAGGAAATACTAGGAGGGCACTACTTATATTTTGAACCTAATAATTAAAGCAAAACAATTTCTGATTGAAAACTGCTTTACTGTTTCTTCAAAATATTCTTCTTTATGATCAATATATATGAGGACTGATCAACAAAGACTAAATCTGCATTTTTTACAGATGTATATTACTGCAATTGAATGCTTACATGATATTTTACATGATCTCTGCCAGTCCTTGAACACGTGCTGCAAATCATTCTATGTCAGGTCCTTGAGAATCACCTCACCATTCTTGACCACTGCTTCAGAGTTCTCAAATCGAATACCGCTAAGCTTCGATTATCACCGGTGGTGAGTCATGGTTGCATCATTATGATCCTGAAGGAAAACAAGCCAGCACAGTGTGGAAATCACCAAGTTCACCAACACCAAAAAGGGTTCAGTGTTCCATCTGCAGGGAAAGTGATGGAATGATTTACCAGCATGCAGCTCCCCCTCACACTACTGTTACAGCAGCATACTACACGTCAGTATTGGCTACACTGAGGAAGTAGATTGCAAAGAAACGACCAGAGCTTTCTCGGACTGGGTGGCGACTTCATCATGACAATGCACGGCCTCACGTCGCAAATCAAGTGATGCAGTTTCTGGTTCGATTCAACATTACCTGTCTACCACATCTACCTTACAGCCCCGATCTTGCAATCTGTGACTTGTGACGCTTTTATTCCCAGCATTAAAGACAAATCTTAAAGGCAAAGCCCATCAGCTGGATTTTTGAGCCTTCAAACACTGTGTTGGTTCCTCTTATAGCATTGTTGCCACATTGCAAGTTTTACTTAAAAAGCAGGTAACCATTTACTTCGAAGTGCTTCGAGTGCGAACAGCCATTGTTGGATTTACTTCATCTCGAAACACCCATTTATGTTCCGGCTGATAAAGATAAGGATAGGTTTTCTTTGCCAAATAATGTCTTTTTCTTTTTGCCTCATTACTTAAACATATCACTTAAAGTCTACTGTATTCCCTTGTAACTTGATACCGAAATTAAGAATTGCAATGTATAAGGAATCATGATGGATTTAAAAGGAATATTGGTGCTTTGTTACAACACGTGCAAGGGCAGTTGAGTCGAATAGCAGTTGGGCTGAATAGTTGTTTTAACAAAAGAAACGTAAGAAACATTGTCCTTAGCAGATTTCTAAAGGGTAGTACTTGACTTTGTTGAATGGGGTATTCTTCGGATCCTTAATAATGGCATGACAAAATACTCACAAAGGGAATATTTGGTTGAATAATGGGCTTCGAGAAAGGGGAAGCTATACACCACGCACAGCTGTTTGGTCATTCAGTCTTCGGCGTCAGGCCGATTAGGGCAGTTATCTGGTTCTGTCTTTGTCGAGGACAAACCAGAAGTGATGAGAGAAGATATTTGTCGGTTTATAGGTAACTAATTAAGTATTATCGAGTAATAAGCTCTCCACCTTTAGTAACTTTAAACAGTGATATATTGGTAACCATTGATCGGCAATTTTAAGTTTGATATTCTGATAAAAAGAAGCAGTCAGTAAACCAGTTTGAAACGGGCATTCCAGTGTCATTAAAACTATCCTTCTCATACACATCCACGCATACCTTGAGAGAAACCTCATTGCTTTACCCTGAGCCACACATGATATTGCTTCAAACTGTAGCCCCAAAGTAGAACTCGTTGGTCGCCAAAATATTCGCTTCAAACTACAATAAGATAATGTTTATCTTGAAGTAGATAGAGCAATAAGTGTTTGTACAAGGGTAGAGAAAGTCATGTATATAGAAATTTGACGATCACTTAAAGTCTACTGTATTCCCTTGTAACTACAATAAGATAATGTTTATCTTGAAGTAGATAGAGCAATAAGTGTTTGTACAAGGGTAGAGAAAGTCATGTATATAGAAATTTGACGATCACTTAAAGTCTACTGTATTCCCTTGTAACTACAATAAGATAATGTTTATCTTCAAGTAGATAGAGCAATAAGTGTTTGTACAAGGGCAGAAAAAGTTATGTATAAAATCGGTAGCATTAACTCCATTGAATTCATTTAGAAAGTTGAAAATTTTGATGTCATGTAGTACTGTCTGTAACTAAGTATTTTTGAAGCAAAGGTAACCAATGTAATTCCCGTTTGCTGTTTACGCTTGAAGCCGGGTCATCATCACAACTTTGCCTATGAATATCTAAGACACCCTGGAGTCATTATCCCGCCATCTATCCTCGTCACGGTGAATTAGTCTTATTAGATCAGTTGCAGCTTCATCAAGTTGGCAGAATTGGCAATCCTATGTTGATCTTGTGACGCGTCTCCGTAAACTTTCGCTTATACACAGGGCAACCTTAAAGGTAGACGTTATATTATTCAGGTTGAGTTCTTTGGTTCAATAACTAATTGCTTTAAAGGAATGCAGCACCGAAAACCCCAAATCTAGTAATTTTCAACCAATCTTGCTGCAATTTTTACCACTTAGTTCTGATGCATAGTGGACACAGAATTCAAAATTCGGTTTTTATATGTTCAATAGTTTTTCAGTAATTAATTTGTGAAATTCAAAATTTGGGCAAAATTCCAACCGCTCCACGTGATGAAAATTTTCAAAATTTTAATTTTTCTATTTCTAAAAATATTCAGATGGTTATGAAGAAAATATCTATAATATGAATTTCTTATACTACTTTTAGTTCCAGAGTAAAAAAAAAAAAAAAAGTATGGAGCAAACAAAGAAGGCCAAAAATGATTAAACCTGTGACTTTTTATATCAATAACTTTAAAAATATAACGAATATTAAACATTCATATGACAGAATCTTTTTTTGCTTTCTAGGAACATGTGTTGAAAATTTTAGAGAACAGAGTCAAAACTGCATTGTGTGGA
>CM060947.1:249401983-249660355 GCA_030765055.1 Mantis religiosa | reverse complement strand
TTGTTTCTTTCTTTCTCTCTGTCTTTCTCACTCTCTTTCTTTCTTTCTTTCTTTCTTCTTTCTTTCTGTCTTTCTTTCTTTCCTTTTTGTTTCTTTCTGTCTTTCTTTCCTTCTCTGTTTCATTCTCCCTTTTTATCTCTTTCCTTCCTTCTTTCTTTCTCTCTTTCTTTCTTCCTTTCTTTCTCTCTTTCTCTCTGTCTTTATATCTGTCTTTCTTACTTACTTACTTTCTTTCTTTCTTTCTTGCTTTCTTTCTTTCTTTCTCGTTCTTCCTTTCTATCATTCTTTCACTTGGTCATTCTCCATTACCTTATCTTTTTTCTTTTATTCCTCTTTTCTTTTTTTCTTTCTTTTCTGTTTTCTTTCACTATTTCTTCCCTTCTAGTCTTTGTTTCTTTTCTCGTTCTTTCTTTCTTTCTTTCTTTCTTCTTTCTTTTTCTCTTTCTCTTTCCTTCCTTCTTTACTTATTTCCTTCCTTCTTTCCTTCTTTGCCTCCTACTTGGTTTCCTTCGTACCTTCTTTCTTTCTTTCTTTCTTTCTTTTTTTCTTTCTTTCTTTCTTTCTTTCTTTCTTTCTTTCTTTCTTTCTTTCTTTCTTTCTTTCTTTCTTTCTTTCCTTCTTTCTTTCTTTCTTTCTTTCTATATTTCTTTCTTTCTTTCTTTGTTTCTTCTTTCTTTCTATCTATCTTCCTTTCTTTCTTGAGTTTCTTTCTTTCCTTTTCTTTCTTGCTTTCTTTCTTCCCTTCAATCTTTTTATATCTTTTTTCTTACCTTCTTTTCTTCTTTTTCTCTCATCCTTCCTTCCTGCTTTCCTTCCTTCTTTCTTTCCTTCCTGCTTCCCTTCATTCTTTCTTTCCTTCCTTCTTTCTTCGTTTCTTTGTTTCTTTTTCATTTTCTCTTTCCTTCTTTTGTTTTTTTATTTCCTTCCTTCTTTCTTTCTTATTCTGTAATGGCATAAGATGGCTATCTAACATCTTTATTTGGTTGTTCGATACATCATCTTCTCCACCAAAAAAGTGGTTTTATAGGTCCCAATAGCAGGTTTCAGTTTTGTTTCATTTCCTGCAAAAATTAATTTCAGTCTCTCTCCTAAAGTGCTTTTAGGGACATGGAACTACTCATTTGCTTCCCTAATGATTAGTTCCCTCCCCTGCATTAATTACTCATCAGTCGCTAACTTCATGTTTTCCGCCGTCCATTTCCTTCTATTCCTCCCCACATTTGTCTGAAACAAATAGAATAAAAGAATTGATAAGACATCTAGGAATACGTTTGTCGGATACTCGTACCTTGTTCCGAATTCTTGTCCGATGTTGGGTGCGTTACACATAAAACAGGATCGAATCACTTTACCTAACATATTTATACAAAAGCAATGCATTGATCCATATTTTAGTTAACACATGGTAAACGGTAATACTTAAATACATTAAGTATTCTTAATACCTAAAAGTGTTCCACTGCTTCGAACAACTGCCTACCGTCAACTATTGTCTGGAATAACTGGTAATTGTACATTAGATTTATTAACATGTGTACCAACATAAGGGGAAAAAAATCATGCAGGAACTGCCGCGATCTGTGGGTTAGGCCAAGAACTTTTCAGACCACTCTCGTAGTGTTTCGTTGAACAGTATTTCTCGAAACATGAGATGTCTACTTTTATTCTTTAGCACAAACTACTCTATACATAAGTTTCTTTTTCTAAAATAGGCCTATCGAATTTTGATTAAATTATCATTATCACGTGACAAGGAGAGATATTTTGAAATTCTTGGAACAGCTTTTGAAGTTTATTTATTGCAATATTGGCATAACTGGCAAACTTTAAGCAATAGATGAAGATGTGCATCGTAGATAACCTTAAAATAAGTAGTTTATTTCAAATATATCAATATACATCTGTATTTCCGAAATGTACACCCCTTTACTTTTAAAAGTGTTAACGTGATGAATTTATTAATTTAAAAAAATCATTTTATAAAGATAACTGGATTTGTTTCTGCCGTTTGTTTGTTTCTCCCTGCCTACTTGGGCGTTCTGGAACATGAAATGGCAGAAGGTTGGCGCCACTGTTACTTGAAGGGTAGGTAATATCGAGAGTAATTATCCGATAGCTTTCGGAGAGGCATTATATCAGCAGTAGTCATTAACTTCATATGGCTCTCTATTCGCGAGATGATAAGATGGAATTAGATTTCCCTTCAGTTCATTAATAACGGACGATAACGGGTCTGAGAGCACTTTGCTTTGCCTCTCCTAACAATTGACGAACGCTGTGTGGCGTCCTCCCTAACGGCCTTCATTTGGATAACAAGTGCGAAACTACCCACCCACATTATTGTGAAAAACACAAATATAAAAAATGTACAGATAATAATAAGATGATAACTCTAAGAACAAACTACCGTTTTAAACCTTTTTATAAAGTAAGAAATACCGGTAATTTTCCATAAACTGATTAAGAATTGAAAACAACAAAATATCCACACAATCCAGCGTCCACAACACTGCAACAAGATACACGGCCTGCTGTTAACCCATGTTCTTGCTGTTCTTGAAATGAAAACGTCGCCATTTTAAGTAACAAACACAATCCTAACTCCCGCCGCTACCTCTAGCGTTCTACGCAATGTACAGTGCTGCCATCTCTGTCACGCATTTACAAAGTGTCCACGTAAACTTAAAAAGAAACAGAAGTTCATATCTGGTCCTAGACGTTACAAAAATTGGTGTTATAACTTCAATGCACGTCGTAATTGTTAATTTTCCAATACCTTTATTTTTTTTTCAAACAGCCAAGTCACTATACACTCTCTTATCTCTTAGACATACAATGACATTGTAATTACAAAGACATCACACAGACAACTAACCGTTTAAAATATCTGACCTGCACTTAAAGTGTAATGTATTTCCTTAAAGCTAAAATAAGATACATAATGTTTATCTTGAAGCAGTAGAGCAATAAGTGTTTGTACAACAGTAGAGAAAGTCATGTATATAAAACATTTGACTATCACTTAAATTCTACTGTATTCCTTTGTAACTACAATAAGGTAGTATTTATCTTGAAGTACACAGAGCAATTAGTGTTTGTAAGAATAATTTGCAGCAGAGGAGACAAGACATGAAGGCAGAATACATCAAATATTTAAAATACAATGGGAACGTCAAATTTTGTGATGCTTATAGATTTTAATTTCATATCTCACTGCCCGTCTCGGTAGCGTAGAGGATAGTGTGTCTACCTCACGTTCAAGAGGTCCCAAGTTCGAATCTCAGGTAGGGTGAGTTACCTGGATAAGGTTTTTTCGGGGTTTTCCCTTATCCTAAGTTACGAATGATGGGCAAGTGTAGGCTGTATGTACCTTGGACTAATTTCAGCATTTTTTCACCAAATTTCATTCATAGTCCGACATGACTTAACGTTGGAGGAGGTGAATTAAAAAAAAAAAACACTGAACAAAACTACAAAACTAGGGATATGTGTTCGATACTCATGATACTTCTATGTTGTCAATATCGTCCGATACCTCAGAAAATTCACTTGGTTCTTTTTGGAGACTTTGGAGGTGATTCTGCAACTTTAATTTTATTTTAAAATCATAAAATATTATTTCGCAAGGGCAACAAGGAATGATCACAACCTTTTTGACAAAGTACGTAAACAGAACCTCAAAATTTTAATGTTCCTTCTCAAAATAGTTTCCCCTGAATGCTATGCACTTGTCCCAGCGTTTCTGCTAGTCTTCAAAGACATGCGGGAAACCAGTTATTGAGAGATCCTTCAAAATCGCTTTCGCAGCCTTCACCACTGCTTCTGATGATTGATAATGCCTCCCACGAAGGCGTTTCTTCAAGTTAGGAAATAGAGAAAAGTCACTTGGGAATAGTTCCGGACTATAGGAAGGGTGAGGGATGCACTTCACGTTGATTTTTCCAAGATATTCAACAACATTGGCAATATGCGGCCGCGCAATATCGTGGTGCAGCATTCAGCCTGGTTCACGGAAATGTGGTCTTTAGCACCTTATATGGACTTGCAATGTTTTCAGGACATCTCTGTAGTATTGTCCAGTTAGTTATGTGTGTGCAGGTACAACATGCTGATAAATCATTCCATGAATATCAAAGAATAAGATGACTATAACTTTCCCAGCAGAAGCAAGCACTTTTGCCTCTTTTGGGGGTTGGTGATGAAGGAGATTTCCACACTGAGCTTTGTTGTTTGCTCTCAGGATCAAAAGGATATAGCCAAGCTTCATCAGCAGTGATTACATTTGAAAGAAACTCCGGATCTTCATCTAACATCAACTTTAACTGCATACGGATGTGCATGCGAATGTCCTTTTGTTCGGGAATCAACAGTCTTGGAACCCATCGCGCACAAACACGTCTCATGTGTAACGTTTCTGTCACCAACGTGTGGGTGGCAGCCAATGAAATGTTCAGTATTTCCGAAAGTGATCTTAAAGTAATACGTCGATCCTCTCTCACAATGGCAGCAGCAGTGTTGATGTTTTCTTCCGTAAGAACAGTAACTGGAGTACCGGGTCTACCTTCCATTGAAATAGATTGTCTCCCATCTTTAAACATTTTAAACCACATTTGAGCTTTGCTGTAAGGAAGAACAGGCTCTCCATAGGCGTCCTTCAACATTGCACAGGCCTCAACTGAAGATTTGTTGAGACGAAAGCAGAATTTCAAAGCCGCATATTGTTCATCAGTAGGTGATACTGAACATATTTGTACTTGACTGGTTCTCACAGGCGGGAACCGGGAGTACCAACAATGAAACTACTACGGCGTGTTTGTTTCACATTAAGCTAACACATATTTGAAAATTTTAAATAAAGCATTTGTAACTGTAAAGGAAGCTGTTTATATTTACAGTAAGTGGTTGAAAGCATTTTACAATTAAAAATCATAACAAAATGCTCTGAAGTTGAACAAATAAATATTATCATTGTTGTAACCATTTTTACAATTCATATTTTGATTAAACTAAATTGATCATGGGTTCGTTGAGCTCCCTTCAGCTCTTCCATACATCAAAACCATATCCGTCATTTCGGTGTTCGTATAGCGCTTCATATTGCTTGGATTTGCTATCTAAGTACGCGCAAAATCCTCCCTGTTAGGACGGAATGTGTAGTTTTACACTGAAGAGCAACCTTCAGCTGTCCGAGTTATTAGTCGACTTTTTCACAAGTAACTTCCCTTTGCCCCATTACCTGAAAGGTAAGCTAGGGTCACTGATAAAGAGCAAGGAGTAATGTTTTTGTTTTCGTGGCCGGTGCGTCCCAATAACAACTTTTGAGGGACGCACTCCAATGGTTCCTACACTGCCTAATCACAAAGTCATGTAATATTGAATGCTGCATAAAATTATACGTAACATGACTTCGAAGCTGCGACACCGAAATTCGGACTAGTTAAGTTATATACTACGCAACGGCCGTAATCGTTTTGAAGCAACCTGTATAGAAGGAAAGTAACAAAAGAGCATAGTTTTGTAAATTGGCCAAACGCTGGCAAGTGTAGGGCACAAACCTTCAGAAGCAGCCGACCTTGGGTAAACTCGCTTCTGACAACAGCAAGCTACGGCGATTATCGCATTTACCTGCAAACATTGCCGCCTGTATTACATTACATTAATGAACAGAATCTATGGAATTAAATAATGAAATTCTGCAAGCATTTCGGGTTAACTGTTTGGTGTACGTAAATCAGATATACAGGAAAATACAGACAAATAATAGGCAAGTGGTTAATCTTACATAAATAAATACGACATGATGTGTGATCCACATTATTGTGTTATACTATTTGTTAATCTCATACGGTATTGCTTGAAATGTCGTATACCCCAGCCGGGAACTGAACCCGGGAGCTTTTGGAGAGCAACCAGTTATATGTTCAATTTAGCAATAATTAGCAAAAAAAATGACATCTTAAATTCACATGACATTCTTTGCTCTTATACGAGCTAGTGTTACCCTATTTATTGCGTATTTTCTCGCCCACACAACGCGAAGAGGAAAAAATCTGATACAAATTCTAATCAATTTATTCATTTATTAAATATGCGTACGCCTTCAATAATTCTTCAGATAAAATTGTAAAATATAAAGATAAAAACAAAATAATAAAAAATAAAAATGCCAAAGCCAAAATAAGATCTCAAGTCCCATATTCTATAGTGTGACCCATATAAACTTGAACCATTTCAATAGGCCATGACCTTTGAACCAATAATAGGAGACATATGCAAATTTAGGAGAATATAACACACAATTGGGAGATTACATTACACTATTTACATCTCATAGAAAATGTTGGAAGTGTCCTCCATCAGCATCTATACATGTTTGTACTCGTCTTACTATATTCTCTGAAGTTTTACAGAGAGTATCCTCACCAATGTTACTTATTTCGGTTCGAATGGATTCCTTGAGAACATCAGTTGTCCGTGGCCTATTCTTGTATACTCTAGTTGTTAGATACCCCTACAATAAAAAATCCCGCGAGGTTAGGTCAGGGGATCTGGGGGGGGGGGGATCACAGACCTTTCGAGATTATTTGATTTTCAAAGAAACTGTTTACGAGTTCCATGGTATGGCACGTTGCTCAATCTTGCTGGAAATAACCTTCTCTGAATTCGATATCATCTCCATGACAGAACAATTAATTTTTATTAATTCAGCTAATAGAGGTCCGAACTATAAAGCCCGGGCCTTAAAGTACTTACAGCATAGTAAGTCACCATTAAGGTAGTTGTCTCATGTGTTTATGAGAACTCCTAGTGGTTTACCGGGAGAAACACGAGTCAGTTGTATCTAATAGTGGTCCGAACTATAAAGCCCGGGCCTTAAAGTACTTACAGCATAGTAAGTCGTCATTAAGGTAGTTGTCTCATGTGTTTATGAGAACTCCTAGTGGTTTACCGGGAAAAACACGAGTCAGGTGTACCTAATAGTGGTCCGAACTATAAAGCCCGGGCCTTAAAGTACTTATAGCATAGTAAGTCGTCATTAAGGTAGTTGTCTCATGTGTTTATGAGAACTAGTGGTTTACCGGGAAAAACACGAGTCAGTTGTATCTAATAGTGGTCCGAACTATAAAGCCCGGGCCTTAAAGTACTTACAGCATAGTAAGTCGCCATTAAGGTAGCTGTCTCATGTGTTTATGAGAACTCCTAGTGGTTTACCGGGAAAAACACGAGTCAGTTGTACCTAATAGTGGTCCGAACTATAAAGCCCGGGCCTTAAAGTACTTATAGCATAGTAAGTCGTCATTAAGGTAGTTGTCTCATGTGTTTATGAGAACTAGTGGTTTACCGGGAAAAACACGAGTCAGTTGTACCTAATAGTGGTCCGAACTATAAAGCCCGGGCCTTAAAGTACTTACAGCATAGTAAGTCGTCATTAAGGTAGTTGTCTCATGTGTTTATGAGAACTAGTGGTTTACCGGGAAAAACACGAGTCAGTTGTACCTAATAGTGGTTCGAACTATAAAGCCCGGGCCTTACGTACTTACAGCATAGTAAGTCGTCATTAAGGTAGTTATCTCATGTGTTTATGAGAACTAGTGGTTTACCGGGAAAAACACGAGTCAGTTGTACCTAATAGTGGTTCGAACTATAAAGCCCGGGTCTTAAAGTACTTACAGTATAGTAAGTCGTCATTAAGGTAGTTATCTCATGTGTTTATGAGAACTCCTAGTGGTTTACCGGGAGAAACACGAGTCAGTTGTACCTAATAGTGGTCCGAACTATAAAGCCCGGACCTTAAAGTACTTACAGCATAGTAAGTCGTCATTAAGGTAGTTGTCTCATGTGTTTATGAGAACTCCTAGTGGTTTACCGGGAAAAACACGAGTCAGTTGTACCTAATAGTGGTCCGAACTATAAAGCCCGGGTCTTAAAGTACTTACAGCATAGTAAGTCGTCATTAAGGTAGTTGTCTCATGTGTTTATGAGAACTCCTAGTGGTTTACCGGGAAAAACACGAGTCAGTTGTACCTAATAGTGCTCCGAACTATAAAGCCCGGGCCTTACGTACTTACAGCATAGTAAGTCGTCATTAAGGTAGTTATCTCATGTGTTTATGAGAACTCCTAGTGGTTTACCGGTAAAAACACGAGTCAGTTGGAGAATTTGAAGCCGCGCTGGCACATTGGCCATGGTAGCTCAATGGTGAAGAGCAGCAGGACGGAGATCGGAAGATCAAATGGTTCAAATCCCGGCTATGGCATTGAATTTTTCAGTCTGGCTCTACCCTTTTATAGTGCGTCCTACACACGGCTAGTGTGAAAGAACAACTAATTTCCATTAATCGTACTTAATATTGGTCCGAGCTATAGAGCTCGGGCATTTAAGTGTTTACAGCATAGTTAAGTCGCCATTAAGGTAGCTGTCTCATGTGTTTGTGAGAACTCCTAGTGGTTTACCGGGAAAAACACGAGTCAATTGGAGAATTTAATGTCACGTTGGCACCTTAGCCATAGTAGCTCAATGGTTTAGAGCAACTGGGCAGAGACCAGAAGATCCGTGGTTCAAATCTCGGCCATGGTATTGAATTTTTCAATCTGACTACACTTTCATAGTGCGTGTTACACATGGCCTGTGTGATTGAACAATTAATTTACCTTAATTTTACCTAATAGTGGTCCGAGCCGTAGGTCGCCATTAAGGCTGTTGTCTCATGTATTTATCAAAACTCCTAGTGATTTATCGGGAAAATCACGAGTCAGCTGGAGAACTTGAGGCCATGCTGGCACATTGGCCATGATAGCTCAATGGGGAAGAGCAGCTCTACGGAGATCGGAAGATCAAATGGTTCAAATCAAATGGGATTGAATGTTTCAGTCTGAATCTACTTTCCGTAGGGGATCCTCTTCAGCTGCAGCGGTGCTACCGCTGCGGACCCCTAGCACTCGTGGTACCTCTGACGTTACTAGAAGTATCTCGGGCCGAACTGCCGAGCCCCTCTCGTCTGGGAGTTTTTCGGATAGGGTTGGACTCGAGGGAACATTGTGTTCTCGACACCCGTGGGAAATCGGGGACCTCCGGCCAGGCTACGGCCGCCCGGAAGGGTTAGAGGATTGTCTCATAAGTCCCGGGTACTAGCGTGCAGAGCTAGTAGAAGGTGTGCTAGATCACCAGGCGGCCCCACCGAGATTATTCGGTAGTCTTCCCTGCGGGGTTGACGCGCGTAAGTGGCGTATCCACTTCCATCCCGTCTTGACGTTGTTGTGGATGCGGACAGCTTTTTAAGAAATCAGGTATTGCCCTATCGAAAGAGCCCCGGAGCTATCTATCCCGGGTAGGAGGCCAGGGTCCTAGGACCTTTTGGTAGATCCTCTGCACATAACAGCCTGAATCTACCTTTCAATAGCAGAAAAGTTTCGCGAGTGATAAGCACTAAATGTTTTAACGAGAGACAGCCGAGCTGTTTTCACACAGCGTAATAACTGCCGCAGTGAACACACTTGAAGAAAGAATACCTACTTGATTGTCAACTGTCAAGCACTTCTGATTGAGTTAAAGCTTGTTGTTGTTATTATTATTGTTATATTTTACAGCAGTCGTTGCTGCATGTTGTATAGCAGTATTTGCAATTATATAAATGCATAGGAAATTCAGAAATGGAATATGTAATTTCAGTCAATTTGCGATTTGACAACAGGTGAAGCTGTCAATATCCATAAATGCAAAACATGGACATTATGTAATCTCCAGGGAGGCTCATTTTCATTCTGGAATGTTCGCTACTCTGTCGGTGTGTACGCGTACAGTACGGAGCGAGGAAAAATTGTTAGCATATACTTTTAATTTAAATAAAATGTGTATTATTTAATATTTAATGGAGCAAATCATATATGCTTCACATTCTCTTCTCATTCTAGTTGGCTCAGGTGGTTGTGCGGTTGTCTGCAGATCTCGCGACAGTCTTATGTCAATACGTTACTGGCTACAGGACGAAACTGCGTCACACCAGTGGCATTGATATGTTGTTCACGTTAATGGACAGCGTCATTAACAAACAAAATAATTACATTTTTAACTACATTCCTTTCAGCTACAATATAGGAAGACATAGAGTTTCAGTGATAAATGGCTGAGTCGTGGCTCAGTGGTTAGACCGCTTGGCTCTCACTAAGGCGGCCCGGGTTCGATCCCAGGCGACCGCAAAGTGAGATTTGTGGTGGAAAACATGGTGCTGGGGCGGGTTTTCTCCGGGATCTCCGGTTTCCCCCACCATCTCATTCCACCGGTGCTCCATCTTCATCTCATGTATCATCAGTGTCAGCGCCTGCAGTGCCGTATGCAGTAAAAGCGGGCGTTAAACACCACACATTTTTCAGTGATAAATATTTCGGACCAAATTACTATATGATGGCTTTTAAATTAAATTATCTTTAAAATATTTAGAAAACATCGAGACTTTATATATAAAATCTTAATGCAAAACTAGGATAACACCAAACGTGGTACAAGGGTGTGTTGTTAAGTTTTAATTATTACCCTTTAGAAACGTGATAGAGTGTTTGTGTTGGTATGTACTTGTTAGTTCTTCTCTACGTAGTCACTATACAGATGTACACATTTTTCCCAGCGCTTCTTGACCTCCTAAATACCTTTATTGTAGAAGTCTGCAGAATTCGCTTTAAACCGCTCTTGCACTTCATTAATGACGTCATTTGTGTTGTCAAATCTGCGACCACGTAACGGATTATTCATTTCCGTGAACATGGCGGATGCTTTAAGGATGCTGTAAGGTCTCAAAGTCACATTCCCTTGTTTTGTCAACTGCAACTTGAGAGGAATGATCTGGTGCATTGTCAGACAGAAGACGAACAACTTTGGAGAGCATATTGCGTCGTTTCTTAATCAGAGCTGTTCGTATCTTGTCCAGAAGATTGTAGTAGTATCTGCCAGTGACGGTTTGACCCTTGGCAAGATAATCTTTAAGGATGACTCCACGACAGTTCCAGAAAACTAAAAACCTGACCTTCCCACCTGACTTTTGCACCTTGCCTTTTTGTGAGGGGGGGGAACAGGCATGTCTCCATTCCGTGCCCATTGTTTTTGTCTCTGGATCATTACTGATAGATTCAGAATACATCCATGGTTACCAGACGATCAAAAAATCATCTTCATCCTCTTCCAACAGCATCAACATCTGTCTTAAAAGGTCACGCCGTGTTTGCTTTTGGAAAGGGGTTAGCAAACGTGGAACCCACCGTGCAGACACCTTACACATGTGCAGTTCGTCCACACACTATCATAACTAAGATGTGTCTCATTCATGATCATTTGGATGGTTGCTCTTCTGTCTTCCAGTATTAAACACTCCACTTTCTTCACTGTGACAGATGACGGTCTACCAGCTCTTGGCTCATCTGTCAGGGACATGTGACCAGTTTGTAAATTCCCTTTCTACCTCACAATAGTGTCGTACGATGGACAATCATTTCCATAAACAGCCGTCATTTCATCATGGATTTCCCGGGCAGTTTTCCCCTTCAAATGCAGGAACTTAATCACACTACGAGCCTCAGTTTTCTCCACCTTACACCTCAGTCACTTCTGACACTCACTCTAAAAACACGAAAGGACTTAAATCACTGCAACTGCCAAAATCATGTCCCGAAGGATCAGTGATGACACTGAAATATTTTCATCACTCTAGTGTAAAAACTACCGGGTGCTAATTAAAACTCAACGACACCACTCGTATTTTCCATATAAGTCAAAAAAACATTCCATACTAAACTCATTAAAATATTGTGAACTTGTGGGATCGTAGAATTAAAAGTCTTGTAGAGAAAGTCATGTATATAAAACATTTGACAATCACTTAAAATCTACCGTATTCCCTTCTAACTACAACAACATAATGTTTATTTTGAAGTAGATAGAGCAATAAGTGTTTGTACAAGAGTAGGGAAAGTCATGTACATAAAACATTTGACTATCACTTAGTCTACTGTATTCCCTTTAAACTACAATAAGATAATGTTTATCTTGAAGTAGAGCAATAAGTGTTTGTACAAGAGTAGAGAAAGTCATTTATATAAAACATCTGTCTATCGCTTAAAGTCTACTGTATTCCCTTGTAACTACAATAAGGTAATATTTATCTTGAAGTAGAGCAATAAGTGTTTGTACAAGAGTAGAGAAAGTCATTTATATAAAACATCTGTCTATCGCTTAAAGTCTACTGTATTCCCTTTAAACTACAATAAGATAATGTTTATCTTGAAGTAGAGCAATAAGTGTTTGTACAAGAGTAGAGAAAGTCATTTATATAAAACATCTGTCTATCGCTTAAAGTCTACTGTATTCCCTTTAAACTACAATAAGGTAATATTTATCTTGAAGTAGAGCAATAAGTGTTTGTACAAGAGTAGAGAAGGTCATTTATATAAAACATCTGTCTATCACTTAAAGTCTACTGTATTCCCTTGTAACTACAATAAGGTAATATTTATCTTGAAGTAGAGCAATAAGTGTTTGTACAAGTGTAGAGAAGGTCATTTATATAAAGCATTTGAACATCACTTAAAGGCTACTGTATTCCCTTGTAACTACAATAAGATAATGTTTAAGTTGAAGTATATAGAGTAATAAGTGTTTGTACAAAAGTGGAGAAAGTCATGTGTGTTCTTGAAACTTTAAAATATCAATAATATTATGTTGATTTCTGTAATTTAAAGAAGTAACGTTTAGAACGAAATCATGACAACGTCAGTGCGAGAGGTGAGACTGTTTTATATATTTCCAGGTATCCAGGAATTCTTGGAACAGTACTTCTAGTATTATTCTTGGGTAATTTAATTGGTTTCTGCCACAACATTTTTTATAACCTTATATTTCTTGTCATTTAACCTTATGTAGTTTTCCTTAGATAAAGGTATAAGAGAAGACGGCTGCTTCTGTGATGTTTAGGCAAGTGGGGTGATACGTGACAACAGGTAACGAAGAGCCATGTTATAAATTATGTTTAAATATTTATCAAGAAATGAAGAGTAGTTTATGAGTTTTACTAAGCAGTATTCTGTAGAGAGCTCTCTCATGTTCAGTGGTATTTTTTATTAACTTTTTAAGAGGAAGGAAGTTCAAAAACTGTTTAAATAAGCCGGTCGCTGCAAGTGAACAGTAAATTAGATTGCTCAGCCGAGGTTAATCTGATTATCAAACCGTGAAACCGGAGGGAAACCTTTTTGTTTTAAATCTACTTCACAGCTCAAATCTATTCTACAAATTCTTCATATAAAGTCTGGCTTTTATTAAAAATTCCTCTTAAGGCTACGAGGTAAAGGGCACAAATCGCATTTGCGGGCTGCGTGATCAATTCCTATTCCACAACTTGAAGTAGATGGTTTTTACAGGATTTCCCTGGTCGGAAAATGGAAAGTTACTGTTGCTTGTTCTCTAAGTCTAATGCTTTTACATTTAAAATTCCTCTCAACTCTTATTGGGAAGCTTCTCAAAAACACCAAAGTTGGTTCGTTTTCTCGCCAGTTCCTCCACATGTAAGCCTTTTTCATTAAGTCTTTGGAAACGATGTCTTAAGCTTTAATACAAACGAGGACGCAAAATGCTTCATAAGGGAAGTAAATCCGGTGGTACTATGTGAGAGATTTACGAACGTAAAAACTCCAAACTTGACATTCTTGTGACACTGAAAACCAACGAACACCTCTGTGGCGTAGAGGTAGACGTTAAGAACTCCAAACTTGAATTGCCACTGCCACTGAGAACCAACTTCCACCTCTGTGGCGTGAAGTTAGAATATAGAGGTCCCAATTTGAGGGTGAGTTAATTGTATAAAATTCCTCCACGACTTCTCTTATCCTCAAAGATGAATGCCTGGTAACTCTAAGCTCTATGTTCTCTGTACTCATTTTAGCATTATTTGGTTTATCGTCTGTTATGATTTAAATTTGGAGGTTTTCCTTGTCCTGAAAAACGAATGTCTGGAAACTCTAAGCTCTATGTACCCTGTACTCATTTGGTCATCATTTCATTCATCGTTCAATATGGCAACGTTGGAGGTTTCCCCTTATCCTAAAAGATAACAAAGCGCTGGAACGGGTTTTCTCTGGGACCTCCGGTTTCCCCCGCTATCTCATTCCACCGGTGCTCCATCCTTATGAATGTCTGGTAACTCTAAGCTCTATATGCCCTGTACTCATTTGAACATCATTTCATTCATCGTCCGATATGGCTTAACTCTGGAGGTTTCCCCTTATCCTAAAAGATAACACAGCGCTGGGGCGGGTTTTCTCTGGGACCTCCGGTTTCCCCCGCCATCTCATTCCACCGGTGCCCCATCCTTATCTCATATATCATCAGTGTCATCGCCTTGGGTGCCGTATGCAGTAAAAGCGGGCGTTAAGCATTACACATTTATCCTAAAAGATGAATGTCTGGTAACTCTGAGCTCTATGTACCTTGCACTCATTTGAACATCCTCTCATTCATCGTCCGATATGGCTTAACGTTGGAGGTTTTCCCTTATCCTGAAAGATGAATGCTCTATCTAGCTCTATCTAAGCTCTATCTACCCTGTACTCATTTGAACATCATTTCATGCATCGTCCGATATGGCTTATATGGCATATGGAAGTTTCCTCTTATCCTTAAAAATGAATGTCTGGTAACTCTAAGCTCATGTACCCTGTACTCATTTAAACATCAGTTCTTTCATCGTCCGATATGACTTAACTTTGGAGGTTTTCCCTTATCCTGAAAGATGAATGCTCTATCTAGCTCTATCTAAGCTCTATCTACCCTGTACTCATTTGAACATCATTTCATGCATCGTCCGATATGGCTTATATGGCATATGGAAGTTTCCTCTTATCCTTAAAAATGAATGTCTGGTAACTAAGCTCTATGTAACCTGTACTCATTTGAACATCATTTCATTCATCCTCCGATATGACTTAACGTTGGAAGTTCTCCCTTATTCCGCAACATGAATGGCTTGTACCTCTAAGCTCTATGTACCCTGTACTCATTTGAACATCATTTCATTCATCCTCCGAAATGACTTAACTTTGGAAGTTCTCCCTTATTCTGCAATATGAATGACTGGTAACTCTAAGCTCTATGTACTCTAGACTTATTTGAATATAATTTCATTCATCGTCCGATATGACTTAACGTTGGAGGTTTTCCCTTATCCTGAAAGACGAATGTGTGGTAGCTCTAAGCTCTATGTACTCTGTACTTATTTGAACATCATTTCATTCACTGTCCGATATGACTTAACTTTGGAAGTTCTCCCTTATCCTGCAATATGAATGACTGGGAACTCTAAGCTCTATGTACTCTGTACTTATTTGAATATAATTACATTCATCATCTGATATGACTTAACTCTGTAGGACGTTAATTAATTAACCAACAAGATAAGAGCCAATTTTTAAGAAAATCTATAAGTATGAATAACTGCGGAAGGGGAATTTCCTTTTTTAGAGAAGCTGGTCTCACAATCCAGGCCGGCACTGATTTTAAATACACAGTTCGTTATTTAACCGACTTTTGAGTTATAGTTTCCACACCCGAGCATTTATGCGTGAGCTATATTTTAAAATAATTCCATTTTCCTGATCTTTATTCTAGATGACTCAAAACGTAAAAATATTAGTCTTTTTTTAACTCGTATGTACGCTTCATAGTCATGCATGCGGCAGGGGAGGTATTTTTTATTCTTCCTAGGGGTAAATTTTCACCGCCAATAAATCCACACACAGATGTAGCGAGACGATCTCAGTGTTGTATATTTGATGTCGCAGTGTTATTGTTAAGCGAGCCGGGTTGATTTCCAGAACTGAAGTGTGTATGCCCTTTGCAGCATTATTAACTTCGCGGGGATTCATATCGCTTTGTTCACTACAGATTATCGGCAGACCACATGCGTTGTTTCTATCTCTGAAGGTCGTGACCCGCAATTTGAATGCATCCCGGCGCCAATTCTTGAACAATTGAAAGAGAAGTGCTGTATAGGTGGTTCATCACTTTCTCCCCAGCATCGGGTCCCGTAGCCAGCAGCCTTCTTTCACGTCGTCCCTTTCTCCTGGATAACTGGAAACCGAAACCGCCTAGCTTAACTTCCTTCTGAATTTAGCACTTAGAAACACTAAAACACAAAGAAAGCTCTCCAAGACTGGAGTTCCCACTGCGCGTGTTCCTTACACACAATGACATTTCTGAAATAATTCAAACTAGGGCTATGAAATTACATTCACTGTGTTTCTTCAATAACATATTGCTTTAGTTAATTGATAGAAATTAATCATTTCTCCATTTGGTGTATAAACTAAGGTTTTTGAGAGACAGTCAACATGAAAAATTCAATGCCTAGGCCGGGATATGAACTACGAATCTCTTGGTCTCCATCCAGTCGCTCTAACTCATTGAGCTACCATCTGCAACTTGCCGTAATTACATTAAATTCGCCATTTCACTCGTGTATTTCTCCGCTAAACCACTAGGGGCTCTCGTATTCCAGATATACCGTTTGTGGTGACTTACTATCGTAAGTACTTGAGTCCCAGGCTTCATCATTTAACTCTCATTATTTTAGTTATTTGATGGAAATTAATCATTTCCTCACTCTAGCCGTATATAGGCTAAGGACTTTGATAGATAGAGTCAACATGAAAAATTTAATGCCACAGCCGGGATTAGAACCACGGTTCTCCTGGTTTCCAGTTATTCGCCTTAACCCATTGGGCTAGAATTTCCAAATTGCCGTCATGACATGCATGGCATTCTCCATTTGACTCGTGTATTCTCCCGGTAGACCACTAGGGGCTCACGCATTCGAGATGCGCCGTTTGTGGCGTAAGTACTTGAGTCCCAGGCTGCATCACATAACTCTTATTACTCTGAAAAAAAAAGTTATTTTTATATACCCGAAACAAAATAGGCAAATTCTTATGTAAATTGATCTGCTGATTCCAAAAATTCCCCTCAAAATGCTGCATCACGTAACGTTTTTTAGGTATTCATAATTTTTTATGAAAACTTACAGAAATGTGACGTGATAACTCACATTTGATTAATTGAAAGTAATAGATATTTTATTGAAAAATAACATTGAAAATAATAATAATTATTATTATTAGTTATTATTATTAAAATAAATAAACACAAGATAATGATGAAAACCAATACCTGAATTATCTCAGAAGTGTTCAACTGTTGATTTTTTTTTTTTTTTTTTTTTTTTTTTTTTTTTTTTTTTTGTATTGACTCTCCCGTTTGAGGAAGCAACAATAGTCTCCGAATGTCTGAATCCCAGCGATACCCTGGTAACGTCATACCATCTCAGAAATGTTCTGGTGAAAACGTTCACCTTGCTCATCACTTACTACAGCTCCTAGGTTTGTAGGGAAACTATCAAGGTGAGAGTGCAAAAAGTGGATTTTAAGTGACATACGGCAACCCATTTCTTTGTAGCCCCTTAATAGTTCTGAGACTAAAGTTTCATAACTTTCTTCTTAGTTATTGCACAGGAAGCCTTCCACCACTGATTTAAATGATTTCCATGCTGCTAGTTCAACAAGTTTAAGCTTTGATTCAAAAACACTGTCTTTAAGAAGTAGTCTTATTTGAGGACCGACAAATATACATTCCTTCAATTTAGATTCACTTATTTTGTGAAAGATACTTCTTAAATTCTCAAATGCACTTCCACTTTTGTCCAAACCTTTAACAAAATTCTTCAATAACCCGAGCTTTATATGAAGTGGGGGGAGAAGAACTTTGTTTGGGTCTACTAGAGGCACGTACTTAACATTTATTGCTCCGGGGGTATAGTGTTCCCTTTTCCCCCACTCTTTCACTATAAAATGCTTGTCAGTTGCCCTACTGTCCCATAAGCACAAAAACAGCAATATTTTGTGAAACCTCCCTGCAGTCCCGTTAGCAACTACCTTGACGTCACTACAAATTTCCCAGCCATGGTTTTGATAACAAATAGCATCTAAAATAATGGACATGGAATCGTATGTCTCCTTCATTCCTATGGCATGAAATAAAGGTATTGAAGGTAGTAAATTGCCATTATGAAGCAACACTGCCTTTAAGCTGTATTTAGAAGAGTCAATGGCTATTATTTTAAAATAAGTCAATATGAGTTGGTATCATACCTCATTTCTGTAATTTTATATAAAGAATAAGAATATCTCAAAAATGTTACGTGATACAGCATTTTCAGAGGCATTTTTGGAATCAGCGAGTCATTTTGCATAAGAATTAGCCTATTTTGTTTCGGGTACAAAAAACGTGTTCCCTATAATAATTATTTTAGTTAATTGATGGACATTAATCATTTCTTCACACTAGCCGTATATAGGCTAATGATTTTGATAGATAGAGTAAACATGAAAAAATCAATGCTACGGCCGGGATTTTAACCACGGTTCTCCTGGTTTCCATCCATTCGCTCTAACCCATTGAGCTACAATGCCCAACATGCCATCATGACATTTGACTCATGTATTTTCGCGGTAGGCCACTAGCGACTCTTGCATCCGAGATACACCGTTTGTGGCAACTTACTATTGTAAGTACTTGAGTCCCAGTCTTCATCATTTACCTCTTATTATTTTAGTTAATTGATGGAAATTAATCATTTCTTCACACTAGTCGTATATAGGCTAAAAATTTTAAGAGATATAGTCAACGGCCGGGATTTGAACCACAGTTCTCCTGGTTTCTTTCCACTCGCTCTAACCCATTGAGCTACCAAAGCGAACTTGCCGTCATGACATTAAATTCTTCACTGCTTCTTCAAATTATTCTATATACTGCATATCTCACTAAACGTTATAAAGTTGTTTAATTATGCTGTCCTCAGATAACCTCCTGGTTCTCGAGGTAACGCGGTTAAAACTTGGAGATGAATCGCATTGTTTCGATGGAGCTGTCGCCAAACTAGAGCTTCGCGTGGGCAGGAAAGAAATAGATAATGGCGCACAGAATTGAACGCTTGCTGAGAGAGAGAAAGCAACAGAGAAAGAGACAGGGTGATGCCTGGATATTTCCGCCTCTTTCTCGCTGCGTCGTGGTTGTAATCGAACGGTCTAGAACAATGACTGGAGGTATAAGAACCTCGCAAAGCGTTAGAGCGTAGTCAGTTGTTAATTTAGTTGTTAGTGATGTAGTTATGTGGCTGGTGCGATGGTTATTGCGTGTACCGCAGTGATTTCTTTTGTTTGTTTACGTGCCGCAGTGGCATGAGACGACCTTTAAGACTGATGTTGTTTATGTCAAGTTCTTCTGCTGCAAGGGGTGTACCAGGTTACTGTTTACTGCAGTAAAAGGAAATTAAAACATCCGCAAACAAGACTTTAAATTCTACATTGTCACAAAGTCACATAAACGTAAAGATTCTTAACATGGCTTTCCGTGGAAGGGAGGTAACATTGGTACTACCGTGTAGTTGATTTACAAAACCTGAAAGCTTTGAACAAAATTAAACGGTCTTTGTCGTCCAAGTATAATGAAGAATGCACAAGAAATGCATTATTTAATTAAAACAGAAACAAAATGTTGCTTAGATATCAAACTTGTTATTTAAATTCGTTAAATAACACTTCACACCACCAAAAATGACTCCAATGATTTTGGTAATATAACTGTCCATATAAGTTCTTTGTATATCAAGAATTTTCTCAGAATGTGTTCTGAAGTCCTCGTTATTTTCAGTGCATTTTGTATAACTGGTAAATCATGAAGGATAGAATCATTAAAAACGTAGAATATTTTAATGTTCCAGTGGCCATATCGGCGGGTATTCTCTGCAGCATATCGAAGGCGTTAGTTGGTATTCGCTGGGTTTTATCATTAGATCACACACACACACACACACACACACACACACACACACACACACACACACACACACACACAACAACAACAACAACAACAACAACAACAACACACACACACACACACACACACACACACACACACATCCGCACTCTCATTCATACTTCCAGACTATGGGGAAGATGAGCAACTAACTTTGTTGTAGAAAAATTCCCAACTCCTGCACCGAAATCGAACCCCTAGCACGGCAGGCAAGCGCTCTACTTACTGAGCTACTGTGCCAGCCCACGCAGATGTTGTTGAAACATGTAATTTATGTCAGATGCATTTTTTTAAATTAATATTTTCCAAATTATTATTTGTCATTTGTCTCAATTTTACAATACCTAGGTATACTTTTCTCAAATAGCAATTCGTTATTTATTCTTTATCTCTTGGAGAGCAAAAAATGTTATTTGAAAGACGTCATCCAGATAACCCGTTTAAAACATTTGAACATCACTTAAAGTGTACTGTATTCCCTTGTAGCTACAATAACATAATGTTTATCTTGAAATAAATCGAGGAACAAGTGTTTTTAAAGCATTAGAGAAAGTCATGTATATAAAACATTTGATTATCACTTAAAATCTACGCCCGCCTCAGTAGCGTAGATGGTAGCGTGTCTGCCTCACGTTCAAGAAGTCCCCAGTTCGAATCTCGGACAGGGTGAGTTACCTGGATAAGGTTTTTCCGGGGTTTTCCCTCATCCTTCAAGACGAATGTCGGGTAAATCTAAGCTCCATGGACATCGGATTTATATGAACATCAGTTCACCCAGTTCATTTATCGTCCGATATGAATTACCGTTGGAGGACGTAAATTGAAAAAAAAAAAAAAAAGGTCTTATACTCTACTGTATTCCCCTGTAACTACAATAAGATAATGTTTATCTTGAAGTAGAGACAGTAATAAGTGATTCTACAAGATTAAAGAAAGTCATGTATATAAAACATTTGACTATCAGTTAAAGTCTTCTGTATTCCCTTGTAACTGCAATAAGATAATGTTTATCTTGAAGTAGATGGAACAATAAGCGTTTATACAAGAGTAGAGAAAGTCATGTATATAAAGCATTTGACTATCACTTAAAGTCTGCTGTATTCCCTTGTAACTACAATAAGATAATGCTTACGTTGAAGTAAATAGAGCAATAAGTGTTTGTACAAGAGAAGAGGAAGTCATGTATACACAACATTTGACTATCACTTCAAATCTATTGTATTCCCTAGTAACTACAATATGATTACGTTTATGTTGATTAACATGTTATTTTTACTTCATGCGTTTGTGTAATGTGCAGTTACACTGTTTATTTTATGTGTTATACACGTATTTCAAACAATACTTTTAGCACAGATCTATTTGGCCCGGGCCACAATACATTTAAGAGCAACCTAGCCATGGCAACTGTAAATGTTTGAGTTTAGCAAGGCTGATTGAAACAGTGCAGATATCTTTTGCAGAACGTAATTTGCTCATGGGCGAGCGTGAGTTGGTCTATTTGCATGGCCGACTACGTTTTCATTAAACACAAAGCGGTTTTTGTTTGCGACCCACTTGCAACCAGACCAATAGATTTCTGCACAGCGTAGTAATAACTGGTTAAACAAAAATCCACATTTTATTCATATCAGGGCTTTAATTATCTAGTGGGCCGTGTCCCGCTTTAATTCGCTGGCAAACATTTAACTGATGCATCGTGGTCTGAAGTTGCTACCACGAGAAATACTCGTTTTGAGATCCCCTGAGTACCTTCTCAACAGCTACTAGAATATAATGGAATTAATTATTCTTTCACACTGGCCGTGTGTAGGCTAAATTGTGGAAACGTAGAGTGAGACTGAAAAATTCAATGCCATAGCCGGGATTTGAACCACGGAACTTCTGGTTTCCGTCCAGCCGCACTACCATTGTGCTACTATGGCCAACGTGCCGATATGACATTAAATTCTCCAACTGACTCGTATTTTCCCGGTAAACCACTAGGAGTTCTCATAAACACATGAGACAACTACCTTAATTGCGACTTACATATTGTAAGTACTTTAAGGCCCGGGCTTCATATAGTAAACCACTATTAGGATAATTAATGAAATTAATTATTCTTTCACACTGGCCGTGTGTAGGCTAAATTGTGGAAACGTAGAGTCAGACTGAAAAATTCAATGGATAGCCGGAATTTGAACCACGGAACTTCTGGTTGGAGAATTTAATGTCATATCGGCACGTTGGCCATAGTAGCACAATGGTAGTGCGGCTGGACGGAAACCAGAAGTTCCGTGGTTCAAATCCCGGCTATGGCATTGAATTTTTCAGTCTCACTCTACGTTTTTACTAGAATATACTTTATAACAAATGAGATTGCACAGGAAAAATGTTTTAGGCTCCTTTTTGAAACCGTTACCCAAAGGAGGAGTTAGTAATTTTAAATGTTAACCATATTTTAAGAAATGTCAGAATTAGGAATTTTCCACGACACTACCTATAAATCGATACCCACGATACTTTCATGGTATCTACTATTTATTTATTATCCAACTTTTTGATTCCTATTTTACCCAAAGGTACAATAGGAATATATTTTACAAATGTATGAATATTATACAATTTACAAAAACATAACAAAATTCAGTATCAAGCTGAAAACGGTAAACATCTAGATGGATCCCTTAGCTTAAGAAATATTTTGTTTAAGAAAGCCATGAAATATTGAGAAGTTTTGTAATTCATCGGAATATGTGTAAGTACTTTTGGAAAAGTGTAATCTAGGGATTGAAGCAATAACTCAAGTTCGTGTCTTTCACAACAGAAAAATGGTCAATAAAATAAAATGTGAGGGACATCTTTAAGATGATTTCCACAAATACAAGGGGCGTCCAGAAAGTAAGCTGTTTCACTTTATCTCCGCTGCAGCGCTGCGAACCTAGTTCCGCACATGCGCGGTAGGCGCTCTGTATCGAGGAGAAGAAACGTGCGCCATTCTGAGATCGCTGTCAGTCACGAACGTTTCGTTGTGCTTGTTTACAATGTCGGTGCTGATTGAAAATCCCTCCACTTGTGAAATCAGATCTGTGATTCGTTTTCTGAATGCTGGGAAAGTGAAACCAATTGAAATTTATTCGTTGTCAAAGGGTATTGTGTTTCTTCACGACAACGCACGACCACACACTGCAAATGCAATGAAAAACATCCTCCACGGATATGGCTGGGACGTGTTTGACCATCCCCGTACAGCTCTGGCCTCGCTCCTAGCGACCTTCATCTGATTTTGCAACTCAGACCGTTCCTTGGCGGTCAACACTTCAACAATGAGGAAGAGATGAAAGAAAATGTTTCCAACTGGTTGAAGACACAGGCGGCAAACTTCTGTGAAGAAGTTATACCAAACCTTGTGCCTCGCTATGACAAATGATGCAAAATTTCGACAGTTGTGTGGAAAAGTAGTTTAAGAGTTGTAGAATTTTGTGCAATAAATAGTTGTTCTGTATCTCTACACAATTTAAACTTATTACCAAACAGAACATACTTCCTGGACGTACATCGTACGATGAGATATGGATTTGATTTTGAATCGAAATAGTAAGCTGAAAATTTGCCATGTCCAGTTAAGAATTGAGTGAGAACATGTGAAGCAGGTAGAGCAGTAAGTGTTTGCACAAGAGTAGAGAAGGCCATGTATACGAAACATTTGAATATCACCTATACTCTACTGTATTCCCTTGTAGCTACAATAAGACAATGTTTATTTTGAAGTGGATAGAGGAACAAGTGTTTCTACAAGACTAGAGAAAGTCATGTTTATAAAACATTTGAATATCACCTATACTCTACTTTATTCCCTTTTAACTATGATAAGATAATTTTTATCTTGAAGCAGGTAGAGCAGTATGTGTTTGTACAAATTTAGAGAAACTCATGCATACAAAACATTTGACTATCACTTAAAGTCTACTGTATTCCCTTGCAACTTCAATAAGATAATGTTTATTTTGAAGTAGATAGAGCAGTTAGCTTTTTACAAGAGTAGAGACAGTCATGTGAATACAGTGCTCATTTTTAACTGTTAACGAATCGCGTGACCTTTTTCAGAGAAATTTCAGTGGAAAGTAAGAACCTCCCAGTGATATGCATGCACTTTTTATCACATTTCTTACGTCATAAGTTTTATATGTGTTTTACGTCTCGGCGCCAGAGGTGCTCAGTTCATCGCCAGCCCGGGGACAGAAGTAGGCGTTTGAACAATGGCAGAGCCAGGTGCAAGAGCGCCGTTCTTCATTTAATATTCGTATATCAAAATGGGAAGTTCAGAGGTGCCCGAGGTCGTGCGTTATCTTTTATGTCTCCCGGAAACTTGAACAATATGCAAAGAGAAAGTCAGACATTCCCGGAATCTCAATAAAAATTATTTCTACGATTTATTTGCCTATTCTTCTTAAAAGTTGTCGGCCCCTGACGTAGGAAGGAAACATGCATACCGCGTGGTGTATCTCGATAATCTCGATATGGTGATATTGATATGCTTGCCTAGTACTTTGCGATAAACCCTGGACACAAGATTGCGTTTTGTATTAGAATAATGTAATGTCTACTTTTAAAATTATTTAGAATTTTCTTTGAAGCTTCCTACGCAGTAAGCAATTGGTTAGTTCCTCATGCAGTTTGTTATTGTTATTAGGTCCTCTTGTATTGAATATAATGTTGGGAAAAGTTATATTTTATGCACTACTGCACTAAAGATGTGTCAAAAATATTTAGACTGCAGAAAAGGGCGATTCATTATATAATAAATATTCCTTTCACCACCAGCTGTAAACCATATTTTAAACTACCAAAAATACTTCCATTACCCTGTATATATATATATATATATATATATATATATATATATATATATATATATATATATGAAGCTCTAGTTAGGACAAGAATTGTACTTGCTCAATTTGAAACAAATTCGCAGATACATACACATAATACAAGAAGTAAATCAGATCTACGCATTTATTCACACATAGCTTCGAACATAAGCAGTATTCAAAGTATAAACTATGGGCAACCCATTGTCTCCCTTCTTGGCAGATTTATTTATGAGTGCTTTTGAAACACATATAACAAATACTTTTCCAAATTTTTTCAAAGTGTGGTATCGCTATGTTGACGACATTTTTGCAATAGTACCTAAAAAAACTCATACAAGATGGTCTTAAACTTTTGAATATACAAAATCCAGCTATAAAATTTACATTGGAAACAGAAGAGGATGGTGTGCCCCCTTTTTGGACATCAAGATCAAAAAAAGGAACAACAAACTCAACTTAGGTATTTAGAGGAAACCTACACACACAGATAATTACATCAAGAAAAACAGTTTCAACCCAAAACAACACCAACATGCCATTTTCAACAGTTTAATCTTTCGGATGATCAACTTTCCACTAAACAGAGAACATTTTCAAGAAGAATACCTACACATAAAAAAGTAGCTATATCCAACGGTTTCAACCCAAATTTAGTAGACAAAACAGTTAACAGACTCAAAAAGCTAAGAAAATAAAAGAAACCTCCACCCTAGAACCTACAGGAGAAAAAGAGTAGAAACTTTTTAAAAAAATTCACCTTCCACCCATCAGCCTATAACAAATTCCAAAAAATCTTCTCAAAACACAACATAACTCTTGCACCTCAAAATAGGTTTAATATCAGAAATTTGTTAAAAGGCCCTCCCAAAAATTCAGTCATTATCAAAGAAAAACCAGGAATCTATGAGATCAAATGTGAAACTTGCCCTAAAATTTATATAGGAAAAACAAAAGGAAATATTAACATCAGAACTAAAGAACATCTAAGAAACATTAAAAATGGTGAAACAGAAAAATCAGCAGTGGCTTTTCATTTTTTGAATACTAGACATGACATCAACTTGGAAACATCTCTAATAAAATATGTTTATCACCCCATAGACCTTTCCGTATGGGAAAAAATCTTCATCAACAAAAATCGTCATAGAGTCATGAGCTTTGAAACTGCGCCACCGGACATCTTTGACAAGTACATCAGGCCATCTATTGACAAAACGGAGAATGAGGAAACCACTACAACTTGCACTAGTCAAGTATCAGCTGATGATAGGAGCAAAAGCTCTTGAAACGTATCCTGTGAATAAACAGTGTGAGTGAAGCAATGTGTCAATATCTTCTCGATTCACTTTTGTAATAAGCAGTATTGTTATATAACAAACTACCCGATGGCATTAAAAGTATAACATCGGAAAAAAGATTTAAACTGAATCTAAAAACATTTTTAAGAGAAGGTTGCTATTATTCTGTGGAAGAATACTTAAAACATGATCAACGTATCAATGCTTCCTAAAATGATGTTTGTAAATAAATACCTGTGCAACATCGGAGGTAATACTTGTAATATTCAGAAAAGCTGTAAAAAGTATCCTACTAAAAGTAATGTCACAGACAAAATTAAAACAGAATTCAACAGAAGTAAAATTAAATAATAAAGTATATATTGATTTTTTGGTAAAATTATGTCTCTTACAGCCTACTTCTTAAAAATGTGATACTTAAACTATTATGTGACCTAAGTTGCATTATTCTTAATTACTATTTGTATTATTATTCTGTTAATTACTACTGCATTACTTTAATCACTATTGTATTATTTAACTACTATTGTATTATTTAATTACTATTGTATTATTCATAATTGTATTACTCATAAGAAATGTATTATTCTTATGGGTACAAATTTGACGAAGCCATGAATATTGTATATTCCTAAGGTGAATAAAACTGTCTATTTATACTTCATTATCCTTTCTCGTTATTTTACCCAAATTTCTTCGCATTTCTCATGGGTGAAGGACAGAAGAATGTGCCTATTTGTGGTAAAGTCTCATGTGGAATACCCGCCCTAACTAAATGGTAGAGAAAATAAAAATAATAATTAATTTTTAGGATGACAAGACAAAAACAGACTGGGTTTGTCATTATTATTTTAACATACATTTATAATTATGATAATGGCAGAGGCATTCTGACAGTGTTTCGCGTTTTTCATAAGACGTGGATTAATGACGCAGCTAAGGGTTTTTGTCACGTTATAATCCTCAGGGAACTGCCTCAAATAATTCCTTCTTCCCGAGCATGACATCTGCGCCGTGTTTTCAACTAAATTTTGTCGACTCCTCGCGAAGAAGTAAAAACACTCCCGTCGTGCATTTCTAAATTACTTTTATACTTCGTCTCTTTGTTCTATCTCAGAATTATGAATTGCATGCATATTACTTTTTCTACCCGCATTTCTGCAAAGTATTGGTACAGAACATTTTTCCTCTGTCTACTTCAGGAAAAACATTATCTTATTGTAGTTACAAGGGACTACAGTAGACATTATGTTGTTCTTTTTTTTTTGTAATTTATGTCCTTCAATGTTTAGCCATATCGGATAGTGAATAGAATAGGTGAAATGATGCCCGGGGTCTATAGAGCTTAGAATTACCCGACATTCTTATTTCAGGATGAGGGAAACACTGGGAAAAACCTTATCCAGGTAATTCACCCTGGCCGAGAATCGAACTCGGGACCTCTTGAACGTGAAGCAGACATGCTACCACCACGCTACCCAGGCGGGCTGGACTTTAAGTGATAGTCAAATGTTTTATATACATGACTTTCTCTTCTCTTATACACTTATTGCTCTATCTATTTCAAGATAAACATTATCTTATTGTAGTTACAAGGTAATACAGTAGACTTTAAGTGATAGTCAAATTTTTTTTAAAATGGTTGTCTAGTGGATGACTTTGTCATTACACTCTGTTTGAATGATCAAGAGATAAAAATGAATAACGACTTGCTATTCGAGAAAATTACAAATATTGATAAATTCAGATAAATAATGAAAAATATCTCGGAAATGATTAAGTTGTCAAAAATTATTTAATGTTTTATATGACCTTCTCCACTCCTGTAACATCACTTATTGCTGTATCTACTTCAAGATAAACATTTTAATTGATGAGAATTAATCATTTATTCACACTAGCCGTATACAGGCTCAGGCTTTTGATGGATAGAGTCAACATGAAGAATTCAATTCCATGGCTGGGATTTAAACCGGGAGATCCGTGGATCAAATCCCGGCCATGGCATTGAATTTTTCATGTTGACTCTATCCAAACATTATCTTATTATAGTTACAAGGGAGTAAAGTAGACTTTAAGTGATAGTCAAATATTTTATATCCTACATGAGTTTCTCTACTCTTGTACAAACACTTATTACTCTATCTACTTCAAGATAAAAATTATCTTACTGTAGTTACAACTGAATACAGTAGAGTATAGGTGATAGTCAAATGTTTTATATGCATGAATTTCTCTACTCCTGTACAAACACTTATTGCTCTATCTACTTCAAGATAAAAATTATCTTACTGTAGTTACAACTGAATACAGTAGAGTATAGGTGATAGTCAAATGTTTTATATACATGAATTTCTCTACTCTTGTATAAACACATATTGCTCTATCCGCTTCAAGATTCACGTTATCCTATTGTAATTACTAGGAAGTACAGTAGCCTTAAGTGATAGTCAATTTTTTTAAAACTGGTTGTCTAGTAGATGTCTTTGTCATTACACTCTGTTTGAATGATCAATAGATATAAATGAATAACGTCTTGCTGTTCCATAAAATTACAATTATTGATAAATTCAGATAAATAATGAAAAATAGCTCGGAAGTGATTAAGTTGTCAAAAATTATTTAACCTAAATTGTGTGCTTTAAAAGCATCTACCTCTTTTCTGTAGTAATATTTTGTCTATCTCTTACAGTTTACTAGTTAATCAAAGATCATCAGAATGAAGAAGATGTTATAAACAGTAACATCTCCCAAGATACCTTTCATTATTGATTTGATTTATCTAATGCTAGTTTTGAGTATTAAGTCTAAAATAAATGGGAATTTCAAGGACAGCAAGCACCAATATGATTTATTATCCTAGTCTACCGTCATTTTTACACCACAACACACTGAACAGAAGTTAAAGGGTAAAGAGTGATACCTGGTTCCCTGCGACCTCTACCGATTCTGCTGTAGAAATGCATTTTTGTCACAATACCTTCTTGATTAAGTAACGCGTGTGCACCACGAGCTACGTGCTTGTCTTTGATTGTCTGCTGTTTAATTTTGCCCCCACACAAGGAGCTTTTGTGTGTTCCTAATTATCCCCATCTATTTCCTTACTAGCGGTTTAATTTCCTGTGTCTTTGGGCTGCTTAAGTGTCAAGTCTTCCTCCTTGAAGCAACATATGCTTTAGACATCAAGTATACTTCCTGTTCATCAAGGAAATTGTTCTCATAATGTATCTGACGTGCTATCTTCTCTACTCATTCTTACCTATTTCCTTATATGTACAGTCAACATAAATATAAATAAAATCTTACTATGGTACACAAATACCTAGATTGCATCACCGGGATTATATTTTTGGTGTGTTACAGAGAGATTTTATTGCAACTGTGTATTAATTGCATGTACTTGCCCTTAAAGCAAATTAATCTAGCAATTAAATCAACCTAATGAATTAATATCTTGAGTGAATAATCTGTATTACATTAGCTTAATGAATGAATAAAGGAATTACTTATTTACTGTGGATATTCCAAAATTTTATAATTTACAACTTTAGGCTACATTCATTTGTCTTTACCTAATTGTTACCTTGGCTTAAGTGACACCCTGGTCTTCTGCCATGTAGCTATTTACCTCCATGCCTGCTTGTTACTTAATTAGTTCCTTTCTTCCCCCTCATCTTCCTATCTTATATTCTTTAAATTTATTTGTCTTTACCTTGTTGCTAAATTGACTTACATGACACCCTGGTCTTCTGCCATGTAGCTATTTACCTCCATGCCTGCTTGTTACTTAATTAGTTCCTTTCTTCCCCCTCATCTTCCTATCTTATATTCTTTAAAGTTATTTGTCTTTACCTTGTTGCTAACTTGGCTTAAGTGACACCCTGGTCTTCTGCCATGTAGCTATTTACCTCCATGCCTGCTTGTTACTTAATTAGTTCCTTTCTTCCCCCTCATCTTCCTATCTTATATTCTTTAAAGTTATTTGTCTTTACCTTGTTGTTACCTTGGCTTAAGTGACATCCTGGTCTTCTGCCGGGTATCTCATAACCTCCATGCCTCCTTGTTACTTAATTAGTCCATTTCTTCCCCCAACCCCCATCTTCCTATCTTATATTCTTTACATTTATTTGTCTTTACCTAATTGTTACCTTGGCTTAAGTGACACCCTGGTCTTCTGCCGGGTAGCTCATAACCTCCATGCCTCCTTGTTACTTAATTAGTCCATTTCTTCCCCCCCCCCATCTTCCTATCTTATATTCTTTACATTTATTTGTCTTTACCTAATTGTTACCTTGGCTTAAGTGACATCCTGGTCTTCTGCCGGGTAGCTCATAACCTCCATACCTCCTTGTTATTTAATTAGTCCCTTTCTTCCCCCCATCTTCCTATCTTATATTCTTTACATTTTTTGTCTTTACCTTATTGTTACCTTGGCTTAAGTAACATCCTGGTCTTCTGCTCTGCCAGGTAGCTCTTAACCTCCATGCTTCCTTGTTACTTAATTAGGCCCTTTCTTCCCCCTCATCTTCCTATCTTATATTCTTTACATTTCTGGCCCATTTTTCTTTTACTTTCTGTAATAACTCACCAATACTTCTTACCTTCTTTTCCTCTTCTCCTGTTAGCATTTTTATAGCTACTATCCATTTCTTTACTTTCTACCAATTTTCCTCCCAAACCATTTTTTCTCCTTATTGCAAACTCCTTGCATTGTAAAATAGTGTTGTCTGCTTTCTTTCCCACCACGTAATGCACATGTTCCCTTTTCCTGCCTCTTAAACCTCTTAGGATTATTGTTCCTGTTCTCATCCAAGCTAGCCCTTCTCTCTCTTGGCTATTGCAATAATCTACGCATGCTTCTCGTCCCAGGTTTATTTTAATTCCTTTGTAAAGTTTTAATGGGTTCATATTTTCTAGACTTCCCCACATTTCCTGTCTTTCTATATCTTCTATTCTGCATTTTACTAATTTACCCACATCGCTTGTATTCCTTTCCTCTAATCTCCGTATATCTCCCATTCCTATTTGTTCCATAATTCCTCCTATCTCTGCCCACTAACTATTTGAGTTCTCCAATCTTTTTTTCTGTCTCATGCATAATTTCATAATTTCCTCTTTTTTTGGCGAAGGTCCTATACCAAAATTTTATTATTCTTTCCGTTATTATTTAATTTCTCCTTGTCTTTCCTAATTCTACTAAAGCTACTTCCCTAGTTGCTGATCTTGGTAAACCTAGTAGCTCTTTGCAAAACCTTCTGTAATTTTGGTCCACCGGCATGTTTACCTCACCCCCCTCCCCCAGATCTCCACTGCATACAGCATTTTGGATTCAACTACTGCTTCATACATTCTTTCTAACCACTTGGTTGTCATTTCTAGCTTATATTTGCATATTCTTTTTCCATTCATTACCGCCCTTCCTTATGCTTCAATTTTTCTCCTGTGTGCTCCCCACTTTCCATTGTTATTCAGCCTTACTCCTAAATATTCAAATTCATTGACCACTTATACCCTTTTGCCATTTATTACCCACTGTACATCCGTTTTTAGTTTATCTCTCTTCTTGAAGAACGTAAATTTCGAATAATTTATGTTTATTTTTATTCCCCACTTTTCAAAGAATTTCTGGATTTCATTTATTGCCTTCTGCAATCCTACTACCGTTATAGATCCTACCATTATGTCATCCGCATTCGCAGTCCAGGAATTTCTTTGTTTGCAATTACCGGACAGCCCTGATTTCCTTCCTCAACCTTGTCTGTTATCTCATCTATAAGTAAGTTAAATAAAATTAGACTCATTTTGCATGGTTGCTTTAGGCCTACTTTTTTGTTCTGTCATCTCCGTAATTGCATTTTTTTCCACCTTATGCAAAACTTCATCCCTTCATAGATTTTCTCTACTACTTGTATATATTTTCCACTTACCTCTGTCATCCTCAGTTCCCGAACTAGAGCTTTCGTGTTTGTCGCAACAAAAGTTTTCTCAAAATCCGCAAAGGACATATATAACCTTCGCCTCTTCCTCCTGAGGTATTTGTCTATTATGACCTTGATTATGAAGAGATTATCTATTGACCAATTAGATCACATCTAAGACTATAACTACCAAGCCAAAACAATGATAGTAAGCCATTGAGGATTTGGTCGCTAAAGTGGTTGAGAAAATGATGGTCAGGCAATTCGTTATAAAATACATTAGCCTACCGATCCGTGATTCCATGAAAATTCCAGGGTCTGAGACCACTCCTGCAGGCATCGAATTAGAATTTTGGTGTTGATAATGAACAGTTGCAATGCGATGCATAATTACACTTGATCTGTTGATGGTTTGAAATTTTCTGGCAAATTAGCTTTTTTCCATCGTACATTTTTTACGATGTTAATTTGTTATATTATTTGTGGTTTCGGTGACGGCTTAGCTATCAACAAACAGTGCTAATTAGCACATAAACCTCAACTCGACGCCGATTCTGTATCCGACATGCTTGTGTCGGCTGTCAACTTTTTCATTATTTACGTGATCATCTAGTATTTTTGACACAATATACTCAATACACTTGTGTTGCAAAAACGCTATTTAAACTTTTTATAACTTATTAATAGACATAAATCAAGTTGACACAATTCAAATTAATGGGATTGTGACCTCTCCTGTGCCCTAAGCCCCAATTACACAGGTTCGAGTCTCGTTATTGTAATTATTTTTTATGTTCTTCAAAACTTGAACAGCGAATTCACAATAATTTAATCATTAAGTCCCTGAGTGCATTATCCAAGAGGGTCATCAGTTCAAACACTTGCTTCGTTAGAATAGTCGTGTTCCAGGAGTAGGAAAAGGGCCATTCCAGCGACAAAAAACACCAATTTGAAACGACATTTTTAATAGCACAATAGGTCTGCGTGCAAAATGGGGTTTCAGTTCCATGGCAAACTCTGATAATGTAATTTCCATGCTTTATGTGCTCAAATGTGCTTATTTCAATTGTCCCTACATATAGGCGTGTTTAAACAGCTACCTACTTGTAGTTCAAGAGTAAAGAAACATCAAACAATGCCATAAAACATATATACAAGAATTAAAAATAAAAATAATAACAATTTTCAGAATAATAGTTGCAAATTTTGACAATTACACGGTAAAAAATTAGTATGCGAGGGATGCACAATAAAGAATGATCATATTTTTTTACAGTCATAAATTTCGCACTAAAATGCAAACTTATATTGTGTTAGCTTAATGTGAAACAAACACGCCGTAGTAGTTTCATTGTTGGTACTACTGGTTCCTACCTGTGAGAACCAGGCAAGGTCAGACATGTTCATTATCGCCTACCGCTGCAATGGAGGAAACACGCGAGGAATAATACGCGGCTTTAAAATTCTGCTTTCGTCTCAACAAATCTTCAGTTGAGGCCTATACAATGTTACAGGAGGCCTAAGGAGAGTCTGTTCTCCCCTACAGCACAGCTCGAATGTGGTTTAAAATAATTAAAGAGGGGAGACAATCAATTTCAAGGGAAGGTGACACCAGTGATGCAATCACAGCTCTTACGGAAGAAAACATCAACAGTGCTGCTGCCATTGTGAGAGAGGATCGACGAATTACATTATGATCACTTTCGTTGGATGCCACCCACACGTTGGTGACAGAAACACTACACATCAGACGTGTTTGACCGTGATGGGTTCCAGGACTGTTGATTTCCGAACAAAAGGATATTATCATGCAGGTCTGCATGCAGTTAAAGTTGATGTTAGAGGAAGATCCGGAGCTTCTTTCGAAAGAAATCACTGCTGATGAAACTTGGCTACATCATTTTAATTCTGAGAGCAAACAGCAAAGCTCAGTGAGGAAATCCCCTTCATCAAATTGCAAAAGTGGTTGCTTCTGCTGAGAAAGTTAAGTTCATCTCATTACTTCATATTCATGGAGTGGTTTATCAGCATGTTGTGCCTGCACATACAGCAGAGCTGGACAATACTACAGGGATGTCGTGAAAACATTGAAAGCCCATATCAGGTGCAAGAGGCCACATTTCAGTGAAGCAGACTGGATGCTGCACCACGATAATGCGCGGCCGAATATTGCCAATGTTGTTGCTGTATATCTTGCAAAAATCTACCTGAAGTGCATCCCTCACCCTCTCTATAGTCCGGTATTAGCCCCATTTGACTGTTTTCTGTTCCCTAACTTGAAGAAATGACTTTTTGGGAGGCATTATCCATTATCAGAAGCAGTGGTGAAGGCTGCGGAGGTGATTTTGAAGGATCTCTCTAAAATGTTTTCCAGCATGTCTTTAAAGACTGGCAGAAACGCAGGGACAAGTGCATCGCATTCAGGAGAGGCTATTTTAAGACGGACCATCAAAATTGAGGATGGGTAAAAGTACATTGTAAAAAATATTGTGATCATTCTTTATTGAACAGCCCTCATAGCTATACACATGATTCCAACCACTGTTACAGCAGACAGATGACATCGCAGTTTTGGGCTTGTTCTGACTGAGCTATCTAGTAACGTGTGAGATAAACATATGAGCCGAGCATATAGTATTCGCTTGTTCCAGTGAACATTTACAGACGTGCGAAAGTCAACTGTCTAATTACGAATATACTACAGGCGATGTGATAACATTTATATTAGTACTAATTTCATTGAGTGTTTAACATCCATGTTAAATACGCGGGTAGAACCTAGTAATGGGGACGATGTCTTCATGTTGGAGTATAAAATGCGGATTGCATAAAACTCGAGAATAAGGGGCAACTGACTTACCTGGTATATTATTAAACTGCCGCTTGTATTTCTTCTATTTTAACAAATGTCTTTTATTTCGGAATTGATCTGCACTTGGTTTTCCATCAGACACAAGAAATGCTTAGTCTTCAAGTTTCAGGTCCTCGGCTTCTCTGACTACTAGTCGCCTTTTTTCCATGCTCCTTTTAACGCCATTAATCCACTTCTCTCTAGGTCTCCCCTTCATGACCATGCCACCTTAGTCTTCTCTCTTCAATTATTTCCAAAACATTATCTTCAGCTTTGATCAATTCCCTAAATGTGGTGTTTCTTATTTTATGAATTCTTAATTTCCTGGCTGATCGCCTCCAGAAATCCATTTCAGCTGACAATATTGTATTCGCTTGCTCTCTGTCAAATGTCCAATTCTCTGACCCACACACGACTCTGTACCAATGCATGAAAGAATTTAATGACAGTGCATTCTTCATTTTAGAAAGTAATGACGTTTCGACAGCGAATAAAATGGAGTCACAGCCAAGATTACAGATCAGAAATCGTTATTGAAAAGAGGAATGGGTGGATTAGGGAGCCTTGAGGAACACCATATTCAACTGACGCTATTTAAGTTCTGAATCTCTGAAAGGCGATCCACGAAGATTATCAAGAAAATCCCCTCCCTGAAAAAATTGTATCCAAGCTGACTATGATAAATGTAATTGAAATATTTAACTTTTAAGGAAGTTTGCATATTAAAAATACATATATCTCTAAAGCAAACAATCTGTAATAACTTCGCAGGTATTCCTTGTTATTAGTTTTTATTTCATATTACTTTTACTATTCCGAAGTAAGAACTTATTTTTTTGTCTTATTGACTTATTGTGCTGTCGCTATTTCGGATTTTGTTTGCACTGTCAAGTAACGACTGTGGTAGTTCAAAAGAGAGAGTGGAGGTGGACTGAAGGATGAGAGGAGAATGTTCGGAAATACGAGGATGGGTCAGAAGGTAATGCTTCCTATTTTTTCTCTTTTAGTTGCCAAGAAAATTCAATCCAACTTACATAACTTGAAAACTACAACATTGACGATTAATTTGTCAGTATTCAATATAATCTCCGTCCTTTTCCACAGTTTCGGTCCACCTTTTAACTACGGCATGTATTCCAGTGTGGTAAAACACACGATCTGGCTTCCTAAGCCATTGACGCACGGACATTTTAACAGCCTCCTCATCTTCAAAATGAATCACACGATGAGCTTCCTTAGTAGCCCGAAAAGATGGAAGTCTAATGGCACCAGATCAGGGTTGTATGGGTGGCGAGGTAAGACTTGCCATCCCAACTTCTCAGTTTCTGCAGTGGTGTATCGACTGCTGTGTGGTCTTGCATTGTCATGCAATAGAAAAACATCCGCCATAGTTTATGTTGGGTGAACTCGGCCAAGGCATGCTTTCAGCTTTTTGAGAGTTCTGACGTATTGGACAGAATTTATTGTGCATCCCTGCTCCAAAAAATCAATCATAAGCACACCCCCTGCATCCCAAAACACTGTCGCCATAACTTTCCCTACCGACCGCTGAGCTTTGAATTTTTTTTTCTTCGGTGACGTTGTGTGATGCCTTTTTGATTCAGGTTCAAAAAAATGAACCCACTTTTTGTCTCTGATAACAAGTTTTTCCAAAAACTCCTCCCCCTCTAAATTGAAGCGCTGCAAGTATTTGGAGGCTATTGTTTTCCTTGTTTCTTTGTTCTTGGAACCCAACGTGAACAAAGTTTTGATTAACCCAGTTGTTGAATAATCGTCATCACACTGCCTTTACTGAGAGAAGTAATGCCACACACTTCACTTTTTGTTACCTGGCGATCACCACGAATGATGTCATCGACTCTCTGAATGTTGCATGGAGTCACTGCAGTCACCGGCCTGCCGCTTAGCTTTCTGCCAATGGTGTTTGCCCTTCAGCTTCGTTACAGCGAAGAACCCATCGTCTAACAGTGCTGACATCCACCGTTGCATCACCAGACACATTTTTTAGCCTTTCGTGAATGCGAATTGGCGTTTCACCTTCCGCAGTCAAAAATTCAATCACAGAACGCTGTCTAATACGAATGTCGATGTCAGCCATTTTGCAAGAGGATGCAGTGCTGTCACCTGTTGTCTTAGGAAGTTACTACTGCAGAGGATTGGAGAAGAAGGTTTGAGGAATTGCGCCAAGTTCAAAGTTGTCACATAACTTACTTATGTAAGGAAAAAAAATAGGAGGCATTACTTTTTGAGGCACCCTCGTACTTGAGCTGAGTCGCGGATCCTGCTAGATTAACTGAGGATGAGGTGAAAGAAGTGCGGGAGACGTCTGGACAATGGGACAGGATTACCAAACGTTTAATAGCTTGAAACCCTCACGATGTCGTGCCCAAACCACAGGATAGTGGCTTAAAGACTCCTCTTCTGCGGAAATTTGTTCAAGTTCGATTGAGAACCTGAAGCCTCGAACCGATCTTGTGGACCAAGGTCGACACCGGGACCTGCGCGTTATCGCGATACAGTGACACTCTTGTTCCTTATATCGGCCGATATTAAGACACAATTTCGAAACGTGCTCACGCGTTTAATAGAACGATGTCAATTATCTTTCGGCTCATGAAATCAATAGCAGCCCCCTGGAACCTTGCCAGACCTCTTAGCACCATTAGCACTCCCCCCTCCCTAAATGGGCGCATAAAATAATGAAGTTTTTGAAGCCATCCAATAGGACCCATATTCGGTTAATTACCCCACTTTTCAATTAGACCCTTCTATGTTTTGTTTGCCAAATTAACATTGGGGCCTCCGGAGAGGCAATTTGGAACATAATCTGAATGGATAAGAGAAAATATGTTTCCTGATACCCCTATAAACAGAGGCAAGATTTTGTGGTAACAATTATTTATAAAATTCGCATTAATAATTTTCATTGGTGGTGTTTTGTGGCCTTTTTACCATAAATTCGCATTTATTTCACGAAAATTTTCGTGAACATATAATGAGTAATAAATGGCTTAAATGAAAAGTAACAAGTAACTGGAATAAGACAACTGTTAAAACCTGTTTTTCCAAATCAAAATAATTTATTTGAAACCAACAGACAGTAGGTAACATGAATAAAATCAAATATCGTACATAAGATATCACCAAATTGCAACATACAACAAGATGTTCAATAAAGAACGGTCATAATTTTTTACGGTCATAATTTTTCGTACTAAAATTTAATCTTATTATATTCTGTTAGCTTAAGGTGAAAGAAACACGCCATAGTAGTTTCATTGTTGGTATTCCTGGATCCCGCATGTGAGAACCAGGCAAGCTCAGACATGTTCAGTATCACCTACCGCTGCAATGGAGGTAACATGCAGTTAAAGTTGGTGTTAGAGGAAGATCCGGGGTTTCTTTCACACGTAATCACTGCTGATGAAACTTGGCTACTACATTTTGATCCTGAGAGCAAACAACAAAGCTCAGTGTGGAAATCTCCTTCATCACCAACCCCCCAAAAGTGGTTGCTTCTGCTGGGAAAGTTATGGTCATCTTATTCTTTGATATTCATGGAATGGTTTATCAGCATGTTGTACCTGCACATACATCAGTAACTGGACAATACTACAGGGATGTCCTGAAAACATTGCAAGTCCATATCAGGCGCAAAATACCACATTTCCATGAAGCAGGCTGGATGCTGCACGACGATAATGCGCGGCCGCATATTGACAATGTTGTTGCTGAATATCTTGCAAAAATCAACGTGAAGTGCATCCTTCACCCTCCCTATAGTCCGGATTTAGCCCCATGTGACTTCTTTCTATTCCCTAGCTTGAAGAAACGCCTTTGTGGGAGGAATTATCTATCATCAGAAGCATTGGTGAAGGCTGCGGAGGTGATTTTGAAGGATCTCTCAAAAAATTGTTTCCAGCGTGTCTTTGAAGACTGGCAGAAACGCTGGGAAAAGTGCATCGCATTCAGGGGAGACTGTTTTGAGAAGGACTATCAAAATTATGAGGATAAGTAAAGGTACGTTTTAAAATAAATGTGATTATTTTTAATTGATCAGCCCTCTCTGACTCTCAGCGTTTGACATCGGCAACCAAAGACATTGAAGGGACTTTTCACAGAAATTGTTGTAACAATCACCTTTTGCCTTCAATACCAAGAGTGCTGTTACTATATCTAATCTGTTATGGTATCACCGTGGCTTTGCTGTTCAACAGTGTCACACAGCTCTTTGTAACAAGGAAACAAATCAGAATCACAAGAAATAGCACTGGTTTGAAATGCATATATGTATATATATAAAATGTTCCATTTATACCCCGCCTTTAACTCCAGTGGTCATATCGGCGGCCGTTGTTCTTTGGAACATTTCGAAGGTGTTAACTCATATTCGTTGGGTTTTAATCATTAGATCACGCACTCATTCGCACTCTCATTCATACTTCCAGACTCTGGGGAAGATTAGGAATTATCTTGGTCGGAGAAAAATCCCCATCCCTACCGCCGAGAATCGAACCCAGGAACCCTAGTACGGCAGGCAGATGCTCTACTGATTGATGTACGGAGCCACCCAAATGCAGTTAGTTGTTTAAATTCTGCTGTTACATGATTTAAATCACCTATATTTGATTTAGGAACTAGCCCGTAAGTCTCAAATAAGTGATATCAATATTTTATAGTTATTACGTCATCAGCTTATTTTGCCATAATGCAGTTTAGTTTAGACAGTGATGCGGCAGCAAACTTTTAGGTTCTCTTCTACCGCTTCTCTAACACTTGGGATCCATCATATGATCTACAAGTGTACTTACTCTGTTTGCAAAGTGACCACTCTCGAATATTTCACATTTGGCTCTCAAAGAGTTAATTCGGGATAAAAAAGATGAGCCCCAGGTTTTTGTTTAGTTTGAAATTCTAATATTGGATCTTTTATCAATCTGCCATTTTCAGAAACAAATGCTGTCTCTGCCTTTAAAATATTGTAACACTTGGCACAACAACAATGATCATTTAAAAAGTTTTGCGTAGAAACTGAAAGCTTTTCTTTTTTAGAAAAGAAATCGACAATTACATCAAAGTAGCTGGTAATGTAAACTACTGAATTAAACAAGCTAGACCAGCGTGTCAGTACAAGCAATGGGAACAGATTAACTGCAAAATCGCCGTGGTTTTCAGTGACGTATCGCTTGTATTTATTTTTTAACTTTCGAGCATTTCGGAACACATTCTTAAGCCATGAAGGACATTATTTTCATATTAATATAATGTCTGAAGCTCAGTACCTTCTCAGTATCTTTAGTCAGCATAATAGGAGCTTTTGTTTTGCACGGTGTGGTATCCAATAAATAACATTTCCAGTTAGCACATGACAAACAGTTCTCAGTATCACGGACCAGCCGGGTGCTGTGGAGTCAGTTTATTGTTGCACCGCTTAGCTGTCATTTCAGTGCACATGGTGATGTCACTTTATTGACCTTGTTAAGTGTTAAATTTTATCTTGCTTTCGTCAAATTGTTTCACGAATTCTAGCTTCATGCTATCATTTGAAACATGAATGTTAAATTAAAGTTATATTTATGTAACTATGCAGACTAAAAATAATATAAATTTTATCCTTTTTTGCTAAAAATATTATTCTCGAAAGGAGGAAAAATTCGCGAAAATTCACGAAAAATTTCTGTAAACAAATACTCTTACCTCTGCTTATAAATAAATAATAAACGATCATTTATATATGTTAAAATCAATGTGTGCTGCAAAAACTTACATCATACAAGAGTTTTAGAAGTTATTGATAAGAAAATTTCAGTTTTACGGCAATAAATATATTAGCTAAAGAATCACGTAATTATAGTTCAGAAATTCGGTAGAAAACGCGTACATATACAATTATAAACATTAGAAATGTATAATAATTCCTAGCATTATTAAGTTGGTAAAACTTATTTTTCAGATGTCAATAACAACTTGAACGTTGTGACTTTGGTAGACATTGAACGTATATTTATCAAGACTTCAAGATTAGATTTATTGTGCATATTCCAAAATTTTTAATTTACAACTTTTGGGTACATTCATTTGTCTTTACCTTGTTGCTACCTTGGCTTACATGACACCTTGGTCTTGTGATCTGCCAGGTAGCTCTTAACCTCCATACCTCCTTGTTACTTAATTAGTCCCTTTCTTCCCCCCTCATCTTCCTTTCTTATATTCTTATGACGTAATGGTAGGATCTATAACGGTAGCTGGATTGCAGAAGGAATAAATGAAATCCAGAAATTCTGAGAAGATTCGGGAATAAAAATAAACATAAATAAATCGAAACATATGGTATTTACGTTAAACTAAAAAAGGATGAAAAGTGGTTACTAAATGGCGAAAAGGTAGAAGTGGTCAGTGAATTTGAATAATTAGGAGTATGGTTGAATAACAATGGAAAGTGTGGAGCACACAAGAAAAAAATTGAAGCAAAAGAAAGGGCGGTAATGAATGGAATAAGAATATGCAAATATAAGCTAGAAATGACAACCAAGTGGTTAGAAAGAATGTATGAAGCACTAGTTGAATCCAAAATGTTGTATGCAGTGGAGATCTTGGGGGAGGGGCACAGAGGTAAACAAAATGGTGGGCCTAAACTACAGGAGGTTTTGTAAAGAGCTACTAGGCTTACCAAGATCAGCACCTAGGGAAGTAGCTTTAGTAGAATTAGGAAAGACAAGAGGAAATGGAATAATAATGGAAGAAGAAGGGTAAAGAAGAAGGGTAAATTATGAAATTATGCACGAGACAGCATAAAAGTTTAGTGAAGTGAAATAGTTGGTGGGCAGACATAGGAGGATTTATGGAGAAAATAGAAATGGGAGGTATGTGGAGATTAAAGGAAAGAAATACAAGTGATGTGGGTACATTGGTAAAATGCAGTATAGAAGATATAGAAAGACAGGAAATATGGGAGTCTAGAAAATATGAAAACATTACAATTTTACAAACAAATAAAAATATATTGGGAACGAGAAGTATATGTAGATTACTGCAATTGACAACAGAGAGAAGGGTTAGCTTGGATGAGAACATGAACAATGTTTCTAAGAGGGATAAGAGGTAGGGAAAAGGGAATTTGTGAATTGTGTGGGGGAAAAGAAAGCATAGAACACTATGTAACAGAATGCGAGGAGATTGCAATATGGAGAAAAAAGGTTTGGGAGGAAAAATGGGAGTGTGTATGTTACAGAAGTGTTTTACTATGATGTTTTACTATTATTGTAAGTATTATATATGTGCGTAATAAAATTTGGGTGTCTCTTACGATATCACAGTTATACAAAGGTCATTGAGAATAAGAGCACTTCTGAGGCATTTCAAAATATGTATTTGGCTGACTCCGTAACTCAGTCGGTAGAGCACCTGCCTGCCGTGCTAGGTGTCCCGGGTTCGATCCCCGGCAGTGGGGGTGGGGAGTTTTCTCCGACCAAGATAATTCTCCATCTTCCCCAGAGTCTGGAAGTATGAATGAGAGTGTGAATGTGTGCGTGATCTAATGATTAAAACCAAAGATAACGAGTTAACACCTTCCATATGTGCCAAAGGAGAACGGCCGCCGATATGACCATTGCAGTTAAAGGCGGACTATAAATGGAACAAGGGAAAAAAAGTATATGTATTTCATTTGTCCAATGATATCTTACATTTATGGGAATGTCACATAGATATGTACAACAATTTTTGAGATAATCAAAGTTTTTGAAAATGTAATAGTTCTTGTGGTTACGTAGTAGAGATAATAATAGGACTTTGTGACGTGTTATAGGCACCTGTCTTAATCGACAATGGGCGCAGATTCTCTCTTGACAAAGCAATTAATACGACACGATCACGTTATCTGTTAACCAAACATTATCGACTCTAAACTCGCGTTCCATGATAGAATTAGGACTGACCTGCAATAATTATCTACCCGTTCGGACGTGACTGTAAATGATTAAGTAATAACAATTCGTCTCTCCCTAGATGATTGACTCGTTAAGATATAGTACAGAAGAGACAAAGAGTGTAGGCGTATTGGGAGAGTAATGGAAGGAGATAAAAGGAAAGGGATTGAGGAAAGAAGACGTGGAGGAAAGGATGAAAATAGTTATAAAAGAGAGAGGTAGGGAGAGATAGTTGTGAGAGTGGAGAAAGAAATAAAGTTTGAGAGGAAGAAATACAAAAAGAATGGGTCAATGTATGAAAGAAAGGAGGAAAAAATTGAAGGACAGAATGAAAAAGACAGTAGTGAATATGCTCAAGCTGTTCTCGGGAAGCAAGCTATTTGTAAAGACGATTAGAAATCGACGTATCGGGAGTGTGCATTTCTCTCATCATCAGGATATTTATTAAATGTTATATCTACAAATAAATCACTCGATATAACACAAATATGTACATAGACAAAGCACTATCGAAATTCTCCTTACTGAACAAAAGACTGTCTTCAGTAAATTAAATTGAAAGTCAGGAGATGGCGTGAGTATAGAAAACTATCCTGTGAGGCAGAATCAGCAGAATTCGCGCCAAATACAACATCAGCACCATCCACAAGCCACCTCTGAAGATTAAACATCTGTTGAGACCAGTGAAAGACAAACTGGACTTCCAAGTTCCGGGAATGTATCTTATTCCCTATGAATGTGGGACACCGTATATAGGAAAAACCGGAAGGACCATCGCTACCAGAATAAACGGACGTGAACGGAGTACTCGTTTAATGCAACCTGAGAAGTCTGGACTGGCAGAGCATTGTTTTGGTAACGACCATAGAGCCAGCTTTCGAGAGACACCATCTTGGCCCAATAAAATAGTTACTGGGAGCGGAGAATTAAGGAGGGTTTGGCCTTTTCCTCCTAGAGGAGCACGGCTAATCGTGATACTGGACTTCAGTTCAGCTCCTCTTGGAAATTGGCCTTAAAAATGGAAATCGGTCGGCTTAAGAAGCACAGATCTATACAGCTTGATCATCAAGTTAAGCAGTTACGTCTCTTTGACCCAATTAACTTTCTATACTCACGCCATCTCCTGACCTGATATTTAATTTACTGAAAACAGTATTTTGTTCAGTTGTTGTGATTGTTGTTGTAATTTAAGTCCTCCAACGTTAATTCATATCGGACGATGAATGAAATTGGTGAAATGATGCTCAAATGAGTCCGGGGTCCATGGAGCTTAGAGTTACCCGATGTTCGTCTATCAGGATAAGGGAAAACCCCGGAAAAAAACCTTATCCAGGTAACTCACCCTGACCGAGATTCGAACTCGGGACCTCTTGAACGTGAGGTGGACATGCGCCCACCACGCTACCGTGGTGCACATTTTGTGTAGTAGTACGAATTTTGATAGTATTTCGTTTTTGTTTATATTTCTTATATCCAGTGATACATTTGTGGTTATTACATTTAATAAATATCCTGATGATGGGAGAGATGCATACTCTCGAAACGTCGATTTCTAATCTTCTTTTCACCTGGCTTGCTTCCCAAGAACAACTTGAGCGTATTCGTCGCCAGGAAAGCTTCAGGTCTTATTTTAAGTGAGGGATAAGTGGTTAAATGGAGAACGAATTAGGGAGAGGGATAGGAAGGAATAGAAGAGAGGAGTAGATAGATAGAGTGATAGCTGCAGTGGCGTGGCATTAATTTTGCCTCTGTTGCCATCGGCTAATAAATTGAGAAAAATTTATAGAACTTTTACATTAGTTTTTGTTCAAAGAATAATAGAAATTGCAAGGGGTTTTAAATTTATATTTCAGACCGGTCGTCTAACATGCTCCACTTCTAAACACGAGGGCTGTTCAATAAAGAAAGATCACAATTTTTTTTTGACAACGTACCTTTACTCATCCTCATAATTTTGAAGGTCATTCTCAAAATAGTCTCCCCTGAATGCGATGCAGTTGTCCTGGCGTTTCTGCCAGTCTTCAAAGACATGCTGGAAACCATTTTATGCGAGATCCTTCAAAATCGCCTCCGCAGCCTTCACCACTGCTTCTGGTGATGGATAATGCCTCCCAGGAAGGCGTTTCTTCAAGTTAGGGAATAGAAAAAAGTCACATGGGGCTAAATCCGGACTATAGGGAGGGTGAAGGGTGCACTTCACGTTGATTTTCGCAAAATATTCAGCAACTGCTTTGGCAATATGCGGCCGCGCATTATCGTGGTGTTACATCCAGCCTGCTGTACGGAAATGTGGTCTTTTGCCCCTGATATGGACTTGCAATGTTTTCAGGACATCCCTGTAATATTATGCGGTTACTGATGTGTGTACAGGTACAACATGCTGATAAACCATTCCATGAATATCAAAGAATGAGATGACCATAACTTTCCCAGCAGAAGCAACAACTTTTGCTTTTTGGCGGTTGGTGATGAAGGAGATTTCAACACTGAGCTTTGCTGTTTGCTCTCAGGACCAAAATGATGTAGCCAAGTGCCCTCAGCAGTGATTACGTTTGAAAAAGGAACCGGATCTTCCTCTAACATCAACTTTAACTGCATGTTACCTCCATTGCAGCGGTAGGCGATACAGGTAGGCGGTTCCCGCCGGTGAGAACAAGGAGTACCAACAATGAAACTACTGCGTGTTTATTTCATATTAAGCTAACATAATATAATAAGATTGAATTTTAGCGCGAAAAATTATCACCGTATAAGTTTATGATCATTATTTATTGAACAGCCCTCATAGCTCCTTATGTTGCTAGTGGCACTTACCGGCAACCTCGAAGCTTACAGATTCGTTTGAAATGTCAGTGACGTTGCGAGGCAACCGATAATTCGACTGTTGCCTGTGCAGTGAAACGGCAAACCTTGCATTTTTATGTTAATTCTTTGCACGTAACAGTAATATGGTGGATGATTTAAAGTAAAAAGTACAATTAGAACAATGGCATCACAATTTGGGGGTAAAAGTGACTGTGTTTGTGTAACAAAAGAACCTTTTACGCTGAGCCTTGAGTTCTCATTCATTCGGTAACAAAATGCCCCATAATTTCAACAGAAAAGACAACCAATATTCTTTGTTCAACCCGTAACTAGCAACTGGCCGAAGCTGCTTTTTGTAGATCCGGTCATGGAAGAAGTTTTCTGGAAACGGAAGTCTCCAGAACGGAAGAATACAGCATTGACAAAGTCGAATCTTCGAGGTCTGGAGAAATCGAACGGTCTGAAACAGTATGGTACAACAATGAGACACTCAACGTCAACGTGACGTCAACGAGGGCTGTTCTTGAAAGCTACACTTTCGACAGTAAACGACAGTGGAATGGCGTGTTCTTTTTGCGGTAGGCAGTCGCAGCCGTTGTGACAAAAGTTTATAAGCAAATGATAGATTAATAATTAAAATAAATAACTTCTATGGTGTATAATTTAAGAAAGACTAGTTACAAGTTGTTGAACCTTATCCTGACCTCGGCTGCAAACTCTCCTCAGCCAGGTCACCTTTGTTGTCCACTCAGGTCACCCTAGGCACGTCAATAGGAAACTTCAAAGTCTGATATATTATCGTTAGAAATAACCTAACACTGTATTGCATTAGGGAAGTGTCAAACTGAAACCACAATAATTTTCTGTTAATGTTTGCGAAAGTTAAAATAAATATAAAAGGTTTTCATTTCATTTAATTAAGATCATGAAGTAATCGTCTGAAAGTTATTTTTTTAAGTCTGGATCCCTTTAGCTACGTGTTTCTATAAACAAAAGTTCTGGGAAATGTTAATTAATTTTATAAAAAAGAGAACAAAAAGACATCTTTTGTAGCAGAAAGAACAACACATAAAAATTGTGTTCCCCAGGTGTTTATTGCCAGTTACTGAGTTTTGAAAAAAAAAAAAAAAAAAAAAAAAAAGAAGGTAAATGTCATTCGTACAGTCCTCTACCGCAAAAACAAAACACGCACTTTACTTCGGTGTATTCAACTGTTTCGTCACTGTATAGATTGGTTTAACATATCGAGCGTTATAGCTACGTGTGCATTACGCATTTGGGAGCACTTTACTTGGGGTTTTCGTAGCTTAGAATGAGTTACACGAGCCCCTGTCCTCGGAGAATCATCAGGCAGTTTCGAGAACATTTTTAAAGGATTTTAAAACACTGTAAAGGGCATATTTTTTCCCTCTCGTTTAGAAGTACAAACACGAACACAATCCTAGCTTAGTATAGCAAAACAAAAGGTAAACAGGAAAACAATGGAGTAACAGCGAGCGTGGAAGTATCGTAGTGCGGATTAACGCGGTAATCCTCTGCTCGGCTTACAGCTCGTCAGCCCCAGTCCAGGTTTCTTTTCATACAGCAAATTAAACATTCAAACTTTACGCTATGAGAAATATCTGGATCAGCAAGCCAAATTATGTTCATGAGATAATGATGTTGTTACTGGAGTAGGCTTTACTAGTCTCGAAAACTTTTGTAGCAGTCATTTGTCCGTCACTGAGGCTGTTGTTATTATTCAATTTATAATCTATATTAATGGAGAATTTCCTCGAAAGCATTGTTAACTTAAATATGATTGGAATTTAAGGTAACCAACACTTTCAGTTCTTATACCTGGCAGGAAAATTATAACAAATTCATCTTAAATAAAAATACCAGTTTTAGAAAAGTTCATGTGTGTGAGTGTGTGTGTGTGTGTGTGTGTGTGTGTGTGTGTGTGTGTGTGTGTGTCTGTGTGTGTGTGAAGTACATACATAAGTTAAATATCGAACTTCCTACCTGAGGTAGTCACGACATGAATATATATACGAAATCCGAACCACACACCACCTTACGTGGATCATTTTCATTGAAATACCTTAAGTTTCCGACATTTTTTCGCCTAAAAAATGCATATCTTGACATTTTTGCAAATAATTACAATTCCTCTTCATTTTGAGTGAAGAACTCGTAAACCGTAAGACTTATGCCTGTCACGCAAAAAAGTAGACCTTGTTAAAACAAATAATTTAAAACAAATTTGTTGTAGAGCTGAACATTTCTGAGATACTACTTCCTTATTTAAATTTTCCAGTGCTTATAGTTCTCTGAGATAGAAGATTGTTATTCACGTTTTATCTCTTGGATACACTTAGTGAATGACATCACCTAGACAACCAGTTTTTAAACATTTGACTATCACTTAAAGTCTACTGTATTCCCTTGTAACTACAGTAAGATAATGTTTTTCCTTAAGTTGATACAGGAGCAAGTGTTTGTACAAGAGTAAAGGAAGTCATGTATATAAAACACTTGACAATCACTTAAAGTCTACTGTAAGCCCTTGTAACTACTAAAAGATTATGTTTATCTTGAAGTAGATAGAGCAATAAGTGTTTTACAAGAGTAGAGCAAGTCATGTATATAAAACATTTGACTATCACTTAAAGTCTACTGTATTCCCTTGTAACTACAATAAGATAATGTTTATCTTGAAGCAGATAGAGCAATAAGTGTTTGTACAAGAGTATAAAAAGTCATGTATATAAAACATTTGACTATCACTTAAAGTCTACTGTACTCCCTTGTAGCTACAATAAGATAATAAGAAGCAGTTGTTTATGCAGGAGTAGAGAAAGTCGTAGAAATACACTCTGTTCAATCCTTACCGTAGCAGAATTACGTCGCATACAGAATTACAATCCACCAAGGTGCTTGACCATAACAAAGAGCTGACTTTCAAAACACCAGTTCCAATTACAGCTGCCGTTACGACTCCGTTTACGAATGTCCGATAAACTACCCACGGCTTCTTTACGCCCTCCTCGGTAGCGTAGATGGGAGCAAGTCTGCCTCACGTTCAAGAGGTCCCGAGTTCGAAACTCGGCCAGGATGAATTACCTGGATAAGTGTTTTCCGGCTTTTCCCTTATCCTGTACGACGAATGTCGGGTAATTCTAAGCTCTATGGACCCTGGGCTCATTTGAGCATCACTTCACCCATTTCATTCATGTTCCGATATGGCTAAACCTTGGAGGACGTAAATTACACACAAAAATCGGCTTCTTTAAATACATGGCCATTCATGATTACAGGCTGCTATAGAATGTTATCTAACAAAGTCTACTGTTTTCTCTTATAACTACAATAAGATAATGTCTATCTTGAAGTAGATAGAGGAACATATTTTACAAGAGTAGAAAAAATCGTGTGCATAAAACATTTGACTATCACATAAAGTCCACTGCATTCCCTTGTAACGATAGTAAGATAATGTTTATTTTGAAGCAGACAGAGTAACAAGTGGTGTGCAAGAAAACAGAGAGTCATGTATATAAAACATTTGACTATCACTTAAAATCTACTGCATTCCTCTGTAACTACAAAAATATAATGTTTATCTTGAAGTAGATAGAGTAACAAGTGGTGTGCAAGAACACAGATGGTCATGTATATAAAACATTTGACTATCACTTAAAATCTACTGCATTCCCTTGTAACTACAATAAGATAATGTTTATCTTGAAGTAGATAGAGGAGCAAGCGTTTGCATAGTGCGATGCATATAACCTGAACCATTTAAAAGGCCATAAATTGTTAAGCAATTATAGGACGCACGTGCAACTTTGGGAGAACATAATACACAATTGGGAGATTACATTACACTATTTACATCTCAGAGAAAATGTCGGAAGTATACTCCACCAGCATCTATACATGTTTTCACTCGTCTCACCACATTTTACGGAGATGATATCGAAATAAGAGAAGGTTATTTCCAGCAAGATGGAGGAACGTGCTATACATCTAATGACACCATGGAACTTGGAAATAGGTTCATTGATAATCAAATAATCTAAAAATGTTTGTGGCCCCAAACTCCCTCACCTAACCTCACCGGATTTTTTTCTTGTGGGGTATCTAAAAAAAGAGAGTGTACAAGGATAGGCAGGGACAATTGACGTTCTCAAGGAATCCAGTCGGACCGAAATAAGTAACATTGGCGAGGAGACTCTCCATAAAGCTTCAGAGAATATGGTGAGACGAGTGTAAATATGTATACATGCTGGTGGAGGACACTTCCAACATTTTCTCTGAGATGTAAATAGCGTAATGTCATCTCCTAATTGTGTATTATATTCTCCCAAAGTTACACGTGTGTCCTATTATTGATTCAAGAGTTATGGCGGATTGAAATGGTTCAGATGTATATGGATCGCAGTGTACAAGGGTAGAGAAACACATCCAAATTCATTAGACAGTAATATGGCTACAGATTTGGCGCATTATAGCTTCAGACGTAGGGTATTTAAAGGTAAAGGTACCCCCATGCTAGGCCATACGGTCTTTATCGTGGTGACGGGCGGTTACAGCACCCATGTATATATACCTCGGCATACAAGGCCCTTGAGGTGGTCAGCCCCACAAAGTAGCCGTCTTTACCTCCAGGAATTATCCTGGTACTCATTTCTGGTAGAGTCTGTGTGAACCCTAGGCCATATTGCGACCAGAAGGATTATACCAGAGAATGAATTGCACCTGTACCATCGGGAATCGAACCCGCGACCTTCTGGCTTGTAGTCTAATGCCGTAACCACTGGGTTACCACGCTCCGCCAGGGTGCTTAAAATATAAGCAGAATTGTCAGAAAATGATCATCTACTTTTTCTGTACATCTAAATTGAATCTTATTTTTCTTCATCGCTTCTTTCCTTTTTTTAATGTAAATCTGTCGCAGGTTAAAACACGAACACCTTTTTTCCGTAGTAAATCCGAAATGAAACATATTAGCTTTCCTTAAGGAGATGAAAGAACACTGCGAGTGAGAAGAAAAGGAAGGAAAGAAGCTCCGGAGCAGAAATAAACGAGTAAAAAAAAGAAATAAAGCAGTGAAATAAAAGAACGGGTAACTGGAGAAGCGGCGTGGAATTAGGAAGAAACAGGTTTCGTCGAGTTCGCTGCTTGCGTGACTTGTGGTACAAATTTACGACGTACTTTTGTTTATATCTGCTCTATTAATTTGCAATGCACTTTCAAATAAGGCATTACAGATGGCGCTTCAGTCAACGGATTAAAACATCACGTAATCTAAATATACTATAAAGTGACACGTGGCCTCTTAAATGAATAAAAGCTTAAAAAGTGTGGACCTAAAGCTTCACGTACAATCTACTACATTCTAATTTTCTGTAATAAATGAGAAAGAACATATACAATGTTATAATTAAAATTAATTACACTTCTTATGTACAAGGGTGGGTCAAAAAGTAATGCCTCCTATAAATAAGGAAGTTTTGTGAAAACTTTGAATTTGGCGCAATTCCTCAAAACTTCTTCTCCAATCCCTTGCAGTAGTAACTTCCTAAGTAAACAGGTGGCAGCACAGCATCCTCTTGCAAAATGGCTGACATCGACATTCGTATTAGACAGCGTTCTGTGATTGAATTTTTGATGCCGAGGGTGAAACGCCAATTCGCATTCACGAAAGGCTAAAATAATGTGTATGGTGTTGCAACGGTGGATGTCAGCACTGCTAGACGATGGGTTTGCCGGTGTGACGAAGCTGAAGGGCAAATACCATTGCCAGATGAAAAGCGAAGTGGCAGGCCGGTGACTGCAGTAACTCCATTCAACATTCAGCGAGTCGATGACATCATTCTTGGTGATCGCCGGGTAAAAACAAGTGAATTGTGTCGCATTACCTCTCTCAGTAACGGCAGTGTGAAGACGATTATTCAACAACTGGGTTACTCAAAAGGTTGTTCACGTTGGGGACCAAGAATGTTAATCTCCCAAAACAAAGAAACAAGGAAAACAATAGCCTCCGAACACTTGCAGCGCTTAATTTGGTGGGAGAGGAGTTTCTGAAAAAAAAAAGATATTACTGGAGACGAAACGTGGGTTTACTTTTTTGAACCTGAATCAAAGAGGCAGTCAATGGAATGGCACCACACGACGTCACCGAAGAAAAAGAAATTCAAAACTCAGCGTTCGGCAGTGAAAGTTTTGGCAACAGTGTTTTGGGATGCAGAGTGTGTACTTATGATTTTTTTTTTTTTGGAGCAGGGATGCACAATAAATTCTGTCCAATACGTCAGAACTCTCAAAAAGCTGAAAGAACGTCTTCGCCGAGTTCGCCCAACAAAAACTATGGCAGATGTTCTTCTTTTGCATGACAATGCAAGACCACACACCAGCCGTTACACCACTGCAGAAATTGAGAAACAGGGATGGCAAGTCTTACCTCACTGACCTGGCACCATCAGACTATCATCTGTTCGGGTCACTAAACGAAGCTCATCGTGGGATTCATTTTGAAGATGAGGAGGCTGTGAAAACGTCCGTGCGTCAATGGCTTAGGAAGCAAAACCGTGTGTTTTACTACACTGGAATACATGTCCTAGTTAAAAGGTGAACCAAAACTGTAGAAAAGGACGGAGATGATATTGAACAGTGACAAATTAATCGTCAGTGTTGTAGTTTTCAAGATATATAAAATGGATTCAATTTTCATGGCAATTAAAAGAGAGAAAAATTAGGAGGCATTACTTTTTGACCCACTCTCGTAGTAACATTTTGTCTGTCTCTTACAGTTTATCAGTTTGGTATACAGATGTCATTCAGGAACAAGAGGCGTCTGAATTACATCACCTAAATTTCCTGTGCCTCTATTTCGTCTCAATTTTAATTTCACATCATCTCTTATCTGGTGGTATCTTCCAGGGTAGCTAGTGTGTGGGTGACTCGACGCTGAATGGCGGGTTATATTCTAATGAAATGAAATGAAATGAAATGTGTAGTGTTTAACGCCCGCTTTTACTACATACGGCACCGCAGGCGATGGCACTGATGATATATGAGATGAAGATGGAGCACCGGTGGAATGAGATGGCGGGGGAAACTGGAGATCCGGTTAAAACCCGCCCCAGCGCCGTGTTGTCCACCACAAATTTCACTTTGCGGTTGCCTGGGATCGAAACCGAGCCGCCTTGGTGAGAGCCAAGCGGTCTAACCACTGAGCTACGGCGCGGCCCGGGTGATATTCTGCTGTTATGTACTTCCTCCATCGGTTTCCGAACCGAAGTTTTACTGTGGGACTATTTCCGAACCACAGTAGGATGGAATGTCCGTTGTCTTGGCATGCTGGGGAAAGCTTCCTATAGGTATAATCTAGAGACCCTGCTCTCTGTTCTGTCGTGGCTTCTTTACACTGCCGCCTTCTGCCGCAACGTAGCGTTGGCTAAATTGTATTACACGGGTTACTTTGTCACTCTGTCACTTCAACTTGGGCTCAAAACCTTCCTGTCCAGTTCAAATGTTTCATTATCGTTTCTTTTAACTTTTGAGCCTATAACTTGATAATATAATACAAATAACACTTTTATAACATTATATGCGTTTACATAATATACAATAACAGCCATATTTTCTACTGGCAGATGGTTGTAAATGTATAGGTCGTACTAGATATTTTATTATAATCGGTATTGTGCTTGGCCCATTCAGCCAAGTTTCACACCTTTCACAAATGTAAAGTGAAACATAAGATTTAAGCATGAAACAAAAGCTATTACAATTAATGTCGTCGACATACTCCTAAAAATGTAAGTCAACTGTGTAACGTTGTTTACAATACCAGATACGGTAATGATAGTAAGGGCTCACAAAGATAAAGATGATCCCTAATTGAAGATAAAGATAGCCCGTAGTTTTTCTTTGAAGGGCAAGAGCCTCGCCAGCCTGACGGTAGGGTGAGCTCGACACAACTTATATGGTGAGCTAATCTCTCTAGATCCCTAATTATTGGATTGTCAGTCTTGTGTCTTTGGCTCACAAGAGAAAAAATAGCAACAATAAATAAATTATTAACTAAAATATATACAATGAAGTCTTGGAGAAAGAAAACAAAACAGTGTGACGTCGTTTCGAACCTAGCCCTTGCATCACCGTAAGTATGCCAGCTAGTATTATATATATGAAAAATCGTCGCTTGTTTAAGCTTTTCACAACTTCTTGGTCCTCATTCAGGGCTGTAAGTATTAATTCTGGTTGCCATAGTACCGATTAGAAGGCCAGAGCTTCAATAATGGCTTTTGTGCTAAAAGGATCAATGTTTTCACAGTAGACTATCAACTGCGGGTTGCATAGATAAGAATAAATAAGGGCAGCTGACTCACCTGATATATATTTAGAAAAAAAAAAACACTGTGTGAAAATCATAAACTTGGTAACTGGCTTCTGCGTAAACAAAGTGACATATCCATATCTGCCGTGAACCAATCTGTTCCTGCTGAAGTAATGAAGGTCCTTCACTAACGACAGAGAACGAACTTACCAGTTCCACAATCTAAAATATATTACTTGTTTTTAAATTATGAATCTGTAGAAATGCACATCCATCTCTGAAAAAAGGTATGACAGGAAATTAAGCTGATAATCCTTTCTTCTTTCTGCAGTTTGATACCGTTTCTTCTTCTCTCCCTTTTCTTTATTTTCTCCCAAAATACTTGGCTCTACATTCGTGTCTTCATTTGTGTAAGTTTTTCTTGTTTTTATACCTATTCCATCTGACTTATATTGTTCTTTCATTCTTTATATCATATTTTCTATAATTATTCATTTATTTTATAAGATTATTTTCACTCATAACATTTATTCATTTGTTTAGAGACGAATGGAAGAAATTTAGCTAAAGTATGTTCATTTGTTTTGATTTAGTTTATTTCCTTATGTAACCATTCTACCGTAGCTTCCTTCGGAAAGCAAAGTCGGCGGCTCCCGTGCTGTAAATGTACGGCACGAAAAAGAAGTTCAAGCCTGGTAAAGAGGCTTCGGAGCAAAATTAAGCTATTTTCACGCCGGATTTAGCATATTGCGCTGAGAACCACAGCAGTTAAATGAGTGGAGGGTATTATGTTTTTAAATAAGAATGCCCAAATCATCACGAGGGCATATTGTAAAAAAAATGATATTTATTTTGCTGTTATAATTAAAAGTGCATTTATTTAATAGAATATGAAACATAATTGGTTTGAAATAGGCAGAACATCTGTAAACAAATGTTTATAGGCCTACATCATGGATCAACTCTAGAGTGGCAGCAAAAATAGGATTTGTTTCATTTCAGTGAACTTAATTGTTTAAAGAATATACTTTGAATGTAGATAAAGCAAAATTTCTATTTATATAACTAATAATAATTCTTTAAGAGTTGAGTGAGTAGAGCAAGACTGAGAAATTCAATGACATACCCCGGATTTGAACCACGGATCCCTCGCTCTCCGTGTGGTAGCTCCAAACCATTGAGCAACTATGGCCAACATGCCGACTTGACATTAAACTCTCCAACTGACTTGTATGTTTCCCGGTAGACCACTAGGGGTTCTCATATGCTATGACACACGCAACTTTTGTGGCGACTTACTATGGTGTAAGTACTTAAGTCCCAAGCTTTATAGTTAAAGCAGATCCATGGTTCAAATCCCGGCTATGGCATTGAATCTTTCAGTCTGGCTCTACTCATTCAAACCTTAGCCGGTTAGTGTGGAAGAAATGATTATTTCCAATAATTCTTTAGCTGCTAATATTATACTGAAAACTCATTTTAAATTTTATTTCTATTCAGTATATTTTTTGCGATTTATGTTGCATTACATCGGGTATTCCGTAATACCCGACATGATATATTGGAGAATGAAGCTTTAAGGTAATGGACAAAACACTGCCAGCTAAAGAAAGACCACAATATACCAAACTACTGTTCCTATAGTGTATCTTACGTTGTACATCAGTGTATAAGTCACGCTTGTACTATTGGGATGAAATGTTTCAAGATCCGCCTGCAAAAGTTCTGAATATCACAAGACACACTTTATCCTTTTGGAAAGATAGAGTCAGACTGAAAAATTCAATGCCATAGCCAGGATTTGAACCACGGATCTTCAGTCTCCGTCCAGACGCTCTAACCATTGAGCTACTATGGCCAACGTGCCGATATGACATTAAATTCTCCAAATGGCTCGTATTTGTTCCGGTAAACCACTAGGAGTTCTAATAAACACATGAGACAACTACCTTAATGGCGACTTAAATCGTGTAAGTACTTTAAGGCCCGGACATTATAGTTAACCACTATTAGGTCAATTAATGGAAATTAATTGATCTTTCTCACTAGCCGCGTGTAGGCTAAAGTATGGAAAGACAGGGTCAGACTGAAAGATTCAATGTCATAGCCGGGATTTGAACCACGGATCTTCAAATCCTTTTTCTGGCATTGAATTTTTCAGTCTGACACTATCTTTACATACTTTAGCCTATACACGTCTAGTGTGAAAGAACAATTAATTTACACTTTATCCTGTGACAAGCTGTCAACCCTTAGGGTAGTTCATCATTGAATCTTTCTTTATTACTTCATGGCACTCCACATGATTGCAGCAGCAAACAGAGCTGAAATTTTGGTTTTCCATATTTCCCAAGTATTCCGTAATGCCCTCCTCTCCTCTAAAACATTCTTAAATAAAATTCAATTATATTTATTTCATTGAAATGTCTTAAACAATTAGTATCTCAGTTAAAATGCAGAACATTTTTTGGGTAAATCCATAATCTGAAGAAACTTTCTATATAGCTAAGAATAATAGGATCCCCTAACGAAAAGTGTAATTCTTTTTTCTAATATTTTAGTCTCCTATTTTGGTTTTTAAAGTAAACATATTTCTAGTGAAAATTCGGTTTTGAATTCTCGTTATAAAAATTCTTGTAAGATTATCTTGTACAATAGATAAAAATGAACAAATGAATATAAAACTTAAGGCAGAAGGAGAAGATAATGTGTTGGAGGCTTTGAGAACACCACAGAAAACGTTTGGCAATGCTGTAATAAAGCTATCCTCTCTAAAAACCTAATAATTATCTGAAACAATAGAAAACGCCTGCATAAGGAGATGACAGTCCTGAGATATGTTCATTAGTTCAAGTTGATTGTTACGCGTCATTTTGAACAGACCCGTTGCCGCAAGGTAAACAACACACCCCTGTCTCGTTAGGCAGCTGTTTCAACAAATATACAAGCCTTGTTACATCTATAGATCGTAAATCATGTTCATTATACGAGTTTCCGTCTGTAATTATTTCTATTGTGTAGGTGCTGCCGCCTGGCGTCAGTTTCATCTCATTCTTGATGGAGCATGCTTAACTCCTGTTTTACTACGCACTTCTAAATATAACCCTGCATTTTCTGTGCCATCCTTCATTTTAGAATGAAGATAAAAGCATTTTCAGAATAATTTGTGCGGAAAATGTATACTTTGAACATATAAATATAATGGAAACTTAGTTAAATAAAATACTTGGTACTGTAGTTCCGCATTTTTCATTTTCCTCATGACAGAACTACAATTAACCTGAGGGAAACGTGGATTTATTTTGAATTCGAAAAAGGCCCAAAGATTTTAATTAAATACCTCATTTTCAGAATAATTTATTGACAAATACATTGAATTTGCTTCGAGTATCCTCACAAGTCCTCTCAAACGGGATATCTTTTGTATAACTGCAAAACTGTAAGTGAAAACGAGAACCTTACAACATAAAACCCGATTTCAAATATATTGTTTTTCTAGATTCTGGTATTTCCGAGGCATTTTTATTATTTCACTATTTTGCCAATACATGTATTTCTCTCTAATGGCCAGTAGTTATTCATTTCTTATCCCTTGGACATACAAAGAGAATGTCGTCACCTAGACAACCAGTTTTAAACATTTCACTATCACTTAAAGTCTACTGTGTTCCGATGTAACTACAATAAGATAATATTTATCTTGAAGTAGATAGAGCAATAGGTTTTGGATAAATAGAGTCAACGTGAAATATTTAATCTCATGGCCGGAATTGGAACCACGGATCTCCTAATGTCCGTCCAGTCGCTCTTACACATTGAGCTACCATGGCCAACGTGCCGTTCTGTCATTAAATTCTCTAATTGACACATATTTTCTCGGTTAACCAGTAGCGGCTCTCGTATCCGACATACACCATTTGTGGCAAATTACCATCGTAAGTACTTGAGTTCCAGTCTTCACATTAAACTCTTATTATTTAAGTTAATGGATGGAAATTAATCATTTCTTCACACTGGCCGTATATAGGCTAAGTTTTACTAACTATTCCAAAACTTAGCCTATATACGGGCAGTGTAAAGAAATGATTAATCTCCATCAATTAACTTAAGGAGCAATAAGTGTTTGTACAAGAGTTGAGAAAGTCATGTATATAAAACATTTGACTATCACTTAAAGTCTACTGTATTCCCTTGTAACTACAATAAGATAATGTTTATCTTGAAGCAGATAGAGCAAATTGTGTTTGTACAAGGGTATAGGAAGTCATGTATATAAAACATTTGACTATCACTTAAAGTCTACTGCATTCCCTTGTAACTACAATAAGACAATGTTTATCTTGAAGCAGATAGAGCAAATTGTGTTTGTACAAGGGTATAGGAAGTAATGTATATAAAACACTTGACTATCACTTAAAGTCTACTTCATTCCCTTGTAACTACAATAAGATAATGTTTATCTTGAAGTTGATAAAGCAATAAGGGTTTGTACAAGAGTAGCGAAAGTAATGTATTTAAAACATTTGGCTATCACTTTATTATTATTATTATTATTATTATTATTATTATTATTATTATTATTATTATTATTATTATTATTATTATTATTATTATTATTATTATTATTATTATTATTATTATTATTATTATTATTATTATTATTATTATTATTATTATTATTATTATTATTATTATTATTATTATTATTATTATTATTATTATTATTATTATTATTATTATTATTATTATTATTATTATTATTATTATTATTATTATTATTATTATTATTATTATTATTATTATTATTATTATTATTATTATTATTATTATTATTATTATTATTATTATTATTATTATTATTATTATTATTATTATTATTATTATTATTATTATTATTATTATTATTATTATTATTATTATTATTATTATTATTATTATTATTATTATTATTATTATTATTATTATTATTATTATTATTATTATTATTATTATTATTATTATTATTATTATTATTATTATTATTATTATTATTATTATTATTATTATTATTATTATTATTATTATTATTATTATTATTATTATTATTATTATTATTATTATTATTATTATTATTATTATTATTATTATTATTATTATTATTACTTTGTATAACAGGTACATTCTGAAGACAGACAAAATCTTGCTACACGAGAAATGTCTCTTGTTAAAACACAGAACCTATGTCAAATACATTTTTTATGGAGTTTAACATTTCCGAAATATTTCCTTTTATTTGACAGAAGTTTCCAGTACTTCTAATTTTCTAAAATGGGAAGTCGTTATTCACTTTATATATCTTGGACTTGCAAAGTTCATGGTCGCTGGCGCGTATGTCTCTAGCGTTACACCGCGTGGAGTGTCGCGGATTCGACTGCCGCCTTGGGCACGGGTGTTTATCTGAGTAGTAAATATGTGCTAAAACTGCAGAAAACAGAAAATAAAATAAACGCAAATAGTGCAAAGACGGTTAACTATGAAACAAGAAAAGTATATATTGTTATAAAATGAGAATGTCGTGACCTAGGCAACTTGTTTTAAATATTTAACTATGGCATAAAGTCTTTTGTATTCTAACATTCCCTTATAAGTAGAATAAAATAAAATTGAGTCAGAATTCATTTCAGTTCCTGTAAAGTACCTTGTATACTAAGACCATTTAAAGAAAAGAAATCGACTGAAAATTCCTTTTCTTATTCACAGGATATAAAAGCGTATATTTGCAGTGTAATGTTAGTGTGTGGCACAATAGCTCTTAGTGGGCTGAGGTGGATGAAGATTTCGCTAAATATTTAACACGTGAAGCAGAGACATCTTAACCAAGTCTCGTAATTAAGGTCCTGCATGTCTCTTGTTTGTTTTAAACAGTCTCCGGGGAGAATTATTGTGTCCAGCAGGGGAGTGAATTTGTCTCCATTAGGACTTTTATTGCCTCTTACTACTGGCACATTATTTACCAGTCATTGTCCCATTTGTATCCTGCTTTCTTTTCTCTTCTTTTACATGCAGAAATTCAGCCAAGACTATGTTAAGTACTAACTCAGTCTCCATTATTTTCGACTAAAGCTCATTCTTCTATTTATTCTAAGTAAATTTTTATATTCCATTACACATTTTGTTACAGATAAAGACAAAAGCACCTCCATATACATACTAATGTTAAACTTGCCATATCGTCCAATACGACCTAATGTTGGAGGTTTGCGTCTGGTAACTCTAAGCTCTATGTACCCTGTACTCATTTCAACAGCTTTTCATTCATCGTCCGATATGACCTAAGTTAAGAGGTTTTCCCTTATCCTGAAAGATGAATGTCTGGTAACTCTAAGATCTATGTACCCTGTTCATTTCAAGAGCATTTCATTCATCATTCGATATGACCTAAGGTTAGAGGTTTTCTCTTATCCTGAAAGATGAATGTCTGGTAACTCTAAGATCTATGTACCCTGTACTCATTTCAAGAGCATTTCATTCATCATTCGATATGACCTAAGGTTAGAGGTTTTCTCCTATCCTGAAAGCTGAATGTCTCGTAACTCTAAGCTCTATGTACCCTGTACTCATTTCAACAGCATTTCATTCATCATCCGATATGACTTAACGTTAGAGGTTTTACTTTATCCTGAAAGATAAATGTCTGGTAACTCTAAGATCTATGTACCCTGTACTCATTTGAACATCATTTAATTCACTGTCAGATATGACTTAACATTGTAGGTTTTCTCTTATCCTAAGCGATAAATGTCTGGTAACTCTAAGATCTATGTACCCTGTACTCATTTGAACATCATTTAATTCACTGTCGGATATGACTTAGCGTTGTAGGTTTTTCCTTATCCTGAAAGATAAATGTCTGGTAACTCTGAGATCTATACACCCTGTACTCATTTGAAATGTGTAGTGTTTAACGCCCGCTTTTACTACATACGGCACTGCAGGCGGTGACACTGATAATACATGAGATGAAGATGGAGCACCGGTGGAATGAGATGGCGGGGAAACCGGAGGTCCCGGAGAAAACTCACCCCAGCGCCATGTTGTCCACCACAAATCTCACTTTGCGGTCGTCTGAGATCGAACCCGTGCCACCTCAGTGAGAGCCAAGCGGTCTAACCACTGAGCCACGGCGCGGCCTGTACTCATTTGAACATCATTTAATCCACTGTCGGATATGACTTAAAACGTTGTATGTTTTTCCTTATCCTGAAAGATAAATGTCTGGTAACTCCAAGATCTATGTACCCTGTACTCATGTGATCCTCATTTCATTTATCGTCCGATGCTACATAGCGTTGACGCATTTCCCTTTGAAAGTTGAATGTCTGGTAACTCTAAGCTCTAAGTACTCAGTACTTATTTGAACATCATTTAATTCATCGTCCTATATGACTTAACATTGAAGAACTTTTATTAAAAAAAGAATAACTTATACAGAGTTTATCTGATGGACATGCAAAGAGAATTTAGACAATCAGTTTTAAAACATTTGACAATCACTTAAAGTATACTGTATTCCCTGGTATTTAAATTAAGATAATGTTTATCTTGAATGAGATAGAGCAATAAGTGTTTGTACAAGGGTAGAGAAAGTCCTGTATATAAAACAAATGATAATCACTTAAAGTGTACTGTATTCCCTGGTAGTTACAATAACATAATGTTTATCTTGAAGGAGATAAATAATGAATAAATAAATTGTTTGCTAATCAACGCTGTTATTCGCCAGGATTCTATCAACACCTCCGGTGCGCTGTAATTTCTATCTGCGTGGGTTCTTTAGCATACTGCAAGTTTCCTTTAAGGGATTGGTGAAGCCGGGGCCTTGACGTCAGTAGACTAAGTGAGCTAGGCACAGCGACAGGTGTGTGTGTGTGTGTGTGTGTGTGTGTGTGTGTGTGTGTGTGTGTGTGTGTGTGTGCGCGCGTGTGTGTGTACGAGAGTTTGTAGGGAAGTTCCTGTGAACTCAGATTTTTATTAAATAAGAGCCAAATGAGAAGTGAAGGCTGCGTGTGTGTTTTATCTCCGAGGATGCTGCGAGAGCATGGACCATAAAGAAATGCGACATGATAAAACGGTCCCTTACATCACCCCAATATTACTTTACCCGTGATAAGTAAGCGCTCTATAAAAAGTTTCCGAGGTGAGAAGGAACGATGATCCATCACTCCAAAGTTATACGTCAAAACACAACCTAACAACCGCCTTCCGTGCAGAGTTCGACACCTTGATCGTTCACTCTCCTTCAGGTTCATTTTGTCTCGTCTTTCGGCTTAGAGGTTGACTTCTCGGCTACGTTAGAGTGTATTGGTTCGCATCTCCACTACAGTGTGGAGCTTCCTCTTGTCCGCGTTCGTGGGGAGCTGCTGAGCCACCCTCCTGCGGTTTGGGCAGGTCACCGAGAACACCTCCCAATAAAGCCAGTAAATTTTACGGAATTATATTGCTTATCTGTAGATTTCTGTAGCCCATAGTCTACTTAATCAAATACGAATCTCCAGGTTGTATGTTTATAAAAGATCTGTTCAATTACTTACCGGTAATGAGCTACACCGAAGTATTTTCTGAGGAAGTGTAAATGTCCTAAACAACATTTATGGGACTATGGATGCTGTAAAATTGGTCAAAGTGTCGGGCAAAATACCGAAATATTCCTTCCCCGACTGTGAGTGTGTCGTGGAGATCAACTGACTGCACGTTGCCAGATAAACAGGGTCACAAATCAACTGTCTTTTAGGAATCAACATACCTACTCTTCACAAAAATATTTACTGCCACAAATTTGTAGCAATTCACAGCCACCGCTATTTATGGGGATAGCTAAATTGAGTATACATTTAGTTGTTTACTATTCTTTGAGCGGTAAATTGAGTCCGATATTTGGGCTTATTTCACAGTTACCACAAATCACACAACTAACAGCTGTGATTGCTTCCATGCCTAGTTAAATGTGTTAAATGCATTGACAACTTCGTTGACATTTTGACCAACAATCCAGTCAGATGTACAGGAAAAACAAAAACAAAACAGTGGGAAAAAGGAACATTTTTGGGGGAGCAGATGGTAAAGTTTACTAATAATGACGTACTAAGATTTTTCTTTGTAAAAGGTGTTTCTTTTAAATTTTTACCTGTGTGACAAAACTATTGCAAGTTGCTCGTACGAACGCTTTTGACATGAAAAAATTTAGCAATGCCTACCTGGTAAATGTGGTGCATTCCCAAGTCTCCGCAAAATAGTCAGGAAAAAGTGTTGTCACAATTACGGTTCGACGGACTCAATTTGGCATACGAGCTGAGGGTCCAGGGATTCAATTTACGTACCTTTAAAGCTTATAAGGGACTCAATTTACCTTAAGGGCCGTGGGACTCAATTTACCAACCTTGAAAGCTAAGCAGGGACGCATTTTACCTTACGGGTCCAGGGTCGAGAGACTCAGTTTAACTACTTTGCCCCAATTTACCTTACAGACCGAGGGTCGAGAGACTTCATTTACCTACCTTGAAAGTTTAGGGGGGACTCAATATACCTTAAGGACCGAGGACCGAGGGACTCAATTTACCCACCTTTAAAGCTAAACAGGGTCTCATTTTACCTTACGGGTCAAGGGTCAAGAGACTCAGTTTACATACTTTGGCCCAATTTACCTTACGGTCCGAGGGCCGAGGGACTCCATTTACCTACCTTGAAAGTTTAAGGGGGACTCAATTTACCTTACGGACCGAGGACCGAGGGACTCAATTTACCCACCTTGAAAGTTTAGCAGGGTCTCATTTTACCTTACGGGTTAAGGGTCAAGAGACTCAATTTACCTACCTTGAAGGTTTAGCACGGACTCATTTCATCTTACGGATCAAGGGTCGAGAGACTCTGTTTACCCACCTTTAAAGTTTAAGGGTGGCCCAAATTACCCTTTGGGTCAAGGTTTGAGCTACTCAGTTTACTACCTTGAAAGTTTAGCAGGGACTCATTTCACCTTACGGGTCAAGGGTCGAGGTACTCAATTTACCTACCATGTAAGTTTAGCAGGGAGTCATTTTATCTTACGGGTCAAGTTCGAGAGACTCAGTTTACCTACCTTGAAAGTTTAGCAAGAACCCAATTTACTTTACGGGTCAAGGGTTGAGAGACTCAGTTTACCTGCCTTGAAAGTTTAGGGGGATCCCATTTACCTCCTTAAATGCAGAAGATGCAAACAACTTCGCCACACCATAATTATGTTTCTCTACGCTTGGCATTTAAGATAAGATATAGTACATCCAAAAGCGCATACTTCACTGAAATTTTCTGCTTATAATGTCACACCCTTCAACCTAGGACACGATCGAGTTAAAACTGGCTGAAGACGTTAAGACAAAATTGGAAGGACTTCATGAAATTTTTGCACTCTAATCTGCGACAGTAAAGCGGCCAGGGTTCGATCCTACCCAGGGGAGCGGGTTTTAAGTCACGGGTGTAGGGACGGTGCCCACTCTGCATCGTAGGAAAGTGAGTAGTTTACACTATGTAAGCGGCCCTAGACACGGTTGCTGGATGTCGAGATGCTGACCATATCTCCTCCCCGTATCGGTTGGATGATTGCCCAACTCCACCTTGCGTAAGTTGGTGTGAGGCCGGCAGTCGGGTTGGTAGGCCCTGGTGATAATGATATATATATATAAGGGCGCTCAACTACGGCGGTCATCAGCGCCCTTTAGAGAACTAGTCATGGCAAAAGCCAGATATAAAACTTTCTAAAAACTATACAAGTGTAACAAAACCTATTAAAAATACACGTACATAAAAAATCTATCAAAACCTACTAAAAATTTCGTTCACCTATTTCACCTTCTTTTTTTTCCACCTTTCCACCGACACGGGTGTAGGCCGTGCGTGGGCCTGTTGACCTTCTCCCTTAACCACGAAGAGGAGCCCACACGAGGGAGACTGTGTGCTCGGGACCCCGGGTGCGCCAAACCCGTACCCACCAAAGTAGGCCCCTGGGAGGCGGGTAGGCCTTGGCCCTCTTAGGGCTGTCCCACAAGGGTTTATTTATTATTTTAATCGGAGACAGTACAAACACTTTGAGCAAGAGACAAGAAGATCCACGTTTTTATATCGACTCCTAACTCTTTCAACGAGGCGATGTAAACTGTCTGAAGATAAAGTTATAGTTAGAGGTGAAAATTTACTTTTAAATTAATATGATTTACTTAAAACAAGCTATTTTTATTAAAAAGCATAAAATAAGCAAGCAAAGACTGTATTTCAGCAAAGAAAAAGGATTTATGGGCTTTTAATAAGTATTTTGCTTACAAATCCGGGCTCCAGTTATTAGTATCATTATTAGAGAAGCAGTAGATCTTTAAAGTCTATTTCATTTTACGTGTAAAATTAATTTTCTGCGGTTTATGAAATCTTACTTTTACGTGCGGTGTTACCTGTCGCTTGTCTCTCGTGTACACTCGTCGATCTATCACACGTTAGAATATTACAGGAGATGGACGTGTGTTGTCTAATGCTGCTCCCTGGCGGCTACATTTCGAATTCTTCCCTCGATCCTTGGGCACTCGAAAAACATTTTAATCTCAATCCATCTAAATCAGTGTAATGCCAAGACCGAGGCTGGAATACTCGATGAGGGGAAAAAGTTGGAGACGGCCGAGCTCGTAATGGATAACGACGGGGGATATGACATTTAGTTCTTGGTCCATCTAGAGAATGAGGGGAAATGATGCAGGCAGCGCTGTGAGCTGCGTTGCACATCTTCACCTCCTGAAGGGTGATTATTTACCCGCTGCGATTATGTGTTACCTCACCGCTTAACTTTGATCACGTAGTTATAAATATCCTAAGAAATAAATATAATTTACTATTGTATTTGAAAACGAAGCCCATGGACTAGCTTTTAGCTGTAAGCAGTATCACTTATGACCGATTTCACCAACAGATGTTAATATCCATGTTAACAAATGTAACGTAACAATTGTCACAGTTCTAGCAAGTATTAACATGTTAACAAACACGTGTTAACGTCAAGAAACTTTTAAAAAACATAACTATAGAAGGCTATGAATGAGTCGCATTATTTTATGAACGTACCGCGATGAGCTTTTGATTTCAATTTCATCTGCACACAGCTGAAAAAATGGCGGGTAAACAAAATCGTAAACAAAAGCCTGAGACAAATTTCTCATTCATGGAGAAAGAATTGTTAATTGAATTGGTGACGAAGGAACAGGATATCGTGCAAAATAAGAGGACGGATGCGGTGAATGTAAAAGAGAAGCATGTCACGTGGGAAAAAATTAGAAATAATTTAATTTAAATGCGTGTGTCATTACTAGAAGCATGAAGTTACTTCGTCAATATTACTTACATTTAAAATGAGGTGCAAAGGAGGACAAGTGACGAGTGAATTGGACTTTTAAGACGACAACGGGAAAATGTATTATCCACATAATTCAGTGAATTATATAATCGCAAATTTATTAATACTTGAAGCAAAGGCAAGATTGGCATATTCCTTTCGATGCATGTTCTAATTCAGTATTACGTAAATTTAAAACGAGGTACGAAGGACAAATGACGAGTGGCTTGAACGTTTCAAGACGGAAGGTGGACAATGTATTATCCACGTAATGCAGTGAATATAAAATCGCAAAGTTAGTAATACTTAAGCAAAGGCGAGATCGGCATATTCCTTTCGATGCATGTTCTAACTCAGTATTACGTAAATTTAAAACGAGGTGCGAAGAAAGATAAGTGACGAGTGAATTGAACGTTTCAAGACGGGAGGTGGACAGTGTATTATCCACATAATTCAATGAATTATAAAATGTAAATTTATTTATATTTGAAGCAAAGGAGAGATTGGTATATTCCTTTCGATGCATGTTGTAACTCAGTATTACGTAAATTAAAAAACAAGGAGCGAAGGACAAGTGACGAATGACTTGAACGTTTCAAGACAAGAGGTGTACAGTGTATTATCCACATAATTCAGTATATTATGAAGTAGCAAGGGTATTAATACTTGAAGCAAAGGTGAGATTTCCTTTCGATGTATGTTCTAACTCAGTATTACGTAAATTTAAAACAAGGAGCGAAGAAGGACAACTGACAAATGACTTGAACGTTTCAAGACGGGAGGTGTACAGTGTATTATCCACATAATTAAGTGTATTTTAATATCGCAAAGTTGTTAATACTTGAAACAAGGGTGAGATCGGCATATTCCTTTCGATGCATGTTCTAACCTCTCTTGTACTTCCGCAATAACCTTCATAACAACTTGTTTCGACAGTCTATAACTCTGTAGAACATTTTCTTCTGATAGCTCCTCGAAATCATTTTTCCTCATAGGCCGTACTCTATTACGAATGCCATTTAGGATGTCTTAAATATAGCAAATTGGGATCAACATCAAAATATGAGGATGAGTAAAGGTATGTTGTCAAAAATTTGTGATTATTCTTCACCGAACAGCCGTCGTACCTCCTCTGCTAGGTCGGTCTCCGGTCTTTCAGCCTGAACTGGTGCACCCGATGGATTAGCTGCCAGTTGTGCTGGCCTGCCGTGAAGTTTCCAACTAGTAAAATGTAGGGAACATGCCCTCGCACTGCCTTTACTCCATTTGTTGGCCGCCCATTTTCTCCTCTCACCTCATCGTTCCTCTTATGGAACTTGGGCCAATATTTAAGTTTAGCCGGTGGCTCAGGCACGTTTTGACAACTGCTAACAACACTAGCCAATTCTGTAGTTCGCTTTCTCCTACAAGTATTCTCTTTAATTAGTGCCATCATTTTCTGAGAAAAGCCTGAAGGTTGTGAAACAAAAGCTAGTCAGTTCTGTATTGAACGTGATGCGAATACAAACGCTATAATATTCGTACAGAGCGTAAAGGCACGCTAATTTACTTTTTCCAGTGTTTCCCCAGGCATAAAATGCAATGATGCTGCTCTCCTTTCATGCCCGTCAGGTAGCTAGCTAGCTGAAGTACAAAGCGTGTTTAGTTAAAGTTCATATTTCCACAGACAGAGAGAGCGCGCGCATAAACGTGAAAAAAGGCAGGTTTTTGTACAGCACAGTGCTAGCCATTACCTGGCCGGGCCTTTGAGATGACGTCAATAACGTGGCTCTTAGGACGGAGGGCACAAGGACCTCCTTCCAGATGACATTTGTACTTTGTTATCCCACAAATCCAAATATTTACTGGTAGAAACCTCGCGTTATTTCTGAGAACAAGGCACCAGAGGAACTAAACAACGGTCACTAAGCAACTTAACAACAAATGACATGGATACGGTATTGTAGCATAAATAACAATGAAGAAATCTCATCCCAACTCCCTTTATTTCATTAAACACAGATAAATGAATGACGACTTAACACGTAAACAATGCAGACATAGAAGTAGGATATTTAAAAATATTAACAAATATTATTTCCAGCCCTAAATACAAACTTAACTTACGTTATTCCTTTAACATCTGAGAAACAAGGGAATGGTGACCTAACAGAAACTATAGATGAGAAAATAGCTCCACGCAGCGTCCTGAAAAAACTGTCCACCTTCCTATTCAAAAATTTATTTCAAAAGTTAGGGAGATACTTTGTTTGTATCAAGCAACATGCTTATTTTAATGTATGGGCCTTTTGAGGTTGCCAAAATACTTGTTTGCTAAGAAGCAAAAATTAATAGCTAGGAGAAAATTATGTGAAATACAGGACGTCTAACATTATTATCAAGAAATGTTCATCATATACTGGTGTAAATCCACCCCAACTACTCATAATTTTTAAAAAAGAGTATAGAAATCATTAAGAGAAACAAACAGAAGTAGAGGGTCATGTATATAAAACATATGACTATCACTTAAATTCTAATGTACTCCCTTGTAACTACAATAAGATAATGCTTATATTGCAGTTGATAGAGAAAGAAGAGGTTTATTTTGCTGTTGTAATTTACGTTCTTCAAAGTTAAGTCATATCGGACGCTGAATGAATTGGGTAAAATGATGCTCAAATAAGTCCAGGGTCTATGGACCTTAGAGTTACCTTACATTCGTCTTGAAGGGCAAGGGAAAACTCCGGAAAAAGCCGTATCCAGGTAACCACCCTGACCGAGATTCGAACTCGGGACCTCTTAAGCGTGAGGCAGACATGCTACCATCTACGCTACCCTGGCGGGAAACAAGTTTTTGTACAAGAGTAGAGAAAGTCATGCATATAAAACATTCCACTATCACTTAAAGTCTACTGTACCCCCTTGTAACAACAATAAAATAATATTTATCTTAAAGTAATAGAGCAATAAGTGTTTGTATAAGAGCAGAGAAAGTCATGTACACAAAAATTTTGTCTATCATTTAATGTTTACTGTATTACTTTACTACAATAAGATAATGGTTATCTTGAAATAATAGAGCAATAATTGTTTGTATAAGAGTAGAGAAAGTCATGTATATAAAACATTTGACCATCACCTAAAGTCTACTATATTCCCTTGTAACTACAATAAGATAATGTTTATCTTGAAGTAAATGGAGCGGTAAGGGTTTGTACAAGAGTAGAGAAAGTCATGTATATAAAAAATTTGACCACGATTAAAGTCTACTCTACTCCCTTGTAACTAGAGTAAGATAATGTTTATCTTGAAGTAGGCAGAGCAATAAGTGTTTGTAAAGGAGTAGAGAAAGTCGTGTATATAGAGCATTTAACTATCACCAAAAGTTTGCTGTATTCCATTGTAACTTCAGTAAGATAATGTTTATCTTGAAGTAAGAGCAATAAGTGTTTGTAGAAGTGTAGAGAAAGCCAAGGATATAAACATTTGTTATAACTTAAAGTCTACTATATTCCCTTGTAACTACAGTAAGATAATGCTTATCTTGAAGTAAGAGCAATAAGTGTTTGTAGAAGTGTAGAGAAAGCCAAGTATATAAACATTTGTTTATAACTTAAAGTCTACTATATTCCCTTGTAACTACAATAAGATAATGTATGATCTTTAGGAAGACAGAGCAATAAATGTTTGTACATGAGTAGAGAAAATCGTGTATATAAAACATTTGATTGTCACTTAATCTACTGTGTTCCCTTATAACTACAATAAGATAGTGTTTATCTTGAAATAAGTAGAGCAATATGTGTTCCTACATGAGTAGAGAAAGTCATATGACTAGAACACCTTTTTTCTTGGCGTCATGTGGAAAGGAATAATACAGTTACTTGAAAACTGACAGTTTGTGGAAAAATGATTACGGAGCGGAAGTGAATGCTGCACTTATTTGCGATCTTGTTTTGTTTGGTGGTGCTGTGTTCCTATGTTGGCCTGTTTGTCTGCAATGCGCACTACATCGCCTTATTGCTAGGCGGTATATTGGATACAGGTAGTAGCGTAGTTTTTGTCATGTTTATTCACTGGTGGTATTAGGTCGTGTTTATCAAACAGCCACGAACGTGGGGCCCTACCCAAAATACACGTCTTGAGCTTCCAAAAGAATAACTCTAGGTGCTCCAACACGTACACCGCAGGTAGAGAAAATGTGTTACATTCCAGTGGAGGATCTCATGCCGAGATTTTGTACAAATGTTCTTTTATCCTAAAGATGCTATGGAGAAACGGCATAAGAAAACTGGCACTTTAAATCAAAGTGATACTTGTTGGAATAACGGGTGGGATAAAGTAAATAAATAAATGTTTGATAACCACAGATTTTCTGTAACAGAAACATAAAACACTTAAATTCTTTAACCACATGAAAGTGATACATTATTACAAATATTGATACTTCCAAGTGGATATGAAGCAATGGCACTACTTGTACATAATTGCAAATAGGAACAGTTGTTCCACATTAATAGTTACTTAATTAAATATATAATTTGCAACCGATGTATTAACCTTCCCATCGTCTATGGAAACTTAATCAATTTGACTAGTTTACGGAAACAGCAGCAATAGAAGCAAAATTAGTTTTTCATACATAGCCTATCACATTTTTATGTACATCGCAAATCAATAACGTATTTATTATTTATTACTATCTGTTGTAAAATCATTAACTGGATATTTCAGACATATTACATTATCTAATCCATAGGATAAAATACGAGTGTCAGCTAATAATTCCTTTCCCCACATAGAAATTGCACCATGATGGATAGCATCATGTAGTCTAACTCTTGACTAGTTTGTATCCATAGCTACAGGTCAGTAGTTTGTTTAATTTTTGAATTACAACATTTTAAGCAAGACAAGTGTAGAAGTTTCATGAAAATGGAGAATTTGCTAAAACAAGCAGTGACTACTATATGCGCGCAATAAGAAGAGCGATCGGGCTCCAAATCCTCATTCGGTAAGTTTCGTTTAACTCCGTAAACATAAATGACAACTTTGAAATTTGAAATGCGCTATACACTGACATCTAGTGGTTAATACGCTATGTCCGCCATATTTCATTTTCATCAACTTCGAGATTAATTAGCTAACCAGTTTACAACAATCGTATGTTAGAATTAGAATTTTAGTTCGTCCTTGGCAACCTATACATGTTATGAGACACGTCAAAATGTATAAATACAGTATATACATAAAGTCAAATTGATTACATACAATATACACAGTAAGCAGATTTTCTATGGTTTCATATGGTATTCTCATATACTAATTTACTACAAGAAATGTCATAATATGAATATTACAGGTTTGTGAATGTACTATGCTCCAAGTGCTCATTCACATGGTTATAGTTCTAAAAATTCATTAACCGTATAAAAACAGTGTGCAAGCAAAAATTTCTTAACCTTATTCTTAAAGTGTTCTAATGATGCAGCTTGTTTAAATGAATTTGGAAGTTATATTATATAACATTATCCCTTTGTAGTTAAAGCTTCCTTCATAAAGGCTCGTTTGGTACGCTCGAATTGCCAGTTTATCTTTGTTGCGAGTGTAGTGATAATGTACATCAGCATTTACTTGAAAATGATTTATATTTGTATGAACATTTGTGGATGTTATGGCTCTCGAAAGGGGACACATTATTATTCGTCTATCTCCGTATAACTGTGATCCGAATGCAATTGAGCTGACGTGGGCAAAACTAAGGCATGTTTTCAGAGGATGCAACGTTACTTGTGATATCTTCGCTTATCTTACACGCTATTTTGCTGAACTTTGTTTTTCAAGGTTGACCACACTGCAGAAGCAAAAGAGCATTAGCTCTCGCATCTTTCCCTCTGCCCGCACCACACCGTAAATCCAGCGCTCAACTTATCTTGCGCGTACTGTAAATACTTCTATTTAAAAGGCTTAATGCCTAGCGAAATAAAGGAGGAAATGGACAGTACATTGAGACCCTGCCCGTTCATATACAATGATTAAAAGGTGGGTTGTAGAGTTTAAATTTGGACGTACGAGCACTAGTGATGAGCCCCACTCTGGACGTCCTCTGGAAGTCACAACTACAGAGATCATTGAAAACATTCGTCATTTAGTACCGGAAGACCGCAGATTAAAGTTGTTTGAGATAGCAGAGGCTGTAAACATATCAAAAGAATGTGCAGGTAGTATTTAAAGTAATGTTTTAGGCTTTCACAAGATATGTGCAAGATGGGTGCCGCGTTTGTTGACACCTGATCAAAAGTTGCAAAGTAAAATTGCTTCTGGTAGACAATGATTATCCGGGCTTGTAGACCGTGGTCTAGTAGAAAATCTTCTTCCAGACGTTTCGTTCGAAACTGTGTCGAACATCCCTGATATACACAAGTTGGAGTACTACATATTAATGGATAGAGAGAAAAGGATACATTTTAATTACATATATGCTAACAACAATGAAGGTGCAATTGATTTCTTTTAACTGGTAATTACATGCTAAGAGTTCTAAACTGCTGAAAAAATACTTCGCAGATAGTCGTGTCTGAAGAGAATCATGTGATGGCCTATTGACTTCGTCGTCTTTTAGCTTGCCTCTTGTGGTGGAGTTCCGCAGAATCCCTATACAAAGACCAACAGTAATCCGCAAGCATTAATTTATTCCAACGGCCCTGATATATTTGTTCCATAACAGAAATTTTCTGATGGAATCTCTCCGAATGTTCATCACTAACAGCTCCACAACTAGGGCGCGCGTCGTGGCTCAGTGGTTAGACCTAGGCGGCCCGTGTTCGATCCCAGGTGACCGCAAAGTGAGATTTGTGGTAGACAACACGGCGCTGGGGCGGATTTTCTCCGGGATCTCCGGTTTCCCCCGCCATCTCATCCCACCGGTGCTCCATCTTCATCTCATGTATCATCAGTGTCACCGCCTGCGGTACCGTATGTAGTAAAAGTGGGCCTTAAGCGCCACACACACACACACACACACACACACACACACACACACACACTAACACACACACACACACTCACACACACACACACTCCATAACTAGGAGAGAAAAGTCTAGGTGGGAGTGGAGAAAATGTATCTTAAGGGACATGTTGCATCCTAGGTTACGGTATATTTACAGGAGCACTGTCAACAAATGCTTGTAGTTGTCATCTGTTTTGTTGCCTAAAAGTCCATGAACAACACCCTTGAAGGCTTCCCAAGCTTCCGTTTCTTTTCCCTCCAAAATTTGGTAAAATGCAGGTTCCTTTACAAGTTCTCTTATTTGTGGTCCGACAAAACTGCCTTCCTTCACTTTTGCGTCACCTAATTTACAAAATTTCTTTCTGATTGTGTTTTGTTATTTGTCAGGTGTGCCAACTCCCCCCTCAAAGTTCCCCCTAATTTAAAATCTTCACTGTAAAAATGAAATGTGACTTTATCTTCAAAACAAGAGCTAATCTATCATTTTTATGGCGATTTTTTAATTCAGCAGATGGAAATACATGTAAATTCACTATTTTAAGCCCGAAAATATTTCATTATTACCCAGTGTTATCAGCCGATCCTCGTACAATTCGTTGGTCATGAAAATATCTTAATCGTGACGTATTTTAGTTAAAATCCTTAGATTTCCTTTTTGATAATAAGAAACTTACTTTCTCTTGTTTGCGATATTTTCAAATCAGTAAGGTATTAGTTTAGCGGAACACGTGTAGCTGGAGAGGGGAACGTGAATGGATTGCAGAATGACCGTTCTTTGTGCTAAGCCGGTGTTAAAAGTTTGGGTATAAATTAAGCCCTATCATAAAAACACATTAACCCCCGGGCCGGACAGTAATCCATTTATAGTCAGCACTAAGCTTAAAGGATTCAGCCCTCATTAGCGGTTTAAGTGGTCGTACAACGAACCGACATAAACTTTAATAGAAACGGAATTACCGCTATCTGAAATCACAAAAATTAAATATATTTGCAGCAATAACCAATCTCTCTGCATCCTTTCATATCTTCACAATACTGATCATAAAAGAACATTAAAAATGTAAATAGATGTTCGTAATTTGTAAACTGTAAGAGACAGACTACACAAAAAGTGAAGATCGTGTGAAAATATACAGTTTATATCAATTACATTTTCGGTATGGTGAACTATTTCCGAGATATTCTTTTTTATTTGTATTTACGAAGGCTGTTCAATAAAGAATGATCACAATATGTTTTTTGACAACGTACCTTTACTCATCCTCATAATTTTGATGGACTTTCTCAAAATAGTCTCCTCCGAATGCGATGCAGTTGTTCCAGTGTTTCTGCCAGTCTTCATAGACATGTTGGCACCCTTTTTTGAGATATCATTCAAAATCGCCGCCGCAGCCTTCACCACTGCTTCTGATGATGGATTATGCTTCCTACGAAGGCGTTTCTTCAAATTAGGCAATAGAAAAAAACTCACATGTGGCTCAATCCGGAGTATAGGGAGGGTGAGGGATGCACTTCACGCAACAATGGCAATTTGTGGCCGCGCATTATCGTGGTGCAGCATCCAGCCTGTTTCACGGGAATGTAGTTTTTTGCGCCTGATGTTGCCTTGAAATGTTTTCAGGACAACTCTGTAGTATTATCCAGTTACTGATGTGTGTGCAGGTACAACATGTTGATAAACCACTCCATGAATATCAAAGAATGAGATGACTATAACTTTTCCAGCTAAAGCAAGCCCTTTTGCTTTTTTTGGGAGTTGGTGATGGAGGAGATTTCCGCACTGAGCTCTGCTGTTTGCTCTCATGATCAAAATGATATAGCCAAGTTTCTTCAGCAGTGACTAGTTTGAAAGAAACTTGGTATCTTCCTCTAACTTGAACTTTAACTGCACGCAGACCTTCATGCGAATGTCCTTTTGTTCGGGAATCAACAGTCTTGGAACCCATCGCGCACAGACACGTCTCATGGGTAACGTTTCTGTCACCAACATGTGGGTGGCACCCGATGAAATGTTCAGTATTTCAGAAAGTGATCTTAAGGTAATTCGTCGATTCCAGCAGTTTTGATGTATTCTTCCGTAAGAGCAGTAACTGCAGCACCGGGTTTACCTTCCTTTGAAATTGATTGTCTCCCACCTTCAAACATTTTAAACGACCTTCGAGCTGTGCTGTAGGGAGGAACGGACTCTCCGCTATAGGGCTCCTGTAACTTGTATATGTATAAACTTAAGCTTTGCTGAGACGAAGGCAGAATTTCAAAACCACATATTGTTCCTCGCGTTTTACCTCCGTTGCAGGGGCAGGGGATACTGAACTTGTCTGAACTTGCCTGGTTCTCACAGGCGGGAACCAGGAGTACCAACAATGAAACTACTACGGCGTGTTTGTTTCACATTAAGCTTACAGAATACACAAAGATTGAATTTTAGTGCGAAAAATTATGACGGTAAAAAAATATGACCATTCTTTATTGAACAGCCCTCGTATATGAAGAGGCACAGTCTTTCAATGTACTATCCATTTGCTCCTTGATCTGTTTATTCGTTAAGCCTTTCAAATAGAAGTATTTAATCACTGTTCGTTTCTCCAAATCCTCCATTTTCGTAAAACCTTGCTACACGTTCAAGAGTTCCCGAGTTCGAATCTCGGTCAGGGTGAGTTAGCTGGATAAAGTTTTTTTCCGGGTTTTTCCCTTATCCTTCAAGACGAATGTCGGGTAACTCTAAGCTCCATGGACCCTGGACTCATTTGAGCATCATTTCACCCAATTCATTCACCGTCCAATATGACTTAAAGTTGAAGGACGTAAATTACACACACACACACACACACACACACACACACACACACACACACACACACACACACACACACACACACACACACACACTGAAGATTTATTTTGCCGACGGGCCAATAAATAATTATAATTTATCCCCCGTGTCAGACGAGAGCAACGGACACGCTCCCCAACTGTGGGACGGCAACGAGCCCAGCAGTCGAGCCCCAAAGATCCCTGGCTGGCAGTCCTGAAATGGTCCTATTAGAGGAGCGGAGACCGGCAACTGACCTACCGGAGGAGGAAGTAGTTTTCTTCCGAGCATATCTTCCTGCCATGCACCGCCGAAGCACCCGCCGACAGTTCTGCCCTAAAAGAGACCACCAAATGGGAGATGATGTGAAATGATAATGAAGATGAAATGGAGGCAAAGGAAACTAGAGGGGTGTAATTAACCTATTCAGCATTCACCTGTTGAGCTGGGAAAACCCCAGAAAGAGACATGTTACAGGCATGTCGTTCACAGACATCGAACCCAGGCGTCCTGAATAAGAGCCACAGTCGAACCGCCTGAGCCATCACTTTGAAAGCCTTCATATGTCATGTTTGTAACTAAAACAATATTTCGTTTTTGTGAAGTTTTCATGCTTACTCACGCAGAAGTTTTTCTTAAAATCCGCTTTCTAAATGCATGGAGTCTCAAAGCCAATACGGACTTTTCATTAGAAATGCAGTACTTCTCCTATTTACGTAAAAGGTTACAAAATTCAGTCCCTTAAAACACTGAAAGCTAGAGAGGTTATACGCACGGCCATGTACATGACCTTCTGTACCACTCAGTTGAAGGAATTTATTGGAAAAATTGGTGAACACAAAAGACAACTGACTGCAGCATATTTCATATTAGAGAGAAGCAAATGAAAATGGTAGATAGAGTGGTTCTACTATAAAGAACTTTATTCTGACGGAAATAAAATACTGCGTCTGCCAAACTCGACGTGAAATATTATCCTCGCCTTCTCCTTTATTTTTAAAAATATTTCTGTGGAATATGCGACTACTACCTGACGTAAATTATGGTTCAGAGGGATTCTTTTGCGGTATTTAGCTTTTGTCGCACTGCGTATTTAATCTCCGCGATGAAGTGAGTGATGCCACCTTTACAAATATTTCCTGTATATGATTTCAGGTTCTAGGAAACCACAAAAGATGTTTTACTGTAGTTATCAGCTATGCATTAGGTAAAATGTAATTACAATCTATCCAAGAATTCTAAAGAAAGATGACAGTGGAGAAACATGTCTTAAAATACTGTGAATAAAAAGGACAGGCATCTTTGCTCCCTCTAACACGGCCAGAGTTGGTAGGGGAAACATTGCATTGTAGATAAAAACTTTACACCAAGATATATGTTGTACGATCCAAATAAATCTGAACCATTTCAATAGGCCATAACTTTAGAAGCAATAATAGGACACACGTGCAACTTTGGTAGAGTATAATACACAATTGGGAGACTACATTACCCTATTTGCATCTCAGAGAAAATGTTGGAAGTGTTCTCTACCAGCATCTATACATGTTTGCACTCGTGTCACCGTATTCTCTGAAGTTTTCCGGAGAGTACCCTCGCCAATGTTACTTATTTCGGTTCGAATGTATTCCTTGAGAACATCAATTGCCCGTCGCCTATTCTTGTACACTCTATTTTTTTGATATCCCCACAAGAAAAAATCCGGTGAGGTTATGTCAAGGGATCTGCTGGGCCACAGACCTTTTGAGATCAGTCGATTACACTGGGCATCAAAAACATACTTTTTTTAATGTTTCGAGCACTTCATGAGGCAATTCGTACAAATTTGGGGTTGAGAAAAACAAATATGACAATGAAAATTTTATATTAGCTCTAGTTTCTATGATATACCCAAGTTGGAAGTATTAAATATTAACGGATTGAGAGAAAAGGATACATTTTAATTACATACAAGCTAACAACAATGAAAGTGCATTTGATTTATGCAACTGGTTATTACATGGTAAGAGTTCTAAATTGCTGCAAAAATACTTCGCAGATAGTCGTGTCTGAAGAGAATCATGTGCTGGCCTATTGACTTCGTCGTATTTTAGCTTGCCTCTTGTGATGGAGTTCCGCAGAATCCCTATACAAAGACCAGCAGTAATCCGTAAGCGTTACCTCATTCCAACGGCCCTGATATCTTTGTTCCATAACAGAAATGTCCTGATGGAATCTCTTCCCATTTTCATCACTAACAGCTCCACAACTAGGAGGGAAAAAGTCTAGGTGGGAGTGGAGAAAATGGATCTTAAGGGACATGTTGTATCCAAGGTTACGGTATTTTTGCAGGAGCACTGTCACCTAATGCTTGTAGCTGTCATCTCTTTTGTTGCCTAAAAATCCTCCCTTAGAGGCTTCCCAAGCTTCCTTTTGTTTCCCCTACATAATTTGGTCAAATGCAGGATCCATTACAAGTTCTCTTATTTGTGGTATAACAAAACTGCCTTACTTAACTTTTGCATCACTTACTTTCCAAAATTTCTCTCTGATGTTATTTGACAGCTGTGCCAACTCCCCAAAAAAATATTCACCCATATATAAAATTCTCACTCTATAAAATGAAATATCACTTTATATTTAAAACAAGAGCTAATCTATCATTTTATGGTGATTTTTTAATTAAGATCGAAATACATGTAAATTCACTACTTTTAAGCCCGATACATTTTCATTGTAACCCAGTGCTATCAAAGAAACTCGTTATATATTCCATGGTGTGATTAGATGCATGGCACGTTGCTCCACCTTGCTAGAAATAACCTTTTCTCAATTCAAAATCATCCAGATGCTTCACACATGTATTCCTGATACCCATATAAACTGCGATGTCTACAGCCATATCAAAGAAAATTAAGATATTTAGGATTGTCAACTGTCAACAATTGTCATTGTTGTCAATTCTCCCAGATGCACTGAGATCATTAAAATATATTTCTACATTCTACGAGCTTTCAAAGGGAAATTATGGCATATTGAAGTGGTTCAGATTTATTTGGATCGCACTGTATTACTGACAGTAATTGTTCTAAAATGGTTTAATAAGACACTTTTGATGTAAACAGCATCTTTCAAAGAACAGAATACTTTCTAAGTGTCGAACCTGGTGATTGGGCGCACCATCCTTCAACCATGCGAACTGGAAGTTTTCAAATAAAGTCCCTCACACCCTTATAAGATTTGCATGGAACACTTTCCTAAAAAGTACAGTTTCACAATGAAACTTTAATAATGAGAATGATGAAACTTTAATAAGCTTTAAACATTTTAAGCTCTTTAATAATATTTAAGATCTTTTCAAGACAAAACAGAATTTTTTGTGAATATCCTCATAGAAACTCTTCGTTCTAAATGATTTATATATAAGAGATAAAGAGATAGATAAAATCTAACTACACAAACAGTGTAGATCACAAAAATAATCAATTTATGACAAATATACTGTTCAGTACCGTGATCAATTTCCGAGGTATTCCTCGATATTTGTCTAAATTTCCAATTAGTACACGTTTCTGAAATAGCATGTCGTTATTCTTGTTTATCTGGAGTTGTACAGGATTAGAGAAAGTCATGTATATAAAACATTTGACTATCACTTAAAGTCTTCTGTATTCCCTTGTAACTACAATAAGATAATGTTTATCTTGAAGTAGATAGAGCAATAAGTGTTTGTACAAGAGTAGAGAAAGTCATGTATATAAAACATTTGACTATCACTTAAAGTCTACTGTATTCCCTTGTAACTAAAATAAGATAATATGTATCTTGAAGTAGAAAGAGCAATAAGTATTTGTACAAGATTAGAGAAGGTTATGTATATAAAACATTTGACTAACACTTAAAATCTTCTGTATTGCTTTGTAACTACAAATAGATAATGTCTATCTTGAATTAGAGCAATAAGTGTTTTTACAAAAGTAGAGAAAGTACTATATGTTTTGCACTTAAATATTTCCTAATATATTTTTTCTATGTTATGGAGAGCTCTTACGCAGTACAATCTTTCCTAACCACCCAGACCTTTATCAAAACTGAAAGATTTTCCTTATAAGCCTTGGAAGGAATAAATGCAACTGAATTCCTGGTATGCAGTGCGCATCTGCGTGGAATATAAAGACAAAACATAAGGCACCGTCTTTTGTTTGTTTCATACTCGTTGCCGTGGAAGTTTCACGTTACAGAAACACAATATCGCAGCCTTGTCACACGTTATGATATCAGCAAAAGAAGCAGATTTCCAACTTTTCTGCGGAACACAAAATTATATTCCCTGGAAATGCGCTCGATGAAAAGCGTATAGAATATCAGGCAAGCTTTGTGAAGAATAATCCCAAGCTGATCCTTCAGGACTACTTACATAGCCTGTCGTGGTACAAGTAGTTAAGATTTTATAGTACAAACTGCATCAGAGAAGTTAGTAAGTCGAAGCTACTTTTTATGTTAGTTTGAAATAAAACCAATGTCCACCGTGTTTACTATGTTAAATAGGATAAGGATGATAGTATTCTAACGCCTTGGGGAATTTTTGAGATTTCTTTCATGTTTTCTCTGATTCATACGGAAGTCGTTAACTTAGGAATGAAAATGTAAAAAGGTAGGATAGTTTCAAAGCACTTTTTTCTCGTTGACAGGTATTTATAATACTTGAATGAATTTTAATTTTTATATTTTCTCGTGAATTAGCGAAACGGAGCAATTTTATAGTCTTTAAACCTTTAGTACATTTTTAATGACAATAAATCACAATATGATCCATGGATGTGCTGGATACAGCCAATAATGTTTCCTTTATATTTGTTTATCCTATTCTATGTCTTGCTTCTGGTCCCTCAAAACAGAACCTGGTGAGCGATGTAATTCTTTAATTTAACGTCCTCTAAAGTTAAGTCATATCAGGCGATGAATGAAATTGTGTTCAGATGAGTACAGGGTACATAGAGCTTAGAGTTGCCAGAAATTGATGTTTTAGGATCAGGGAAAACCTCCAACGTTAAGTCATATCGGACGATGAATGAAATTGTATTCAAATAAGTACAGGACACATGCAGCTTAGAGTTACCAGACATTCATCATGTACGATAAGGGTAAACCTGCAACGATCAGTCATATCGGATGTAAATGATTCCAGGGTACAACGAGCTTAGAGTTAGGTGACATTCATCCTTAAGAATAAGGGTAGCCCTCAAACGTAAAGTAATATGGACGATGAATGAAATTATGTTCAAATGAGTACAAGGTACATAGAGCTTAGGGTTACCAGGCATTCATCTTTCAGCATATGGGAAAACCTCCAAGATTAAGTCATATCGGACGATGAATGGAATAGGTGAAATGATGCTCAATGAGTCCAGAGTCCACAGCGCTTAGAGTTACCCGACATTCGTCATTTCGGACGATGAATGAGAGCTTAGAGTTACCAGACGTTCATCTTTTAAAATAAGGGAAAAACTCCAACGAAAGTCATATCGCCCGATGAATAACATGTTGTTTAAATAAGTACAGGGCGCATACAGCTTAGAGTTATCAGACATTTCTCTTTCAGGATTAGAGAAAACCTGCAACGTTAAAAATATCGGACGATGAATAAAATGATATTCAAATGAGTACAGGGTGCAGTGAGCGTGGAGTTATCACACGTTCACCTTTCAGGATAAGGAAAACTTTTAACGTTAGGTCATATAGGAATGTGAATGAAATGAAGTTCAAATGAGTACAGGGTAAAAAGAGCTTAGAATTACCAGACATTCATCTTTCAGGATAAGGAAAAACTACAAACTTTAAGTCACATCAGACTATAAATGAAACTATGTTTTAATCAGTACCAGGTACATAGAGCCTAGCGCTGCCAGACATTCATCTTTCAAGGTAAAGATAAACCTTATCACCGTGACCGAAATATAAACTCGTGACTTCTGGAACGTGAGGCGGACATGCTAGCTGCAAGCTACGGAAGCGGATGGCGAACGGTGCAACCTTTACGTCTTAATATGACACCGTTATAGAAGGTTTGGCAACTCCAGGCTTAGATTATCGGTAAGGAAGTTTTAGTCAACAACTCACGTCCCGCAGGGGGTACGCGAAACGCCGGTTGAAGTCCTCAAGAACCTTTGTATACCAGGAACTGCATCTCACCTGTCCAGCCCCAATTAAAACCGAACGTGCGGAAATTCCCCTTTGAAAAGGGTTCACCCTCGCCACAGATGCATTTCTACCTCTCGAGTGCTCTCCATAACGTGGAGTGACAGTGTTTTGTTCAACTGTTTGTACTCTCGGTTTGTCGAGGCTTTAAAATGTAGGGAAAAAATAAATTGTTTGCACAAGCTATTTTCACAAACGCTTATTGGTCTATCAACTAAAGATAAATATTATCTTGTTTGTATTTACAAGGGAATACAGGACTTTAATTGATAGTCAAATGTTTTATATACATGACTTTCTCTACTCTTGTACAAACACTCATAGCTCTATCTACTTGATAAACATTATCTTATTGTAATTACAAGGGAATACTGGCCTTTAATTGACAGTCAAATGTTTTATATACATGCCTTTCTCTACTCTTGTACAAACACTTATTGCTCTATCTACTTGATAAACATTATCTTATTGTAATTACAAGGGAATACTGGAATTTAATTGACAGTCAAATGTTTTATATACATGCCTTTCTCTACTCTTGTACAAACACTTATTGCTCTATCTACTTCAAGATAAACATTATCTTATTGTAATTACAAGGGAATACTGGCCTTTAATTGACAGTCAAATGTTTTATATACATGACTTTCTCTACTCTTGTACAAACACTCATTGCTCTATCTACTTGATAAACATTATCTTATTGTAATTACAAGGGAATACTGGCCTTTAATTGACAGTCAAATGTTTTATATACATGCCTTTCTCTACTCTTGTACAAACACTTATTGCTCTATCTACTTCAAGATAAACATTATCTTATTGTAATTACAAGGGAATACTGGCCTTTAATTGACAGTCAAATGTTTTATATACATGCCTTTCTCTACTCTTGTACAAACACTTATTGCTCTATCTACTTGATAAACATTATCTTATTGTAATTACAAGGGAATACTGGCCTTTAATTGACAGTCAAATGTTTTATATACATGACTTTCTCTACTCTTGTACAAACACTCATTGCTCTATCTACTTGATAAACATTATCTTATTGTAATTACAAGGGAATACTGGCCTTTAATTGACAGTCAAATGTTTTATATACATGACTTTCTCTACTCTTGTACAAACACTTATTGCTCTATCTACTTCAAGATAAACATTATCTTATTGTAATTACAAGGGAATACTGGCCTTTAATTGACAGTCAAATGTTTTATATACATGCCTTTCTCTACTCTTGTACAAACACTCATTGCTCTATCTACTTGATAAACATTATCTTATTGTATTTACAAGGGAATACAGGACTTTAATTGATAGTCAAATGTTTTATATACATGACTTTCTCTACTCTTGTACAAACACTCATTGCTCTATCTACTTCAAGATAAACATTATCTTATTGTATTTACAAGGGAATACAGGACTTTAATTGATAGTCAAATGTTTTATATACATGACTTTCTCTACTCTTGTACAAACACTCATTGCTCTATCTACTTCAAGATAAACATTATCTTATTGTAATTACAAGGGAATACAGGACTTTAATTGATAGTCAAATATTTTATATACATGACTTTCTCTACTCTTGTACAAACACTCATTGCTCTATCTACTTCAAGATAAACATTATCTTATTGTAATTACAAGGGAATACTGGCCTTTAATTGACAGTCAAATGTTTTATATACATGACTTTCTCTACTCTTGTACAAACACTTATTGCTCTATCTACTTCAAGATAAACATTATCTTATTGTAATTACAAGGGAATACAGGACTTTAATTGACAGTCAAATGTTTTATATACATGACTTTCTCTATTCTTGTACAAACACTTATTGCTCTATCTACTTCAAGATAAACATTATAATATTGTAATTACAAGGGAATACAGGCCTTTAATTGACAGTCAAATGTTTTATATACATGCCTTTCTCTATTCTTGTACAAACACTTATTGCTCTATCTACTTCAAGATAAACATTATCTTATTGTAATTACAAGGGAATACTGGCCTTTAATTGATAGTCAAATGTTTTATATACATGACTTTCTCTACTCTTGTACAAACACTCATTGCTCTATCTACTTCAAGATAAACATTATCTTATTGTAATTACAAGGGAATACAGGACTTTAATTGATAGTCAAATGTTTTATATACATGACTTTCTCTACTCCTGTACAAACACTCATTGCTCTATCTACTTCAAGATAAACATTATCTTATTGTAATTACAAGGGAATACTGGCCTTTAATTGACAGTCAAATGCTTTATATACATGACTTTCTCTATTCTTGTACAAACACTTATTGCTCTATCTACTTCAAGAAAAACATTATCTTATTGTAATTACAAGGGAATACAGGACTTTAATTGATAGTCAAATGTTTTATATACATGACTTTCTCTACTCTTGTACAAACACTCATTGCTCTATCTACTTGATAAACATTATCTTATTGTAATTACAAGGGAATACTGGCCTTTAATTGACAGTCAAATGTTTTATATACATGACTTTCTCTACTCTTGTACAAACACTCATTGCTCTATCTACTTGATAAACATTATCTTATTGTAATTACAAGGGAATACTGGCCTTTAATTGACAGTCAAATGTTTTATATACATGACTTTCTCTACTCTTGTACAAACACTTATTGCTCTATCTACTTCAAGATAAATATTATCTTATTGTAATTACAAGGGAATACTGGCCTTTAATTGACAGTCAAATGTTTTATATACATGCCTTTCTCTACTCTTGTACAAACACTTATTGCTCTATCTACTTCAAGATAAACATTATCTTATTGTAATTACAAGGGAATACAGGCGTTTAATTGATAGTCAAATGTTTTATATACATGACTTTCTCTACTCTTGTACAAACACTCATTGCTCTATCTACTTCAAGATAAACATTATCTTATTGTAATTACAAGGGAATACAGGACTTTAATTGACAGTCAAATGATTTATATACATGACTTTCTCTACTCTTGTACAAACACTTATTGCTCTATCTACTTCAAGATAAACATTATAATATTGTAATTACAAGGGAATACAGGCCTTTAATTGATAGTCAAATGTTTTATATACATAACTTTCTCTACTCTTGTACAAACACTCATTGCTCTATCTACTTGGTAAACATTATCTTATTGTAATTACAAGGGAATACTGGTCTTTAATTGCCAGTCAAATGATTTATATACATGACTTTCTCTACTCTTGTACAAACACTCATTGCTCTATCTGCTTGATAAACATTATCTTATTGTAATTACAAGGGAATGCAGGCGTTTAATTGCCAGTCAAATGTTTTATATACATAACTTTCTCTACTCTTGTACAAACACTCATTGCTCTATCTACTTGATAAACATTATCTTATTGTAATTACAAGGGAATACTGGTCTTTAATTGCCAGTCAAATGATTTATATACATGACTTTCTCTACTCTTGTACAAACACTCATTGCTCTATCTGCTTGATAAACATTATCTTATTGTAATTACAAGGGAATACTGGTCTTTAATTGCCAGTCAAATGTTTTATATACATGACTATCTCTACCCTTGTACACTCATTGCTCTATCTACTTGATAAACATTATCTTATTGTAATTACAAGGGAATACAGGCGTTTAATTGATAGTCAAATGTTTTATATACATGCCTTTCTCTATTCTTGTACAAACGCTCATTGCTCTATCTACTTGATAAACATTATCTTATTGTAATTACAAGGGAATACAGGCGTTTAATTGATAGTCAAATGTTTTATATACATGCCTTTCTCTACTCTTGTACAAACACTCATTGCTCTATCTGCTTGATAAACATTATCTTATTGTAATTACAAGGGAATACAGGCCTTTAACTGATAGTCAAATGTTTTATATACATGACTATCTCTACCCTTGTACACTCATTGCTCTATCTACTGGATAAACATTATCTTATTGTAATTACAAGGGAATACAGGCGTTTAATTGATAGTCAAATGTTTTATATACATGCCTTTCTCTATTCTTGTACAAACGCTCATTGCTCTATCTACTTGATAAACATTATCTTATTGTAATTACAAGGGAATACAGGCGTTTAATTGATAGTCAAATGTTTTATATACATGCCTTTCTCTACTCTTGTACAAACACTCATTGCTCTATCTACTTGATAAACATTATCTTATTGTAATTACAAGGGAATACAGGCGTTTAATTGATAGTCAAATGTTTTATATACATGCCTTTCTCTACTCTTGTACAAACGCTCATTGCTCTATCTGCTTGATAATTATTATCTTATTGTAATTACAGGGGAATACAGGCCTTTAACTGATAGTCAAATGTTTTATATACATGACTATCTCTACCCTTGTACACTCATTGCTCTATCTACTTGATAAACATTATCTTATTGTAATTACAGGGGAATACAGTAGACTTTAAGTGATAGTCTGATTGTCTAGGTGAGGGACTTTGTAATTATATTCTATTTGTATGTCCAAGAAATTAAATAACAACTAATGATTTTGTGTTTCATAAAACTATAAGTATTGAAAAAGTTAGGGGAATAAAAGTAGTTCGGAAAAGGTTAACTGCACAAAAATGTATTTCACCTTAACTCTGTGTCTTGCCAGATATATTCATACAAAAGTGATTCACAACATAGAGAACATCTGGGAAATGCACGACATATTTAGGCAGTACATTTGCTTCTCTGCTTCACGTTCAGGAGAGCACCTGTTCTAATATCGGTCAGGAAAATAAAATTTTCATCCGGATATTTTCCTTGTGCCAAAAAATCAATATTCGGTAATTCTAGCTCTATATGCCCTGGACTCATTTGAAGATGATTTCACTCATCTTCCGATATGACTTAACGTTGAAGGTTTTCACTTATTCTGAAAGATGAATTTCTGGTATCTTTAAGCTCTATGTACCCTGTACTCATTTGAATATAATCTCATTCATCGTCAGATATGACTTAACGTTTGACGTTTTCCCTTATCCTGAAAGACGAATGTCAAGCAGGTCTAAGCTCTATGAACCATGAACTCATTTGAACGTCATTTCATTCATCGTCCAATATGACTTAACGTTGGAAGTTTTCCGTTAACCTGGAAGATGAATGTTTCGTAACTCTAAGCTCTATGTACTCTGTACTCATTTGAACATCATTTCATTCGTCTTATGATATGACTTAACCTTAGAGGTTTTCCCTTATTCTGAAAAATGAATGTCTGGTATCTCTAAGATCTATGCACCTGTACTCATTTGGACATCATTTCATTCATAGTCGACATGTCTTATCGTTGGATGTTTTCCCTTATTCTTAAAGATGAATGTCTGGTAACTCTAAGCTCTATGCACCCTGTACTCATTTGTACATCATTGTCGTCCATATGTCTTAACGTTGGAGGTTTACCCTTATTCAGAAAGATGAATGTCTGGTAACTCTAAGCTCTATGCACCCTGTAGTCATTTGTACATCATTTCATTCATCGTCCATATGTCTTAACGTTGGAAAATGAAATGTGTCGTGTTTAACGCCCGCTTTTACTACATGCGGCACCGCAGGCGATGACACTGATGATACATGAGATAAAGATGGAGCACCGGTGGAATGGGATTGCGGGGGAAACCGGAGATCCCGGAGAAAACCCGCCCCAGCGCCGTGTTGTCCATCACAAATCTCACTTTGCGGTCGCCTGGGATCGAACCCGGGCCGCCTTGGTGAGAGCCAAGCGGTTTAACCACTGAGCCACGGCGCGGCCTCTTAACGTTGGAGATTTTCCCTTATTCTGAAAGATGAATGTTTGTTAACTCTAAGCTCTATGCACCCTGTACTCATTTGTACATCATTGTCGTCCATATTTCTTAAAGTTGGAGGTTTTCCATTATTCTGAAAGAAGAATGTGTGGTAACTCTAAGCTCCATGCACCCTGTACTCAGTTGTACATCATTTCATTCATCGTCCGATATGACTTAGCGTTGGAGGTTTTCGCTTATTCTTAAAGATGAATGTCTGGTAACTCTTAGCTCTGTGCAACCTGTACTCATTTGTACATCATTGTCGTCCATATGTCTTAAAGTTGGAGGTTTTCCCTTATTCTGAAAGATGAATGTCTGGTAACTCTAAGCTCTATGCACCCTGTACTCATTTGTACATCATTTCATTCATCCTCCATATGTCTTAACGTTGGAGTTTTTACCTTATTCTGAAAGATCAATGTCTGGTAACTCTAAGCTCTATGTATCCTGTATTCATTTGAACATCATTTCATTCATCGTCCGATGTGAGTTAAAGCTGGACATGTTTTCTCATGTTACCTTCCAGAAATTTGCGATAAAATTTCTAAGGAAATGTTAGAAAATTCGTATAGCGAATAGAAAAGTTATTTTCAGAAGAATTGGAATTGGTTGACTTAAACAAATTTCAAAACCTATATTTGCTATTAATTCTGAAAATCTTGGAGCAGCGGGATCAAGGCAGTTGTGTATTTTAACATGCTTTTGGCCAGGGTCACCCGTTATCGGATACCTCTTTAAATATTAACAACTTTGAGCAGAAATTACCTGGGTCGTGGCATTATGGGAAATTGACCCAGTGCGCGTTGAAGCTCGTCTAATAGGTCAAAAGTAACTAACATTCGATAGCTGGATTAAAATCCCCGCGGGGGGTTCATGGATCATTAACTAGAGCGATCGTTAAACAGAGAATAAATTTTTATCGTGCACCTGATCGAGTTCACACTGCGATCTGCCTAGGGGAGAATGCGGCAAGCTGTCACACCTCCGTTCACGTGACGGGTTTATCACACATAAACTGATGAAGTGAGTGTGAGTTTCATATCTCCAGAAACCCTTAGCTTGAGACATGCTAAATATTCTAAGCGATAAATAGAGATTTCCGCACATGGAAGTACAAAGCAATCTATGTAAATGGTAGCGTAAAGTGAAAGAATAATGAACGTTTGTAGAAAAAGTCATGTGATTGTTTGGTTAAAATGATTATTATAGGAGAATAAAAAACGCCTACCTACCTTGTCCACTATCAACCTGAAATATTTCCAAAGTTTCCTTTGATAAAATATTCCTCTGTGGAATAAAATGCATGCTTCAGGAAACATATGAGGGTGATCAGCAAAGTATCCGACCTCAACATGAAGATGTCAGCACTCGTGAATTTCATTGTTCATCTGTTTACATTTACTCACCAAAACTTTAGCCATTTTGGACGCTCAGTTGTTATGTAACAGCCGTTTTAGTGAGTTGATGTGAGTGATTTTATGAAAATGGAAATAATCGATTAACACCTGCCATTAAATATTTGTTTCTGAAAGGCAATACACCTACCAAGTCAATGATGAGTTGGATTCTGCGTTTGGGGACCCTGCACCATCATTTACCACAGTGAAATTTTGTGCAGACAAATTTAAACGTAGCTGTAGGGGCTCCGGACGTCCAAATAGTGCAACTACCAACGAAAACATGGCCAAAGTTCACCAAATGGTGCTAGACGACCGCCGAATTAAAGTTAGAGAGATAGCAGTGGCCATGAACATGTCAAAAGAACGTATTTTTCAGAGTTTAAATCAACATTTAGATATGAGAAAGCTGTCCGCGCGTTCAGTGCCATGTTTGCTCACGTTAGACCAAAAAACGTATCCGAATGAAACTTTCCAACGCTCTGTTGGCGCAGTTTAGGCGCAATAAATCCGAGTTTTGGTGCCGATTAATTACTATAGATGAAATTTGGATATACCATTATACGCCCAAAAGAAAAACTCAGTCCAAACGGTGGACTACAAAGGGAGAACCGACTCCCAAAATGCAAAAACTCTTTTTTGTTCGGCTGGGAAAGTGATGGCGACTGTGTTTTGGGATAGTCATGGAGTTATTTTAATCAATCATCTTCAAAAAGGGGAAACCATTACAGCAGTATACTACGCAACATTACTTGACAAACTAAAGGCAGAACTTCCGGAAAAGGGATCAAATTTGCAGAGAAAGAAATTCCGTTTCACAAAGACAACGCACGGTCTCACCATTGCAGCGGTTGCAATGGCGAAAATCCACAAATTTCGGTTTGAGCTGCTTGTCCATCAGCCTTAATCAACATATCTAACCCCAAACGACTTCTTTTTATTCCCTCATCTGAAAATTGCGCTCGGAGGACAGAGATTTTATGTCAAATGAGGAGGCAATCACTCTCGTGAACAATTATTTTGCAGCGAAGAACTCCAAGTACTATTTGGACGGGTTACAGAGATGGGAGCATCACTGGGAGAAGTGTGTAGAGTTAGAAGGAGACTATGTTGAAAAACGTCGAGTACTATTGGGACGGGTTTCAGAGATGGGAACATTGCTGGGAGATGTGTAGAGAGACAAGGAGAGTATGTTGAAAAACGCCGAGTACTGTTTGGACGGGTTACAGAGATGGGAGCATCGCTGGGAAAAGTGTGTAGAGTGACAAGGAGAGTATGTTGAAAAACGCCGAGTACTATTTGGACGGGTTACAGAGATGGGAGCATCGCTGGGAAGAGTGTGTAGAGTTACAAGGAGACTATGTTTAAATAGATATATAATTAAAAATTTTGAAAAAAAAATGTTTTGTGTCCTTATTAGGTCAGAAAATTTTAAGATCGCTCTCGGACATGTACTTTGGATTCAAAATGTCTAAATGGAAGGATTTTACACTATCACTTAAATGATCATATAATTTAACATGTGTGTGCGTGTGTGTGTACGTGCGTGCGTGGGTGGGTGGGTGTGGGGGTGTGCGTGTGGGTGTGTGTGGGTGTGTGCGGGTGTGTGCGTGTGGGTGTGTGTGCGTGTGCGTGTGCGAGTGCGTGTGCGAGTGCGTGTGCGTGTGCGTGTGCGTGTGTGTGTGTGTGTGTGTGTGTGTGTGTGTGTAGTTTGTCTTCGGTGACAAAGAAATTTGAAGTGAGTTTCTCATGCTGTATTTTTATGACAATAGTGAAAGAAATGCAACATTTTAACTGCAAACCCTTCAGGAAGTCAGTGTCTCAGATGAACTGTAATTATATCCTTAAATTTACTTTATCGTTTATAAAGTATCGGCAAATTTTCCTAAAATTTTTCTTTGACTAAGCTTGGCTGCGTTTCTTGCTGGTCAGAACTGCTAAATTGCATTACCTATGATGTGGGAGCTATGAGATTTTGCACAGTCATTTATTTATTTGCTGAAAAATAAATTGGAGATGCAGTCTCCAATAGATTTATTAGTTGTTGTACAAATAAGTCGACCTCCGTGACCCGTGTAGTGTAGCAATCATTTGTTTCACTGAATTAGTCACTAGGAGTAGATACAGAATCAGGCAGAGGGCTAGCAATTATAAGCAAGTGGTGTATTTTCTGAAGAAGTTGTACAATAAATCACGACTTACTGAATAATACTGTAATTATTTTAACTGCTTCTGCAGGTCGCAATAATTCAGAAAGCTTTGTTTTGGAACGGCAAACATTTCCTAACGCAATACATCTTGTTGGGAGTAGCAAACTTTCTTCACGACATAAAAGATGCATGAGATTGTTCGCAGAGCTCGTTCCCATTTATAAAAATATCATGTGCTGTACTCACATGACTTTCCTACCCTTATTTCTCTACTTCTAGATAAACATTATTGTATTTTAAAGGAAATACAGTTGTCTTTAAGTGGTAGTCAAATGTTTTAAAACTGGATTTCTAGGTCACGTCTTTGTAATTACAGTATCTTTGTATGGCCAACATATGTTGCATTATAGTGATCTGTAAACCAGGCAGACTTTAGATTATAAGTATTGGATAGGGTTGTGTTTACTTAAATGTGTTTTATTTGCAATCTACTTTGCAACTGGGAGCGTAGCTGAAAGGATAGAGGATCAGATGGCAGGGCGGTTCATAAGGTTGCAGGTTTGCGCTACACCCACTGATTCTGCCCGCCTCGGTAGTGTAGATGGTAGCATGTCTGCCTCAAGTTCAAGAGGTCCCGAGTTCGAATCTCGGTCAGGGTGAGTTACCTAGATAAGGTTTTACCGGGGTTTTCCCTTATCCTTCAAGACAAATGTCGGGTAACTCTTAGTTCCATGGACCTTGGACTCATTTGAGCATCATTTCACCCAATTCATTCACCGTCCGATATAACTTAAAGTTGGGGCTGACGTAAATTAAAACAAAAAACAATGATTCTGAATGTACAACAGGTGCATTTTGCACATTAAAGCTGTACTTGTTTGCATTGTTTTATTTACAAACATGTTTCAATTACGCTTATCGTCTGCAGCTGCCCATGACCGCAGAAGTCGAAATAAACATTGATTAGCTGTAGGAGCCGCAGGTTTGCAGCGAAGAGTTAACCTAAGATTTCGACAAAATGTGGGCTCTCTGAGGGGTTTGCGGGAAGGTGAAGAGATGGGAGTGGCTTCTTATACATTGCTTAAATGGAGGTTTATAAACCTAGCTCCTCCTACACTTAGCAACGGCTATAGCGTGACCTTCAGGCTTAGCTTCTGTGTGCTCTGCTTTTTGAACACAGGGAGAACTTAATTAAATGCATGGAGGTTATTGAGAAGAGAGCTCTGTTAAACAACAACGCCACACTTGTTCAGGCTTCTGGGTTTATGACCACTTTGAAAGATTATAATTTTGTATTCTGGCTGTCTTTCTTCTACAAGATCATGTCACATGTGGACCCTTTGTCCAATCAGCTGCAGAAACGAGACTGCAATGCAACATTTGCCATCGCCCAGCTAAACGCATTTAAACCGGAAGTGCAAAAGGTAAGAAATAGCGTGGATATCGAGGAACACGAAGAAACTGCAATTAAGAGGAGAACAGTAGAAGACCATGATGTGAAAAGAAGAGAAGCTCTTGAAGTATGTGACATTCTTAGAGAAGCAAAGGACAGATTTAGCTTCACGGGGCATCTGGTAGCCTCAACTTTGTTTCATCAAGAAAATTTCTAAGACATTTCCAAAGGATTCCCTTAGAGTAACAATAAGGTTCTATCCTTTTATCATTGGAACTAAAATTCGCAGAGAACTGACTGTAATTTACAGTCGAGAAGAATTTCGTGGAATGTCCGGCACTTTGTTCTTCATGGACTTCATTAAGGAAAACAATTTATGTGCTCCATTCAGCGAATATGTCAAACTCCTCCAAGTACTGTTAACTATGTCAATGTCTACCGCTGAAGCAGAACGCTGTTTCTCAACTTTAAAAAGAGTAAAAACTTTCCTTAGGAACACGATGTCACATGACCGATTGTCAGCATTAGCAATGCTTTCAATTGAGAGAGAGAGAGAGAGAGAGAGAGAGAGAGAGAGAGAGAGAGAGAGAGAGAGAGAGAGAGAGAGAGAGAGAGAGAGAGAGAGAGAGAGAGAGAGAGAGAGAGAGAGAGAGAGAGAGAGAGAGAGAGAGAGAGAGAGAGAGAGAGAGAGAGAGAGAGAGAGAGAGAGAGAGAGAGAGAGAGAGAGAGAGAGAGAGAGAGAGAGAGAGAGAGAGAGTTTGTTATGAAAATCAGCGACTTCAACGCAAAAGTTATCGATAGATTTGCCAGGCCTATGGAGAGTAGAGCAGAGTTTCTGAATAAATAGGTGAGTCATTACTACTCTGTATTTTCTTTTTCTTTTGTACACCATCAATAATTTAACCCACCAGCCGCCACTGTCAGATGGTACTGGTAAATGGTAAAAGGAGTTTGTAGTCAGGTTACAGATAGGTAAATAGAGACAGCACAACTTTCTAGGAAATGCCAGTTTACTATAACCTAATGATTTACTACAAGACAAGTCACTACCGAAGTCTTGAAGAGACTATGGGTGGAATGGTGTTGATAGCTACATCAAGACGTAGTTGGGCTTACCTTCGAGGAGTTTTCGGTGCTTGGTGAAGTGAAGATCCGGCGTAGCGTCCGGCCGCAACGATTCACTTTAGACTCCCGCGCGCCTCGATAATCACACCTATAAGTATTACCGGCCAAACCGAAAAGGAGGGGGCCAACACACGTTGAACCTAGGGACCATTTCCATTTGATAGCAGAAAAGCTTCTGGAACATTCTATCCGCCATGTTGGTTTAAGCCCAACGACCTGCTGATCTTCCATTTCTAACTACCGGGTTCAATGTCTAGAGTTGCTGCGTTTAGCATTCCTACTTGGTTAATGCTCCGAAAATAAGCAAATTATGGTTTTGACGTATAGTGTTTTGCTATGAGGTTTCTACATCTTTACTTCCACAAATTAATAATTTCATTTGTATAAAGCCACGAACCCAGAACTCCTAATGAAGTCCGTAAAACTAACTCCACGCTTACTCCCTTCCAACCACGTGTACTCCTTCAGAATCCAACCGGGCCTCCCAAATGCAGGCCACAGAGACGCCGCCTGAGCTATACCACTTGGTTTACCAGTTATGATAAACGAATTAAGGAAACAGGTGGGTTCTGAGGACATACCCATAAAATGTAATATATATATTCATTCCATTAGTCACTAAAATATATTAAGAGTGTGCCGTTTTAATAAAAACCTAGTTGTCATTTTTCGGAAAATCAAAATGTAAAAGTAAAAATCAAAAGTTTTCTTTGTAATTATAGTTAGGGATTTCCAGCTGAGTCCTTCAACAGTAGTTAGGGTTTCATTTTTGAGTGTATTTTACGTATTAAAGAGCTATTTCTAAAAATGCTCCTTTTTGTATTCAGGTGATTCAATCTTCGTGTAGGATATATTTCCTCGAGTAACAATGCCTGTGTCCAGTTTTTCGTCACTGTTCATCATAGCGCGTTTCTTCTTTTTTTTCTATTTTTTTATTCCCTGCTGTCGGCTCTGAGTCGAAATCCCCACGTGATTTACTTCCCTGCTTCTGCATGACAACCTGAGCTCTGGGGAACAGGCGTAAGCCCGCGAAACATCGTGCTGGGTTCACTTCCTACGGCTAAAAACACAGTAGAGTTATCACACGAGATGGCGCAGCGGTTAGGTCGCTGGATCGTGATCTCCCGTCACTTATCACATTCCATTGTTTTATTGCATGCTCGTTATGTATGGGCTGATGTAAATGTAGTGTGGTTGCTACCAGAGTAGAGGAAGTCATGTGAGTGCAGCGCATTTTTGGAGTTATTTTATCAAGTACATACAAAAACTTGGAGATGTAGGGTTACTATTTCGCAAATGAGAAATAATATTATTCGAGACAGAAGTTACATGTTTACAAGCTTTAGGCAAATTAGACACTAAGGGTTTCTTGATATTTTAATCCTGTTTTCTTGAATAGGATATATGATGCTAGTTTTGGCACAAAATTTCGAATTTGTTATTTTTAGAATATTCGATAAATGTTAAATTCAAATCGTATTCAGAGAGCGGGAGTTTGGTGAAAGTTTTTGTAAATAGCCCCCATTAATTAATCTGGTAATTAATACGTACTTACGCTAAAATTGCAGTTTAAAATTTTCGCTAGAATAAAATAGTTTTTACACTTCGTTGGAAAATATATGAGAAAGAAACAAATACAGAATTTATTAGGATAGAATGTTATTCAAACAGAAATGTTACACTTGCTATTCTCAGTATCAAAAAATAATAGCAGTAGCATGTAAAATTAATGTATACAGGGAACCAGATTGAAGAGGTAAGTAAGATTCTTGATTAATTAGATCAAGGGACTTAAAAGCCTATATTTCTACACAAATATCGGTGTTGATACAGTACTTTCCCTAGTTAATGGTTAAATATCCATTCAGGTTTTGAAATTAGTTTAATCGAAGGTTCTCCAATGTTACGCCATATCCGAAGATCAAAGAAATGATGCTCAAATGAGTACAGGGTACATAGAGCTTAGAGTTACCATACATTCTTCTTTCAGGATAAGGGAAAACCTCCAACTCTAAGTCATACCGGACGATGAAAGAAATTACGTTTAAATGAGTACTGGTTACATAGGGCTTAGAGTTACCAGACCTTCATCTTTTAGGAAAAGTGAAAGCCTCCAACGTTAAGTCATATCGGATGATGAATGAAATGATGTACAAATAGGTACAGAGTATATAGCGCTTTGAGTTACCAGACATTCATCTTTCAGGATAAGACAGAAATTCCAACGTTAAGTCATATCTGACGATGAATTAAATTATGTTCAAACGAGTACAGGGTACATAGAGGTTTGAGTTAACAGACACAAATCTTTCAGGATAAGGCAGAAACTCCAACGTTAAGTCATAGCGTACGATGGATGAAATGATGTTTAAGTGAGTACAGGGTACATAGAGCTCAGACTTGCCACACATTCATCTTTCAGGATAAGGAGAAAACGTCCACGTTAAGTAATATTGGACGCGAATGAAATTATGTTTAAATGAGAACAAGGTACATAGAGGTTAGAATTACCAGACATTCATCTTTCAGGATAAGGATAAACCTCCAACGTTAAGTCATATCGGATGATGAATGAAAGTGTTCAAATGAGTACAGGGTATATAGACCGTAGTGTTACCTGACATTCATCTTTGAGGATAAGATGAAACCTCCAACGTTAAGTAATATCGGACGATGAATGAAATGGTGTTCAAATGAATATAGGGTACATAGACATTCATCTTTCAGGATAAGCAAAAACTTCCAACGTTAAGTAATTTTGGACGCTAAATGAAATGATGTTTAAATGAGTACAAGGTGCATATTGGTTAGAGTTACCTGACATTCATATTTTAGGATAAGGGAAAACCTCCAACGTTAAGTCATATCGGACGAGAAAGAAATGATGTTGAAATGAGTACTGGGTGCATAGGGCTTAGAGTTACCAGACCTTCATCTTTCAGGAAAAGTGAAAGCCTCCAACGTTAAGTCATATCGGATGAAGAATGAAATGATGTACAAATACGTACAGGGTACATAGAGGTTTGAGTTAACAGACATAAATCTTTCAGGATAAGGCAGAAACTCCAACGTTAAGTCATATCGTACGATGGATGAAATGATGTTTAAGTGAGTACAGAGTACATAGAGCTCAGACTTGCCAGACATTCAGCTTCCAGGATAAGGAAGAACCCTCCAACGTGAAGTAATATGGGACGTGAATGAAATTATGTTTAAATGAGTAAAAGGTACATAGAAGTTAGAATTATCTGACATTCATCTTTCAGGATAAGGGAAGACTTCCAACGTTGTCATATCGGACGAAGAATGACATGATGTTTAAATGAGTACAGGGCACATAGAGGTTAGAGTTGCCAGACATTCATCTTTCAGGATAAGGGAAAACCTCCAACGTTAAGTCATATCAGACGATGAATTTAATGATGTTTAAATGAGTACAGGGCACATAGAGGTTAGAGTTACCTGACATTCATCTTTCAGGATAAGGGAAGACTTCCAACGTTGTCATGTCGGACGATGAATGAAATTATGTTCAAATGAATACAAGGTACATAGAGGTTAGAGTTACCAGACTTTGATCTTTCAGGATAAGGGAAAGCCTCCAAGTTTAAGTCATAAAGAGCGCTGAATTAAATGATGTCCAAAATGAGTACAGGGTACATAGAGTTTACAGTTACCAGACTTTCATCTTTCTGGATAGGGGGAACCTCCAGCGTTAAGTCATATTAGATGATGAATGAAATGATGTTCAAATGTATCCATAGACCTATGGATAAATGAAACCCCGAAAGAAACCTTAACATCCTGAGATAGATTCGAATTTGGGACTTCTTGAAGGAGAGGTGGCGGATTTGGACCACTGCTGCTTAGGTAAAACGCAAGCTCCATTATTAGGGGTAACATGCTTTGAAGCACGTGGTTTTTAGGAAACCTCAATTTCCGTGGCCAAAGGACGTGGTTGTTGTGGTTATAACATGGAACAATGCCCTAAGGTCAACTATGAAGAGAAGCAATTGCATTCCATCCTAATGTTCAAGACCTCAAAGCACCCCAAGAAATCAAAATAATCGCTTTTAATAATCCTCAACAAGTCACATATAGTATGATTGATAAATATGGCATCCTCTTTTATGGATACGGCACACAGATTTTCAAGAAAATTCTACATCCCTGACAACCTTTATCATATCAAAAAATTTCGTGTTATTTTTTATTAATAATAAATGTTTAAGATATTTTCTTGACAAATTGAATGCATACCTCGAATTTTCTGACGATAAGCTCTAGAGGCCTCTTAACTCTGAACAATTTTCTACAAATTGATAAACTTGCGGATAAAAGCATCTTACTACACACAAAATGTAGATCTTATAAAGTAAATTTCAGATAGATTTATCAAAAAATGGATTGTAAAGTTGTATTTTAATAATAGGAATTAGCCTACTTAAGTAATATTTCTGTATTACTTTAATTATATATAAATGAAGTAGAATCACTAGGCTTTTATTTCAAGTGTAATATTTTTTTGTGGTCTTCAATAATGAAATGTAAATCTGTAAATATAGCTACAACCTTTTCTGGAATTGATACCTCCTATTCATTAAATAAAGTTCATTTAAACATTTTATCTTAGTATGACCCAATCAGTGACTTAATATCGTAAGGTACAGTACCATCTTACCAAAACTCAAGACGACTAGTTAATATCGATTCTCTCATATTAAGTATCAGCCAACGATGCTTCTGGCATAGCCTTGGTCTAAGTAGTCCTATATTCTGGAAAATAAAATCTCAAAATGTATTCCTATTTCCTTATAGTATAATTAAATTAGTTTTAAGTGTTTTAGTTATTATTAAAGTTATTAAAATTTCAATTGTTAGGCTAAGTGTTGACATACACAGTGTTTGCCAAAAGACATATTTATACAATCGCGGAACTTAACAAACCTTCCAGTCTTAATAAAATACCCTTGATTCACAAGTAACATAGATAAAAATTTTCCGTACACAGAAACATTTCTTGTTATTTTACAAATTCTCCTGTGATTATACTTTTCTGAAACTGGTAGTCGTTATTCACTTTTATTTCCTGGGCATAAGAAGAGAAAGTTAGTAATTAGACGTCAAATACACAACCATTTACAAAACATTTGACTATCATTCTGTATTCTCCTGAAACTACAATAAACTAGTATTTATCTTGAGGTAGATAGAGCAATAAGTGTTTCGTTCAGCGTAGAGAAAGTCATGCATATAAAACATTTGACAATCACTTAAAGTCTACCGCATTCCCTTTTAACTACAAAAAGATAATGTTTATCTTGAAGTAGACAGAGCAATACGTGTTTGTACAAGAGTACAGAAAGTCAGGTATATAAAACATTTGACTATCACGTAAAGTGTACTATATTCCCTTGTAACTACAATGAGATAATGTTTATCTTGAAGTAGACAGAGCAATACGTGTTTGTACAAGAGTACAGAAAGTCAGGTATATAAAACATTTGACTATCACGTAAAGTCTACTATATTCCCTTGTAACTACAATAAGATAATGGTTATCTTGAAGTAGGCAGAGGAATACGTGTTTGTACAAGAATAGAAAAAGTCATGTATATAAAACATTTGACTATCACTTAAAGTCTACTGTATGCCCTTGTAACTTCAATATGATAATGTTTATCTTGAAGTAGACAGAGCAATACGTGTTTGTACAAGAGTACAGAAAGTCAGGTATATAAAACATTTGACTATCACGTAAAGTCTACTATATTCCCTTGTAACTACAATAAGATAATGGTTATCTTGAAGTAGGCAGAGGAATACGTGTTTGTACAAGAATAGAAAAAGTCATGTATATAAAACATTTGACTATCACTTAAAGTCTACTGTATGCCCTTGTAACTTCAATATGATAATGTTTATCTTGAAGTAGTTAGAGCAATAAGTGCTTGTAGAACAGAAGAGAAATTCCTGTGGGTATAGAATATCTCATTTTCACCAGTGTGTAATGTAACTAATTATAATAATCATTATGTATGACTTATTAAACTGGCAAACCGGTTTGACGGTTTTGTTATAAAAACTTTGTGGACGATATCTGACCTATGAGCAAGATAATGAACACGAGCTGGCTTTATGAAAATACTCTCCTCTTGCAGAATTGTTTCTAGCACATAGAGAGGATAAAATACACATGGTTAAGTTGGTGAATGTTCATTTATCTTTGTGCGGTGAGAGAAACCCCGAGAGAATAAACTGTAATTTCTGAATTCCTGGAAGTGGTATTCGAGCATTGTATAAATAATCGGAAGCGAGTGCCTTTCATGCAGTTAATTAACTAAAAATGCACACTTTTTTCATTGCTGGCTTCTGTGAACTGTGCATTGTAACGTACAGTGTCAAATGCTAATCGATTTTGCAGCTAATAGTCTGTTAAACATAACCTCGTAAATAAAGGTAGAACATAGTGCACATTGTCAAAATATGAGCTTTACAACTTCTGTACTACGCATTCAGAGGAATTACGGGAAGTAGCACAATGTGACGAAGAAACAAAATATAAAGGTTTTGCTTTACACAAATTTACAACTTCAATAATTCTCTTTAATGTTTCTTTATGTCTCCTTTAAAAGTTACAAATTGTACTACTAGAAATCTCTCTGATGCACTCATAGGTTGATATCTTACATGGAGCTGCACGCCTACTCTGATTATTATGAAACTCAATTCATTCGTAAACTCCATCACTGCAGAGCACCACTGTCTGCGGTCTCCTCACCACAGAGTTTTGAATACACCTACTTCTCTCTCTTTTGACTAACCTCTTCCAAGTTTAACTCAAATCTAACGATGAGTAAGTGATGTTCAGATGAGCCAAGAATACGTGGAGTTTAAAGTTATCGGACATTCATCTTTCAGGATAAGGGAAAACCTGCAACGTTAGGTCATATCGGACGATGAATGAAATGATGTTCAAATGAGTACAGGTTACATGCAGCTGGAAGTTACCATACATCTTTCAGTGTAGAAAAAGCCTCCAACATTGTGTCATCCTGGACGATGAATGAAATAGTGTTCAAATGAGGAAAACGTACATAGAACGTAGAGTTAGCAGACGTTCAGAAAAAAAGAAAACCTCCAACGTTAAGTCATATCGGACGATGAATAAAAAGATGTTCAACAGAGTACGGGGTACATAGAGGCTAGAGTTATTACTCATATTTTAAATTAAGAGAAAATTCAACGTTAAGTCATATCGGACGATGAATAAAATGATGTTCTTATGACTACAGAGTACATAAAGTCTAGAGGTATTAGTCATTCATCTTTCAGGATAAGAGAAAACCTCTGACGTTAAGTCATATCGGACGATGAGTGAAATGTTGCTCAAATGAATACAGAGTACATAGAGCGTATAGTTATCACACATTCATCTTTCAGGATAAGGGAAAACCTCCAACGTTAAGTCCTATCGGACGATGAATGCAATTATGTTCAAATGAGTAGAGGGTACATAGGGCTTAGAGTTACCAGACATTCATAGTTCAGGATTAGGGAAAACCTGCAACGTTAAGTCATACCGGACGATGAATAAAATGATGTTCTAATGAGGACATAGCACATATAGCGTGGAGTAATCAGGCATTCATCTTTCAGGATGAGGAAAAACATCCAACGTTAAGAGATATCATATGTGGAATTAAATGGTGTTCAAATGAGTGCAGGGTACAGGGAGCCTAGAGTTATCATTCATATTTCAGGATATGAGAAAACCTCTAAGGTTAAAACATATCGGACGATGAATGAAATGATGTTCAAATGAGTACAGGGTACATAGAGCTTATGGTTACCAGAAATTTGACTGTCGGGATGTGAGAAAATCTACAGCCTTATCATATCTGACGGTGACTGAATTGGTGTTCAAATTACTGCGGAGTACATAGAGCCTAGAGTTATCAGACATTCATCTCTCTGGTTAAGGGTAAACCTCCAACGTTAAGTCATATTGGACGATGAATGAAATGATGTTTAAATGAGTACAGATTACATAGAGCTTAGATTTATCAGACATTCATATTTCGGTATATGAGAAGACCTCTAACGTTAAAACATATCGGACGATGAATGAAATAATGCTCAAGTGAGTGCAGGGTACCTGGAGCTTAGAGCTACCAGACATTCAACTTTCACGATATGCGAAAACCTACAACGCTGTCTTATCGGACGGTGAATGAAGTGATGTTCAAATGAGTACAGGGCACATACATCTTAGAGATATCGGCCATTAATTTTGCAGGATAAGCTACAAATCCGGAGTGAAGGAAGCGTCGTGACAGATTTTAGAACTCGAGAGCTGTTGAACCTGTGGCGGACACGCTACCATCAAGCTATAGAAGCAGGTCCACAGTTCTCTCTCTACTCACACAACTCTGACCCACTGAGCTGCTTCACTTCGCCGACTGTTCACCACAGAGCTGCACTTGTCAGCGGAACACAATTGAATGACACTTGAAACTTGAACTCTATACACTTATTTTGTCAGTGCGACCACTTCACTTGTTGTAACAGAAATGTCTTGAATTTATCGGTTGTTGTTTTACGCAATAGCAAAAGGAAATTCGCCTAGGCTTCGTGACGTGTACATGACGTCAGTCAGTGGCCGCCTCTTTGAGTAGTAGATAATAAACGTGTATCAATTCCTCTGCTCTCACTCCAATTCTGAACTTTAGAGTACTGTTTTAAAAAAAATTGTAGTGAGAGTTTTTTAAAAGAACCTCCTTTCAGACTCCTGAATATCGGATATAAAAGAAGTATATTTTTAAATTAATTTCAGTATCCCCCAAGAATACGATACAAGGTGTATTAATAAAATCAGCCACTACGAAGGAACATTTTAAACAAATTTGATATACTAAAGGATTTTGTTTAATATTCTCTAAGTTTAAAATATATCTTTGACAAATAAAATGCAGTTCTCAGAAGTGTTGTTCATCCTTAATAAACTTTACGTAACTGGTAAACTGTAAGTAATAGGCAAAATCTTATTAAACAAAAAATAATGATCTTAAAATTTACAATTTATAACAAACAGTTTTTATTGTGGAGACTTCTAAAGTTTTAAAGATATAAACGGAATAAATGCCTATATGGCGAATTCAAATTGACTCAATACAGATTCAGGATGGAGTCTTTACTTATTCCTGAGGCAAGAACGAGGGGAAACCGTTTGGCCTGCGTGCCACGAGCTGGAAAATCCAGGAAAGCCCTGGAGGGATTGCAGTATTTCAGGTAACACTCCGGAAACAAATGAAGATGGGTCACTGGAGAGGTATCGGAGGAAGATAGACTGCGTGTGTTGTATCTGACGTGAAAATGAAAAGTCGGGAAAGAAAGAGCTTTGTTCTTTCTCACAGTGAGTCCATTTCATGAGAAGCAGGAGAAAAAAACACCCTTCACTTATATTGCGTTCTTTTAATGCCTCTCTTACTTATGAACATTGTAACTGGACGTTTGCCATTTATGTTCATTATAAGCTAAAAATAAACTTCAAATTGGTTTATTATGCAATCATCTGATCAGTAAAACGAAAACAGTAAATTAAACCTCAATTTAGCATTGGCTCTTTATTGATAGCAGATATTCGTATTGAAAGGGGTGGCCAAATTATTAGACTAAATCTCTGTAAACCTTCTTTATTTACTTAACATTAAAACATGTGCTTTCAGGTACATATATATTTATGTATGTATGTATGTATGTATGATATATATATATATATATATGACAGAGAAGCTTGAGTCGATACTTTGTATACATTCCTTTGTTGGAAATTAACATTTTTATTTGGTTAGGCATGACATCAACCAATGTTTTACACTTATTTGTGCATCCTCATCATGTTTCCTGATATTTATAAGTCTCGATAAGCTGAGTTTTAATTGCAGTATGGGTTTTCTTGATTTTCTTCTTCATAATATGCTATAAATTCTCATTGGGTTTATATCAGATCCATTTCATGTTCATAGAAGCACTGAGAGATCTAAATCCCGTAAGTATATTGTTATTTTCTTCGCTTTGTGAAACATTGCACCATCGTGCATAAAGATACAGAAACATTTCTGAACTAATCCTTTATCTGGGGCAGAAGTCGAGTTTGAAGAACTCCTAGTTATAGTAGTTTCGTCCATTGCATCCCAGCTGGCGTCAAAGCTTTCCCTTCTGACCATGCCTCCTCATATGTAAGCAAATGTAAGGTTTTTCCACCCTTAAACATATGGGTGGTCCTTCTTAATACGTTCACCAAGTTAGAGCGCTGTTGCAATATTTTTCTTGTGCAGAGCTAGTAGGTGTGCTGGATCACCAGGTGGCCTACCGAGGTTTTCGGTAGTCTTCGCTGCGGGGTTGACGCGCGTAAGAGGCCTATCCACTTTCACCCCGTCTTGATATTGTTGCCAACGTGGTGGGGGGCTTTTTAAGAAATCAGGTATTTCCCTATAGAAAGAGCCCCGGAGTATTCATCGCTCCGGGTTGAAGGAGGCCAGGGTCTTCCGACCTATGGGTACTGGACTGATAGGGAAGGTCCCCTGCACTTAACGATTGACGCTACCTTTAAAATGAACGTAAACATCAGCAGAATTCCATGTGTTATGAATCAGGGCATTATCATTTGCAAGAGCTGAAGTCCCAAACTGAAATCGCCGCACCTTGTTATCTTCCGTCGGTTTGTTCAACACTGACATTTTGTATGGGAATAGTTTCACATCACCATGAGATACTCTTTGAAGCTTACGACGTGAGATGCCCATTTTGGCCGAAGCTCGTCTCGGGGATTTCCTGGGACTTCGTGTCAAAGCCACTCTAACAGCCTCGATATTCTATGGTGTATGGACTGTGTTGACATGAGGTCGCTTTTGTTCTAAGTTTCAAATCGTGTAGTTAGTCTATACACTGTCTGTCTGCAGAGGGCCCACCTGGTACAAAAATGAACACAAAAACGTCATTGCGTCTCTGCTACGCTCTTTGTTTCCGCGTAAACCAACACAGTTTTCATTTCTTCTGGCGTCAACCGGCCACTATCCGCCATTTTACTAAACTGAAGCGGTGGAAACACGCATCCGCGATATTGAGAATGTGTTGAACCATGCACGAACTACGACTAATTGTCACATCATTCCCGCGTTGACAACCCGCAATTCACATATTTATTACACAATTTTAATGTATGACATTTCCTGCGCCGCCCTGTACATGTTTCGAACATTCAAAAGCAAAAATTTGCTCAGTCTTGTTAAAGACTCTTTTAGGAAATATTTCCTTATAGGTACAATGGTAATACGGTTTCAGACGTTCTTCAGTCGGTAATGGAACTGTTGACAAGGTTACATCATCTAGAGGGAAACCAAATTGAGTGAAAGAAGTGCCACTCGTGAATATTGACAGCGACCTAATGACATCAAGAGGGGAGAGTAGATGTTCAATTATTCATGGAATTCTGGACAGAAACTCCAAACCGTGTTGGTGGTAATGAGAAGGGGTTGTTAAACAGGGGTTGTAATGATAATAAAATGAGCATCACTTCATAAACGACACAAACGAATTCAAAAACTGAAATTAATGCGTTACATTCACATGACTTTCTCCATGCCTTTTTGTATATCTACTTCAAGATAAACATTATCTCGCTGTAGTTACAAGGGAATACAGTAGACTGTAAGTGATAGTCAAATGTTTTATATACATGACTTTCTCTACTCTTGTACAAACACTTATTGCTCTATCTACTTCAAGATAAACATTATCTCGCTGTAGTTACAAGGGAATACAGTAGACTGTAAGTGATAGTCAAATGTTTTATATACATGACTTTCTCTACCCTTGTACAAACATTTGTTGCTCTGTTTACTTCAAGATAAACATTATCTTATTGCAGTTACAAGGGAATACAGTAAACTTTAAGTGATAGTCAAATGTTTTATATACATGACTTTCTCTATTCTTGTACAAACACTTATTGCTCTATCTACTTCAAGATAAACATTATCTCGCTGTAGTTACAAGGGAATACAGTAGACTGTAAGTGATAGTCAAATGTTTTATATACATGACTTTCTCTACTCTTGTACAAACACTTATTGCTCTATCTACTTCAAGATAAACATTATCTCGCTGTAGTTACAAGGGAATACAGTAGACTGTAAGTGATAGTCAAATGTTTTATATACATGACTTTCTCTACTCTTGTACAAACACTTATTGCTCTATCTACTTCAAGATAAACATTATCTCGCTGTAGTTACAAGGGAATACAGTAGACTGTAAGTGATAGTCAAATGTTTTATATACATGACTTTCTCTACCCTTGTACAAACATTTGTTGCTCTGTTTACTTCAAGATAAACATTATCTCATTGTAGTTACAAGGGAATACAGTAGACTGTAAGTGATAGTCAAATGTTTTATATACATGACTTTCTCTACTCTTGTACAAACACTTATTGCTCTATCTACTTCAAGATAAACATTATCTCGCTGTAGTTACAAGGGAATACAGTAGACTGTAAGTGATAGTCAAATGTTTTATATACATGACTCTCTCTACCCTTGTACAAACATTTGTTGCTCTGTTTACTTCAAGATAAACATTATCTCATTGTAGTTACAAGGGAATACAGTAGACTGTAAGAGATAGTCAAATGTTTTATATGCATAACTTTCTCTACTCTTGTACAGACACGTATTCCTCCATCTACTTCAAGATAAACATTATCTTATTGTAGTTACAAGGGAATACAGTAGACTGTAAGTGATAGTCAAATGTTTTATATACATGACTTTCTCTACTCTTGTACAAACATTTGTTGCTCTGTTTACTTCAAGGTAAACATTATCTCACTGTAGTTATAAGGGAATACAGTAGACTTTAAGAGATAGTCAAATGTTTTATATGCATGACTTTCTCTACTCTTGTAGAGACACGTATTCCTCTATCTACTTCAAGATAAACATTATCTTATTGTGGTTAGAAGGGAATACAGCAGACTTTAAGTGATGGTCAGATATTTTATATGCATAACTTTCTCTACTCTTGTACAGACACGTATTCCTCTATCTACTTCAAGATAAACATTATCTTATTGTAGTTACAAGGGAATACAGTATACTTTAAGAGATAGTCAAATGTTTTATATGCATAACTTTCTCTACTCTTGTACAGACACGTATTCCTCTATCTACTTCAAGATAAACATTATCTTATTGTAGTTACAAGGGAATACAGTAGACTGTAAGTGATAGTCAAATGTTTTATATACATGACTTTCTCTACTCTTGTACAAACATTTGTTGCTCTGTTTACTTCAAGATAAACATTATCTCACTGTAGTTATAAGGGAATACAGTAGACTTTAAGAGATAGTCAAATGTTTTATATGCATGTCTTTCTCTACTCTTGTACAAACACTTATTGCTCTATTTATATGAAGAGAATAACTATATTATTGTATTTACAAGGGTATACAGTAGATTTTAAATGATAGCCAAATGTTTTAAAACTGTTTGTCTAGTTGACGACATTCTCTTTGTATGTACAAGAAATAAAAAAAAAACGAATAATTATTTCCTTTTTGAGTAAAGTGTAAGTTGAGAAATTTAGAAATATCTCGGAGTTGGTTAACTTTACAAAAATTGCATTTGGCATACTTAACGTTCTAACAGGATTTTACGTATGCATTTCTTTAGACGTAGAGCATGTGAAGGCATTAGGGAGGATTCGGGCTTTCTTAGAAAGAATTGTCATTAATTGCATTGAAAAAGTGGAATTACACTGTAAAGTGCATATGATTATACAAAATGAAAAACTTGGACGGAATATTTAAAAAAAACGCAGGAAACAATGAAACACTTAAGTTAAAAGAAGCAAAATGTGAACGAGACTCGAACTGGGTTAACTCTCACTTGAAAGCTAATGTCATAACAATTGCACCAGAGGGTGTGCTCCAACAGATAATTTTCTTGTATTGTGCACTCAAGTGGTATTATCATAACCGTATAGCCTAACTTCCACATCTGAATCAAGAGGCCATAAGTCCCCTATCTCAAATTGTCTTTTTAAGACATCTCCCCCTACATTTCGGTGTAATTCATTAACAGTGTCTATATTTACACAGTGGAAAGTTAGTGTTGTAATACACTAATAAGGAGATACTGCAATTTTACCATAATTATGCGGTTTGGGGTTTCTGAACAAAATTGATACACTGTTTGGAAAAACCTTAACAAGAAATTGAAATGCAGTTTTTATTTATGGAACCTTCCATTCTGTGTTGGAAGTAAACCATCGTTTAATTTTCCTCGTTATCGATTGTTCACATAAATGTACTGAACTTTGGAAATTGTAGCTAGTTAGACTTAGGATAAATTTAAAGCAGTAGTGCTGTTAACAAATTTTCATAGGCTTTTAATTATGTAGATGGGCAAAGCTTTATTTCAAATTTTTAACACAGAAAAGGATTCTAATCTCAAATATAGAGATGATATCCTTAACGACATTTCAGCGAAATTTTTGACACAATGTTTTCAAACTTCCTTTTTCGTAGGAAATGGGAGATTGAATTAAGCAGTGGTGTAAGACCAGAGCTGTGTGTTTTATGAGGTAGTAGTGATTTGTGTACATTGTACATTTTTTTTTTTCTGCAAGAGAACTATTTGTGTTAACGAAGGTCACGTACCTTGCCTCAAAACCTGATGATTTCGTTCCATATTTTGAGAATAAATCTCTGCACGTTTATTTGGAATAACTTCACAATAAATCACAGAAATTTTACCAGACAGATATCGTAATTTTGGAAGCCAACCGATATTTTCTTGCAAGGTTTGCAGGCTCAAGGGTATCGAACCATTGTTACGAGGCGTTATGTTTAACGTAACGCACGCAGTTTGCCTCTCATGTGACAATTCTCTAGATAAATTTATTATTCCAGGGATTATTACACTTTTTGAAGTAATTTTAACTTTCTTTATATGGCGATGTATGTTCTTCCAAGTGTCTGTCTCCAAAACTCAATATTTCGAAACGTTGTCATGTTTTCGTCTTCGTTATTGAATTGCTAGAACAAGGGTTATGTTACTGACACCTTCACACTGTCTGCCAGTACTTAATAATCTCAGAGTTAGTTGCCTCCATTTTAACATATTATCAAACATTAATGTATCTTACTTTAATAATCTTGACAAGTGTATATGTATATAGTCAGTTAAAAACGAAATTGCTTATCAGAAGACCTAATATTTCTTGGCATTTATGGATCAAGTTGCTGGTAAATTTTAATGTTAAACTCTTGGGCTGCATAGTCATATATTTTTTTTGTTCTCTTTCTTTACAGGTAAGTTCCAAGTGATATAGACTTGAGATACCTCTACGTTATCCATGAGAGGTTACTAAGTTATTATGTAAGTAATATTTCCTTACGAAGTGCTTATGGAGAATGCTTTTAAACTATATGTAAAAGTAGTGTAATTATTGGCTATTGTCATAAGTAATGTCTGTTTTTTAATTTGGTTTTTGGAAAATTTATTAGGTTGGCAATGCTATTTACAGGATGTCATGGCTAGTGTTGCGTACATGGAGATCTTATATCAGTCTTCAGTTGGGTGATAGCTGCCTCAGATATGTGCCTTCTCATTGTTACTCAATCCACAGTATTATTTAAAGTTTTTATCGGTTTAGCCATATAATAAGTGTATCTTATTTTTTCTATTTTTGGGTTATAAGTTAAATCTATTCTTTTTATTGCTGCTCTGGAATCTGAAAAATAGCTCTGTTTTTACTTCCTTGTAGCCGAGTAAACAGATATTTTATCGAAATGTAGATTGCATCATTTTCTCCATCAAAATTTGTAGTGCTTTCTCCCACATTTTGTAAAAGGAGAAAAACTGGCATTTGCCACTTCTTCAAGTGCATCATAATCATTTATAAATGAGCTATCTGTATATATATGTGCCCATTCTTCATCAAGGTATTTTTTGTAATGTTTCTAACGCTATCAGTTTTGCAATATCTGAGCTAGTTTTTGTTTCCTGAAGATTACACACCGATCTACACTGTATTCTACATACTAGTCGACCACGATATGAATGCACTCGACGAGAAGCTTTACTAAACAGTTACTTCACAAGTGGGCGGAGTACCTCAAGTACAGTGCGGATAACGCAAACATCAACAATACCGAGATGCTTCCAATGTGACGCGCAGATGTAGTGCAGTTCAACACAGTGTTTCTTTCAAGGTTTTCTTGTGCAGTTACAATTCTAATAGTGTGGTGGCAGTTGCAGTGCTCGCTCTGACAAAATTGGTCTGTAATTGTGAAGAGTTTAATTAAGGAGGGTTATTCCTACGCCTTGAGAAAGCAACAGTTAGGAAACCAAAATTAGTGGGGAAGATTGGGAGAGTCATCATGAACAGAAAATGCTTCAAAAACCGGGGATAAGGTTAGAACTTCGAGGAAAACTCGAAAATCAGGCACAATCATATCTCTTGATGAGTTTGAAAAGTGCGTTGTGCGTAGAATATTTTTGGAGTACTATGAACAGAAAATGTAAATTCTTACTTAGAGGAAACTCCTGAACTTCGCTAAAGAATAAATATTCAGGGTGGCAAACAAATATTTAGAAAAATATTAAGAAAATAGGATTTCAATGTAAGAAATGCAGAAACAAACGATCTGTGCTAATGGAGGAACCACAAATTGTTGTAAAACTTGCAGAGTACTTAAGGAATGTTAGTGAAAATGTAAAAGGCACACGTAAAGCAGGACGAAGCTTGAGTCCATACTCACTATGCCGTCAAGAAGTGCTGGCAATACTACTAAGTACCAGGTGTTTTGATTAATACTAGTACTGGTCAAAGAGCAATTGTTGTACATGCTGGGGGTTCCATGGGATTTATTGATGGAGCAGAATTTGTTTCCGATTCAAACTCCAAATCAGCGAATTAAATGAACAGTCAAAATTATAAAAAGTGGGTAGAAGGGAAATTAATATAAAATATTTCACCTGAGATCATTTTTGTGCCATACAATACAGGAAAATAAATTCCCCAACTCTTCATCTCGAAAAGCACCGGCCATTCATTGGCTAACACAAAAAGAAAATTAAGCATAATCCGCAAATATCAAAAAATGAGCTAGAAATAGTGAAAATTTATTTTAAAAAAGCCTGTTTATTGAATTGGTAAAATAAGGGAACAAAGGTTCCGTAGCACTGTGACCTTAATTATATAGAGTTATCTGGAATTTAATTAAACAAAAGATGTATCATCGATTACTTCGAGTAATCTGAAGGCTATGACAACAAGCTGCATAGCTCAAATTACACAAAATGATTAGAACTAAGCAAGATTTTAAGCGCCGAGATGGATTAATGGAGGAAACAATTGAAGATATAATTATAAACGTGGTTCTAGAGAGCAGCGATGATGATGATGATGAAGATTGCAATCGTGATGAATGTTATTTCGAGAATATGAATATTCAAACAAAAGAACGCAGTGATACTGATACAGCTGCTGAAGGTCCTGAAACAAACATTCCCAGCCTTGCTGCTTCCGAGAACTAACGCGAAGACATCACCAGGCGTGTACTGTTTTAATTGTGTGACTGTACATTCCCAGTATCGCCTTTCCCCTGGTTTCCCCCGTTCCGCGCCGTTACCTAAGCTTCAAGTAATAAACAGAAACAGTGGCGCCCTCCTTCAAGTTCATTCATATTTTGGCCGACTAGTAGGTCGTTTGATAAGTCTAGCAAATTTCCATGATTGGATGACAATTTTGTTGAAACTTTGTGTCTAGTAAGCTTCATTATTCTGAAGGTTGCAAAGAAAATTTGAATGTGGTACAGTATACAACTTATTGTTGACAGCCAACTCAACTGGTCAGTGCGATAGCTGTGGTTGAAAACGGAAAAAAGAAACAGTTTTGTGCTGTCATTAAACATTTTTATTTGAAGGGCTAAACTGCCACACAAGCCAAAAGTGAATTGCATGAAGTTCACGTGGACTCTGCATCAACATTGAAGACTACTTTCTTTTGGATCAATGAATTTAAACGTGGTCGTAGAAGTACCGAAGATGAATGGCGCTCTGACTGACCATTTGAGGTCACCACACAGGCCGCCATTGAAAAAAAATAAAACATTTGTTAATGCAATACCGCTAGTTTTAAATTCGTGAAATTTCCAAGGCTGTAGGCATCTAAAACGAGCGAATGTACAATATCCTGCATGAAAAATTGTCAATGAAAACCTGTGTGCAAGATGGGTGCCGCGGTTGCTCACAGTCGACCAAAAGCGCATCTGGAAGAACATTTCTACCAAGTGTCTGGCGATGTTTATTCGGGATACGTAAGACTTTTTGTGCCGATTTGTCACCATGGATGAAACTTGGATCAATCATTACAGACCAGAGTTAAATCAGCATCAACACAATGGACAAAGGCTGATGAAAGTGCACCAAAGGAAGAAAGGACCATTTTATCAGCTGTTTTTAGGGATTCTCAAGGAATATTCTTCATAGACTACTTGGAAAAAGCAAGAATCATAACTGGAGACTGTTATGCTTCATTGTTGGATCGTTTGCAACATGAGTTGACTGAAAAGAGACCGAGATTGAAAAGCAAAAGTGTTTTTTTTCTTCCTTCACCAGGATAATGCACCATCGCACACATCAGCAATCACAATGGCGAAGGTGCATGAGCTGGGCTTTGAGTTGGTTCCTCATCCACCTTATTTAACCGACATAGCCCCAGATGACTTCTTCCCGTTCCCAAACTTGATAATTTGGCCTGGTGTAAGACATTTTCATCAAATGAAGAAATGACAGTCATCGTTAACGAGTGTTTTACAGACCTTGACGGAACCTATCTTTGTGATGGGATGAAAAAGCTGGAATATGACTGGATGAAGTGTATAGCCATCAATAGAGACAGACTACGTCGAGAAATATGGTAATATGTTCACGAATATATAAACACACTTGACTTTTAACCAGAGTTATAAAACGACCTTGTATTTCAAAGCTTTGTTTTCTATTAATGTGATAAAATGTATTGTGTAGGTATTTTTTAAATTTAATTCTTCCACAAATTCCTTTTGGTTTTATTGTATATTTCAAGTCCTGATATTTGTCTACTTAAAATTTGGAATTATTGAAAGTTTGTGGTAGGTTTTTAGAGCTTGTTCTTCGAGTTGAAGCTGACACTACAGGTTTCTGATAGAAAAATGTAATAAAGGGATGATAAAACCATACAAATTATTAATAAGTAATTGGGAATATATGATATAATAAACAAAGTCAAAAGAAATATTGTAATAGGAATACAGTGTCAATGTGTATGTGTAGTGTTTAACGCCCGCTTTTGCTACATACGGCACCGCAGGTGGTGACACTGATGATGCATGAGATGAAGATGGAGCACTGGTTGAATGAGATGGCGGGGGAAACCGGGGATCCCGGAGGAAACCCGCCCCAGCGCCGTGTTGTCCACCACAATTTTCACTTTGCGGTCTCCTGGGATCGAACCCGGGCCGCCTTGGTCAAAGCCAAGCGGTCTAACCACTGAGCCACGGCGCGGCCCTAAAGTGTAAATGAAATAGATATAGGGAAAAAGTTACCTTAAGTTAGAACGGATACGTCAACAATGGGTCAATAGAGGCCTAAAATTCTTCGGCAGCACGGAGCCAGAGCCAATAACGAGGTTTAAGGAAAATATGTAGAGGCAGGATGCAGTACCGTTATGGCGCCAGTGGGTCATATAACTTTAGGGGGTGGACCCGTGACTGCTGCACAGTTGAAGGTGAATGGAAGTGACCAATAAGGTAACATCGTAGAAAGAAACTCCCCCAATAAAACGTAGCTTAAACCACGTGATAGGCGTGAAATAGAGAACAAATAGAAAAGGGGTGGATATAGAATAACAAATCTAGGAAGAAGCCGAGAGTAAGGCGAAGTAAGAAGGGTCACTCTGTTGCTTAAAACGAAATGAAGAAGACACGTTAGTTTAATATCTGATGGCGAGGTTATAATGTAGTTAGATTTCAAACGATCTGTCTAAACTCTTTGAGAAGGTCATCCATCGCCGTCTCGTGCAGTACCTCAACAATAATCACATTATTCCTTCTTTTCAATTCGGGTTTCGTCCGAAACATTCTACTACTCATCAACTATTGAGGTTAACTCAACACATTGTCACTGGATTCGAGCATCGTCAACATACCCTAGCTATTTTCCTTGATGTAGCACAGGCATTTGATAAGGTATGGCATTCTGGCTTGCTACTTAAACTCTATCGCATTGGTCTCCCGGTCTACTTAATCCACATTATTACCAGTTTTCTCACTGATCGCACTTTTGCGGTGCGCATTGGAGGCACAGCAGGCGTTCCACAAGGTTCAATACTGGCACCAACGCTGTTTAGTATTTACACCTCTGATATTCCAGACATGGCTCAAACCTCAATTGCCCTGTATGCTGACGACACTGTTTTATTTTACTCTCACACCGATCTACATTCTGCTGTACGAACCTTACAGCTCTCTCTTGATCGCCTCGTTCAATGGTGTCAAAATTGGTGCATCTCCCTTAATACCCAGAAAACTGAAGCCAAGAGTTTTACTTTACGCCGCTATAATCCCCCTCCGCCTACACGCCTTCTGACTGATCATGTGCCGTGGCTCCCTTCACAACAGTCAAGTACCTTGGAGTGTTACTGGACACTCGGCTTACCTGAAAGCCACATATTGACCGCACCATTACCCTGGCATCCGCTCGTCTTTCACAACTGTCTCCATTATTTCACAAACATACTTCACTTGCTTTAGAATCTTCACTGCTCCTATACAAATCTCTGGTTCTGCCTCTTATTACTTATGCCTGCCAGGTGTGGGGCGCTGCCAGTACTTGTCACCTGAGGCGTTTATAGGTCATCCAGAGTCAATTCTTGCGAATCGCCACCAATGCTCCTTGGTTTGTCCGCAACCAGCAGCTGCATCACGAGCTGGGACTACTTCCTCTTCACCATTTCATCCGACAGACTGCTCGACGCTTCTTCTACAATCCACGCCACGTCCCAGGAGCTGTGACGTATAACATCAGCGACCGAAGTCGCAGGCCAACGCGACTGAAGCGACGACTACCACAGGACCTGCTTTACAGTGATAACACTTCCACTTCTGAATAATCTACTGTTTCAATTTATGTTTTCTATTCTTCTGTTCTACTATGTAAATTCTTACTATGGAAGTATGTATACCATTTTATTAGTTCAGTGCCACATTTATATTAGTGCAATAACACATTTTTTTTTAGTTCAGAAAAGGCACATTGTCATACCTCTACAATTTTATTACTCTGTGATTATTGTGTATCTGTTCTCTCAGATCTGCAAAAAAATATATTATTGCTGACCGATCTAATAAATATATTAAAAAAATATTTCAAACGTTGTGGGATTAAGTATTCTCAAAGAGACAAAGCAAAACAATGAGAGTAATAGCAAGTGACAAAAGCAGAGCAATCAGACAAGTAAGATCTGTGGGAATAAACAATCCACAGGAAATTGAAGCAGGACTTTTCGTTGACTGGTGAGAGTTGCTGGACTCTGAGAGAGTACTCTTGCTCACCGACACGCAATCCTTAACCCTCCTGCCATACCACACCAAAAGTTCTCCTCAAGAGAAATCCCATACTAGAGATCCAGGTTTATTGACTTATTAGATGTTACAACGATTAGTTTATTGAAAAACTGGTGGAGAAACTCGTGTGCCTAACACAGCAGAGAGGTTTCTGCCATTAACCATTAACAAGACATCTTCTATTATTAACAGCTTCAAGTTTCATAAATTAGCCTTTTTAATTGGTGAATCGTCACTCGTTTTTTTCTCATGGTCGTACAAACAGCACTAAATTTCAAAGTCATCACAAATCGACCAGCTCTTTAAAGATCTAATTATCGCTTCGGAGTAACACTGGCTATGCCTTCGGAAAGTTCTAGGCGTGCCAAAGACGCGCCTTCTGGACTGTCCTTTAAGGAAACGCCTCTCAAAATCGCCACTGTACAAGCTTTCGAGGCACGTTGTGGACGTACGGACAGTACGCTCGACTGCCCCGTGCCTCATCTGTATGCATCCCCGCGCGCCTTGTAGTTATGCATACATTACACAAGTGTCCTAGCCAACGTTTTAAATAAGCACTTCACAGTTTTTAAATACCTCTTAGATATGCAAGGAGCGTGCAGTCATATATCACAGAACCGGAGTAAAGCGCTAACGCCAAAATGCACATGTTCTTCTTATTCTTCTGCATGTGGTGTGTTCATTTTCCAGTTCCGGAGTTGTCTGTTATATTGCAAAAGCGAGGTTCATAAATTTGTCATCTCTTCTCCCATTGTACTTAAAAGAGTAATTTCTGAAGGAAAAAAATTGCAAATTTTTGTTGGCACTTTGCGAAGTACTTCCGAAAACCTTTGGTCACATTCAGCAGTCACTGGAAACCACCCTAAATGCAACGAGAGAAATCTGTTATCGAGGGATTCTACATAAACCAACCCGTGACCCCCTACCAAAATAGAGAACAATAACGCATGAACTTTCACAAAATAAACTCTCGGTAATTGTGATTTGGTTTGGGATGTTGTGATATATCTTGGTATAATTGTTATCATCCTGAAAACAAAGGTCATTCGGTTCAACGGATCTTCAGAACAGAAACAAAGTGTACAAAGGTAATTGTCATATTGCTATTATAGCATTAGATGATAGACGTACCGTTACTGTATTGTTACAAAAATGTCTGAAAGTGAAAAACACCCGAAATTAAAAGTTTTTATGGTACTAGTGAAACAAGATGTACACTACCGTCCAAAAATTAAGCATAATTCGCAAAACAGAGAACTGAAAGTGAAAAAGGTGAGCGCCTTTAAAAGTTATGACTGTGTGTGCTTCCCCTTACTGGAGGTCCCTGTTAGGTAAGCGGATTCATGTTTGAAAGACAAAAGACCAGAGCAGCAAACCAATGCCAAAGTATCAGACCGAATGCATGGCTCATTGTGAACATAGGGTAGTTGCTTCGCAAAGTGTTTACAATACAGCACCAACATGATGGCACAAAGATGTCAACTGGATCATGCTTTGAAGGGTAGAGTCACCAGACATCTAGAAGCAGATCAGACAGAGATCACAGTGTCTTGGGCCCTGAATGTGTCACAAAATTTATTTGCAGTTTTTGGCGACGGTTCCAAGAAATAGAAGATGTTCATCGGAACCTGTACGTTGTCGTCCACTGTCCAGAACACCTTAAAGGGACCGATATTTGACCATAACAACACGGTGGCTTCGGAGAATGCCCGAAAATACTCTTCCGAGCTTGCAAGTGCCTCATGCGTTTCAGGCAAACTGTTTACCAGAGGCTCAGGTCAGTCGGCCTCTATGCTAAACGTCCACCAGGATGTGCCCCAAACTCTCGGATACACATATGCTCCCGCTTACAATGGAGTCAGCAACATCAATATTGTAACTTGAATGAATGGAGGAACCTGCTGTTTACAGTTGAGATCAGATTCAGTTTGAACAATGATTCTCTTTGCACAATAATCTGGAGAGATCAAGGAATCCTGTTTCATTCCACCATCATCGTGGAAACAGTGGCGTACTTGTGTGAGCAAGGATAATGTTGAATGGGCATACAGATCTGCATTCTTCAACGGTGGTACTGTGAATGTCCAGAGGCACGGAGACGAGGTACTTCAACGGCCAGTGCGAATTTTCAGAGATGCAGTTGGTCCATACTTCGTCTTAATGGACGATAATGCACATCCTCATAGAACCCACCTAGTGAACGACTATCTTAAGAAGGACTGGCCAACGATGTCCCCGGATATGGACCCTATAGAGCATATCTGCAATACATTAGGAAGATGAGTTAGAAGTCCCACCTAGGACACTTTCAGACCTCTAAAATGCTCTTCGTGAGGAACAGAAACTCCTGCCAGCAGAGCATTTGTACCAACTTAAAGAGAGCATTCTCCATCTTGTGAGACATTCAAGCTATTCCAGATCACCAGTTCGGATTTCGTCCTGGGCACTCGACTATCCAACAGCTACTACGTGTGGTAGAGACAGCTGCCCTGGGTTTCCAAGAACGCGCTTTCACGGCAGTGGTGTCTTTGGACCTCGAAAGGGCCTTATCCACGACATGGCATGCCGGTTTGATCTTCAAACTCATCCAACTGGGGCTACCCAGACAGCTAATCAACATTCTACACAAATTTCTCAGACATAGAACATTCAAAGTCACAGTAACGGGGAAAACATCTACACTGAGACCCGTGAGAGGCGGAGTCCCCGAAGGCTCTGTCCTAACCCCCACACTTTTAGTGTGTTCATGGCAGACTTTCCAACTCATCCAAAGGTCGAAATGGCACACTACGCTGACGACGTGTTGTTGTTCTGCAAAAACAGGTACATACTCAGAGCCTTCAACCCAATCCAGAGACACCTCCGTCTCACACAGGAGTGGTGCAGGCGTTGGCGGATGTCCCTAAATCCGAACAAAAGCTACGCCATTCTTCTTACAAAGCGCCACAACCCCGCTGACTGCCCCAACTTCCACTTTAGAGGCCGAAGGATAGAGTGGACTAATTCCATCAAGTACCTGGGCGTTCAACTTGATAGAGGCCTAACTTTCCGCGGACACATCAGGGAACTATCGGCACGGGTACAGGGAGCTATTGCCTCTATACCCAATGCTGGGTTCGGGCTCGATGCCAGTTCGCTTAAAGCTACACCTCTTTCGAGCGCTGATAATCCCACTCATGCTGTACGCCTGTGAAATCTGGGGCATGGCTGTAGATAGCTGGATAGCATACCCTCAGCGAGCACAGAATAGAGGACTCCGATCCATCTATTCTATGAGTCGTTCTTTCCCCGTGAGGTTGCTTCATGAAGCTTCTCTTCGGCCAATACGTGGAGGACGAAGTTAGGCCCCGGGCGACAAAATTTACGCTTAAATTCCAGCTCACAGAAGCGCCCTGGTTCGGTCTCTAGGAGATTACGACGCTACGAGACGCCGCTTCAGGCTTTACCGGGTACCCCGTATGGCATGCGGGCACCCGAGGTAACAAAAGAGTTAATGCAAACAGCAGCATAAGCTGAACTCCAAAACCTCCAAATGAGCTGTTTGGCTACAAAATTTACCCCAATTATATGAACATATCAAAATAAAACACCAGAGTGTAAACAAAAAAGCGGTTTGGCATCCTGTACAAAATATAGAGGAGCAAAAAGCTACCTCATCAAAATTTTCTGACTAAAATAATCCCACCTCATCCTGTAATCAAAATTATCAACCTGCGGTCAGACCAAAAAGCTGGGTGGGTACGCAGCAAAAAACCTTCTGGCTGTTAACAGCCTGTCAGTATCGACTTGGAGTTGGAACAGTATGATAATAAAATTTTGAATCATGCTTAACTTTTGGACCATAGTTCATTTATTCACGAGCAGAAGGTTTGTTACTTACACCAAGGTTGTCACAAGCATCGTTACTTATAGCCTAATATGAGAGAATGCACGTTGTCTAGTCGTTTTGTTAGATGGTATAGTTCAAATAACGAATTAAGGCAGTAGATTCAGTGATTGATTCATACTAATTCAGAAACGAAATGTTCAATAGAACTTTATTAAAAGAACAGACGATATTTACTCCACACAAAGTTGTGGAAAAAGCCAATAGTGTTTTATCAGATTTGAAACTAGCAAATCTAAATCTACACACAAATGACCACCTGCGGAGACGCAAGATGCAAATGCGGCCTTGAACACTACATATTCGTTACACACGATTTTATTACGTTTATACCGTGGTTAACGTGAAATTTTATCGGTCCTTAAGAATAAAATTTTACTTCAGTAGTTTAATTTCTATTATTAAAATACAACTTTACAAGTAAGTGTTTGATATATAATTTTACATAAAAGGGTCCGCTGAGAAGTGCCGAGCTTCACATAGAGATGGCGGCACTGGGCGACTTTGAAGGACAGCATCATATAGAGTAACTTTAGACTAGCTTGTATTCATAGTTACAGGTCATTAGCTTGTTTCGTTTTTGAATGACAGCATTTTAAACAAGACAAGTCTAGAGGTTTCACGAAAATGGAGGATTTGGAAAATGAGCAGCGATTAAATACTTCCATTTGAAAGACTTAATGCCTGAAGAAGTCAAGAAGGAAATGAACAGTACACTGAACGACTATCCCCTTCATATACAATGATTAAAAGGTGGGTTACAGAGTTTAAAATGGGACGTTCGAGTACTAGTGATGAGCCTCGCTCTGGACGCCCTGTGGAAGTCACAACTACAGAGATCACTGAAAGACTCTGTCCCTTCATATACAATGATTAAAAGGTGGGTTGTAGAGTTTAAAATGGGACGTAAGAGTACTAGTGATGAGCCTCGCTATGGACGTTCTGTGGAAGTCACAACTCCAGAAAACATTGAAGGACCTTGTGCCTTCATATACAATGATTAAAAGGTGGGTTACACATTTTAAAATGGGACGTACGAGTACTAGTGATGAGCCTCGCTCTGGACGCCCTGTGGAAGTCACAACTACAGAGATCATTGAAAGACTCTGTCCCTTCATATACAATGATTAAAACCTGGGTTGTAGAGTTTAAAATGGGACGTAAGAGTACTAGTGATGAGCCTCGCTCTGGACGTCCTGTGGAAGTCACAACTCCAGAAATCATTGAAGGACCCTCTGCCTTCATATACAATGATTAAAAAGTGGGTTACACAGTTTATAATGCGGCGTACGAGTACTAGTGACGAGCCTCGCTTTTGACGCTCTGTGGATGTCACAACTCCAGAAATCATTGAAGGACCCTGTGCCTTCATAGACAATGATTAAAAGGTGGGTTGTAGAGTTTAAAATGGGACGTACGAGCACTAGTGATGAGCGTCGCTCTGGACGCCCTGTGGAAGTCACATCTACAGAGATCATTGAAAGACTCTGTCCCTTCATATACAATGATTAAAAGGTGGGTTACAAAGTATAAAATGGGACGTACTAGTATTAGTGATGAGCCTCGCTCTGGACGTCCTGTGGAAGTTACAGCTCCAGAGATCATTGAAACAATTAATCGTTTAATACTGGAAGACTGCAGATTAAAGTTGATTGAAATAGCAGAGGCTTAAACGTATCAAAAGAGTGTGCAAATAATTTTTTGGTCTTTCACAAAGTCTGCGCAAGTTGGGTGCCACATTTGTTGATGCCTGATCAAAAATTCGAAATGAAAGGTGTTTCTAATAATAATTTGAATAATTTATTTCACTTTCCAATTGTTATGCAAATCGTTATTGATGCAGAAGAGGCATCGCATATAGAAAGCGACAAGCAACGGCGTCTTTATGGTGTCGTGGATATCCCCAGTTTTGCGTCATCCTATCACACGCGCCGGGTAGAAGTATGAAGGGGAAACCACGTATACGTCTGTATACGTCCCAGTGAATTTGTGAGATGACTTGTTATCGTGGATGAAAGTTGGACACATCAGTACACTCCAGAAAGTAAATCACAGTCAAAACAGTGGATTACGTCACGTGAACCAACTCCAAAAATGGCAAAGTCAATTTTGTTAGCTAACAAGGTTATGGCCAGTGTTTTCTGGTATGCACAGGTAATTACTTTGATTGATTACTTGGAAAAGGTTAAAAATATGACTGGTGACTACTATTCAAGATTACAGCTGGGTTGTAGAATTTAGAATAGGACGTACGAGCACATTAGCCTCTTCTGGACGCTCTGTAGAAGACACATCTCCAGAAATCATTAAAAAAAATCATCTTTTAGTACTGGAAGACTGCAGATTAAAGCTGTTTGATATAGTAGAGGCTGTAAAATTATCAAAAGAACGTGCAGGTATTATTTTAATTTATTTTTGAGCTTTCACAAAGTCTGCGCTAGGTGGGTACCTCATTTGTTCACACCTGATCAAATATTAGAAAGAAAAGCTGTTTAAATTATGAACTTAGACCTATACCGTAAAATTCCTAGTGAATTTGTGAGATGGCTTATTATCATGGATGAAACTTGGATACAGCACTACACTCCAGAAAGTAAACCAAAGTCAAAACAGTGAATTGCACCAGGTGAATAAGTTACAAAAACAAGGCAAAGTCGATTTTGTCAGCTGACAAGGTTATGGTGAGTGTTTTCTGGGATGTACAGGGAATTATTTTGGTTGAATGCTTGGAAACGGGTAAAAGTTTCACTGGTGACTACTACGCAAGCTTACTAAAAAGTATGATGTGGAAAAAAGGCCTCATTTTGGCAAAGAAAATAATATGGTGTTCCTTCACGACACGCTCTGGCTCATCGTCCAGTCACTGCAATGGGAAAGATGTGAGAATTGAAGTTCGGGTTGCTTAAACAATCGTCCTATTAGCCAGATCTAGCACCCAGTGACTACCACCTGTTCCGGAACCTCAAAACATTTCTTGGAGGACGAAGATTTTACAGCAACGAGGACGCTGTAAGCGTCCCTGTTAGGCATAACATCTTCATAATAACCCCGAAAGTCTTATTACATGCATAATTAAAGGCGGATAGATGCCACAATATGAATTAAACAAAGTTATAATAAATATATAGGATAATGATTAAATATACAAGTGCAGATACTAAACAGGCAATCCCGATATATATTATTAAAAGCATGAACCCAACGTGTTAAGGGAGAGGGCAAAATGAACATTTTCCCTCACAGGCAGGTTCTTTGTGTTCCTAGCCGACAAAGCTGGCATTGTCCAAGGATAGACCCTCGGCGCCAGCCAGTGTCTTGGCCTGCATATGATACGTGACGAGAGAATAGTCTCTGGAATCTAAGGTACACATTTTCAAACATACTTATGCATTAGTTAGCTTGACTGGGGGAAAGAGAAATTCGCGTGGAATACATACCTCATACACTAGAAATTGCTATTAAATTCAAGAGTAGAGATGAAACACAACCTATAAGGGACAAGCAACAGGTCACACGACCTCTAAAGTGTCCAAAATTCGGCGAAAGGAAGGGGAATTTGTGCAATGGCGACGTTCGACGTTTGCTAGGAAAACACTCCTTCGGCGTGTGAAGGAGGCAACAAGTACAGAAATTTCATCAGAGTCCACGTTCGTGGATGGACGGAGTAACTCACATTAGGTGGTTATCGAACACCCTGTGATAGCGAATGATCGAAACTGCACACATTACAACGTCATTAAGATTTCACCAACTCCGTTTTTGTTTAATAATCCTCCGGAAATACTATGTTATGTGAAGTAATTCACTAACGACGTTCAGGAACAACGCGTAAACAGATACATATAAGTCGTGTCATGCGCACAGCAACGGGAAAACCTCAAATCTCGCGCCTAATGCGCGAATAACATCGTCAACAGTGGCGAGTGGAGAGGACTAATTGTAACAATTAACTTGACATTCAAAGGTCGTGGTGTCTTATATGTGATAATACCCACACACTGTCAGGACGCACCCACTCCCTGGAACTCAAAAGCGAGTATTCATGCATATCTACCCTGAGAAAAACCCCGACCTGTTGGAAACCTCCCATCCGTAGTCCTCACCTATCACATATCCTATCTTTGAGGTGTTGAGTGCCGGGGGGGCTCAACGAGGTGCTTAACGGGCAAGGACTGCCTCAACGCCATTGATACGGAAAACATTTATTTTGATCGACAATGAAGAGATGGTTTTAATTAAATTAGAACAGTGATATGACAAAATGTATTAGCCTGCTGGAAATCATGTTGAGAAATAAAGAAAAATAATAATTAAACGGTAATTATGGGGCCTGGGATTTGTCAGCCCACCTTTGTACATCAAAACTAACAATTGAGCATCTGGATGTCCTGAAGGCATTATTATGGATACAGTCCTGACATCCTAATTCATTTTTGTCTTCAAATAATAAAGATAAAATACATGGAAACAGATAAAGCAGAGGAAATTTAACCTCGATTTTAAATGTATGGAATTACATTAAAAAAATAAGTACTAAAAAATCAATCCTCTTAGATTATACAAACGTTTTCAGCTAGGTCCTCGTATCATCCCTAGGAAGTGCCCTATGATAAACGCCGCTTAAGCAATTAGACTGTTATACTAATCCTGTAATGAGAGTCGTAAGGGTAAAGCCAGAGAAATCACAGATCCTCGTTAACTCCCTCCCCCGGGGTAAAATAAATTCAAACTACAAGCAGACGTTTGACGAGGAAAATCCCTGCGCTCTCTGGTGGATATTCAGGTAATGACAAGAGACAAAAGAGCTCGGGGTTTTGCGGCGGTGGCAGCCCTTCCCAAATCCGTAAGAAACTAGGACATTATCTTTCCACGTCGCTGCGCAACAGAAGGAGGAGAAATTGTCAACAGCAAGACCAAACAACGCGAGAGCAAGCAGCATTGTGTTGCGCTCACATGTTCTTCTCTACTCTTGTCCAACGCTTCTTAGTCTATTATTGTAACTACAAACAAACATTGAAAAACAGTAGGCTTAAATGATAGTCGATTTTTTAAAATTGAATGTCTACAGAATGTCCTTGTAATTACTTTTTCTTTGTATATACAACAGATAAAAAAGGAATAAGAACTTGGATAGTGATAGAATTACGATATAAGCTTTGGAAAATTCAGACAGATAAAACAGAATATCTGGGAAGCATTTTACTCGATAGAAAAAATATATCAGCTATATATTAAATACTTTACAGAGCTCTAAATGTTTCTATAGTAAGATTCTATCTTTTACACCTTAGAAGTTATACAATGATAATTAAAAAAAAAAACAGTACTTTCGATTTTATTCCTAGAGAATTCCAGGCCCAAAAAACTTAATTTCATCCTCCAACGTTAAGTCATATTGTACAATGTGTGAAAAGGCGTTCAGATTAGTCCAGGACCCATAGAGCCTAGAGATATCAGTCATTTATCCCTCAGGATTAGGTAAAACCTCAAACGATAAGTGATATCGGACAATGAATGAAATGATATCCCAATGAGTAAAGGGTATATAGAGCTTAGAATTAACCGATATTCATCTTTCACGAGAGGAGAAAGCCATGTCGGACGGTGAATGAAATGATCTTCCAATAAGTACAGGATCCATCGAGCTTAGAGTTATCAGACGTTCATCTTTCAGAATAAGGGCAAACGTCCAACGTTAGGTCAAATCGGACGATGAAAGAAATGATTTTCAAATGAGTACAGAGTACATAGAGCTTAGAGTTACCAAACCTTCATCTTTCAGGATAAGGGATAGCCTCCAAAGTTAAGTCAAATCGGGCGATGAATGAAGTGATTTTCAAATAAGTACAGCGTACATAAAGCTTAGAGTTACCAGACACTCATCTTTCAGGATAAGGGAAAACCTCCAACGTTGAGTCACATCAGACGATGAAATAAATTATGTTCATATGAGTGCAGCGTATATAAAGCTTAGAGTTACCAGACATTCGTCTTTCAGGATAAGGGAAAACCTCCAACGTTGAGTCACATCAGACGACGAAATAAATGATGTTCATATGAGTACAGGGTACATTGAGCTTAGAGTTACCGGACATTCATCCTTCAGGATAAGGGAAAAGACTTTTTGTATGAGTACAGAGTACTTAGGGCTTAGAGTTACCAGATATTCATTTTTTCAGGGTAAGGGAAATCCTCTAACGTTAAGTCATATCGGACACTGAATGAAATGATGTTCAAATCAGTCCAGGGTACACATGGCTTAAAGTTATCATTTACCTTTCAGGATAAGGGAAAACCTCCAACGTTAAGTCATATCCGACGATGAATAAAATGTTATTTAAATGAGTACAGGATACATAGAGCTTACAGTTACCAGGCATTTATCTTTAAGTATAAGGTAAAACCTCCAGTGTTAGGTCATATCGGACGATGAATGAAGTGATGTTCAAATGAGTACAGGATACATAGAGCTTAGAGTTACCAGACATTTATATTTAAGTATAAGGGAAAACCTCCAGTGTTAAGTCATATCGGACGATGAATGAAATAATGTTCAAATGACTACAGGGTACATAGAGCTTAGAGTTAATAGACATTCATTTTTCTGGATAAAGTAAAACTCCAGAGATAACCTTAGCGCCTTCAATAGCTCTTCAACATGAGATAGACACGCTACCACCACACCAAATAGGCGGGTTTAATTAAGATATATATTTCAGTAAAAATAAAACAATTTTTGAAATTATTACGTATAGGTACCTAAAGGATGCACTGATATTACACGGGGTTTTTCTTCAAAATGCTCATGTCGCATCGTCGCAAGTTAGTGAACTGAAGTACCAATTGGATCATTTATTCGAATAGATATTGAGTTTTGTGAGGCAAGAAGGACATATTTTACTCCTGTGTAAGTTTCTACTAATACCAGGAAGTTGGCTCCCAGCAACAAATATTATTTACGTCGTTATTATTATTTCCTAATGAGGCTGACAAATGCCAAACACATACCTGTTAGCTTTGTCAATAACACGCCGGAGTGTTAGCTCACGATTGTGTGTTTTTCAACCACGTCCCTTCGACATTGTTTATAGAGCTCGAATTTTGAGTTGGCAGCGTTTCAGGAGGCCTTGCTTTCTACCGCACACATATACGACCTTCGCAACTCCCTGCTAATTATTTGTACAAGAGTTTACTGCTTTATTAACCGTTTACGTGTGATAAGGTAACGGAAAAGATAAGGCTTTCGTCCTTTACGTTGAACACTACCAGTATCACTTTAGTAGGGACGGTATGATATTATACGCAGCAATTCAATATAACTCACTGCAAAAAATGTTTGTGATCCTTTTAATGAGCCCCTTTAAAAAAAGGAAGGAACATTCTCCTTCATCCCAGGCTACCATTTATATGCAATAACATCGTAACAATTTTGATCTTCTAATAAACAACTATTTTAGTAATTGTGAACTATGTTCCGATAAAATGAGAAGGAAAAGACATAAAATTTTACTTCAAGCTTCTTTATTTGCCACTTAAATCAATAACTTAATGTACAATTATTCTCTTTTGCAAATATATACAACTGCAACATGTCTCTTTAGTACGTATCAACTTGTACTGTTAGTAATATCTGCGACGTATATACAGGTTTATCTCTTACACGGAGCTACACGTCGACTATGTATACAAATACACAACTTCAACATGTCTCTTTAATGTTTCCTTATGTCTCCTTAGTACGTAACAACGTGTACTGCTAGTAGTATCTCTGACGTATATATAGGTTTATCTCTTACACGGAGCTGCACGCCGGCTATGTACACAAATACACAACTTCAACATGTCTCTTTAATGTTTCTTTATGTCTCTTTAGTACGTATCAAGTTGTACTTGCTAGTAATATCTGCGACGTATATACAGGTTTATCTCTTACACGGAGCTACACGTCGACTATGTATACAAATACACAACTTCAACATGTCTCTTTAATGTTTCCTTATGTCTCCTTAGTACGTAACAACGTGTACTGCTAGTAATATCTCTGACGTATATATAGGTTTATCTCTTACACGGAGCTGCACGCCGGCTATGTACACAAATACACAACTTCAACATGTCTCTTTAATGTTTCTTTATGTCTCTTTAGTACGTATCAAGTTGTACTTGCTAGTAATATCTCTGACGTATATACAGGTTTATCTCTTACATGGAGCTACACGTCGACTATGTATACAAATACAGAACTTCAACACTTTTCTTTAATGTTTCCTTATATCTCTTTAGTACGTATCAACTTGTACTGCTAGTAATATCTCTGACGTATATACAGGTTTATCTCTTACATGGAGCTACACGTCGACTATGTATACAAATACACAACTTCAACACTTCTCTTTAATGTTTCCTTATATCTCTTCAGTACGTATCAACTTGTACTACTAGTAATACCTCTGACGTATATACAGGTTTATATCTTACATTGAGCTACACGTCGACTTTGTATACAAATACACAACTTCAAAACGTCTCTTTAATGTTTCTTTAAGTCTCTTTAGTACGTACCACCTTATACAGTTAGTAATATCTCTGACGTATATACAGATTTACCTGTTACACGGAGATACAGGTCGACTATGTATACAAATACACAACTTCAACACGTCTCTTTAATGTTTCTGTATGTCTCTTTAGTACTTATGAATTTGTGCTGATGGTAAAATCTCTGACGTATATACAGCTTTATCTCTTACACGGAGCTACAGGTCGACTATGTATACAAGTACACAACTTCAACACGTCTCTTTAATGTTTCGTTATGTCTCTTTAGTACGTATCAACTTGTGCTCCTAGTAATATCTCTGACGTATATACAGGTTTATCTCTTACACGGAGCTACACGTCGACTATGTATACAAACACACAACTTCAACATGTCTCTTTAATGTTTCGTTATGTCTCTTTAGTACGTATCAACATGTACTGCTAGTAATATCTCTGACGTATATACAGGTTTATCTCTTACACGGAGCTACACGTCGACTATGTATACAAATACACGACTTCAACACGTCTCTTTAATGTTTATTTATGTCTCTTTAGTACGTATCAACTTGTGCTCCTAGTAATATCTCTGACGTATATACAGGTTTATCTCTTATACGGAGCTACACGTCGACTATGTATACAAACACACAACTTCAACATGTCTCTTTAATGTTTCGTTATGTCTCTTTAGTACGTATCAACTTGTACTGCTAATAATATCTCTGACGTATATACAGGTTTATCTCTTACACGGAGCTACACGCTGGCTATGTATACAAACACACACAACTTCAACACGTATCTTTAATGTTTCTTTATGTCTCTTTAGTACGTATCAACTTGTACTGCTAGTAATATCTCTGACGTATATACAGGTTTAACTCTTACACGGAGCTACGCGTTGACTATGTATACAAATACACAACTTCAACACGTCTCTTTAATGCTTCTTTATGTATCTTTAGTACGTATCAACTTTTACTGCTAGTAATATCTCTGACAGATTTACAGGTTTATCTCTAACACAGAACTGCAGGCCGACTCCAAACACAACTCAATGAACTGCTTCACTGCCCTCCGTCTCCTCACCACGGAATGCTCTGACACTGGAAGCTCGAAATTCAGGAATAATACTTTAAGCAGAAATACTACTGGTATCGGTTCTTACATAGTCGAAGGTGCTCTAATGTTCTAATAGCACTAGAGAACACGTTTTTTGTACCCGAAACAAAATAGGCTAATTCTTATGCAAAATGACTCGCTGATTCCAAAAATGCCTCTGAAAATGCTGTATCACGTAACGTTTTTGAGATATTCTCAATCTTATTCTTTTATATAAAATTACAGAAATGAGATATGATACCCACTCATATTGTCTTAGTTTAAAATAATAGCTATTGACTCTTCTAAATACAGCTTAAAGGCAGTGTTGCTTCATAAAGGCAATTTACTACCTTCAATGCCTTTATTTCATGCCATAGGAATGAAGGAGACATACGATTCCATGTCCATCATTTTAGATGCTATTAGTTATCAAAACCATGACTGGGAAATTTGTAGTGACCTCAAGGTAGTTGCATCGCTAACGGGACTGCAGGGAGGTTTCATAAAATATTGTTGTTGTTTGTGCTTATGGGACAGTGGGGCAACTGACAAGCAATTTATAGTGAAAGAGTGGGGGAAAAGGGAAGACTATACCTCTGGAGCAAGCAGTGTTAAGTATGTGCCTCTAGAAGACCGAAACAAAGTTCTTCTCCCCCCACGTCACATAAAGCTCGGGTTAATGAAGAATTTTGTAAAAGTTTTGGACAAAAGTGGAAGTGCATTTGAGTATTTAAGAACTATCTTTCCCAAAATAAGTGAATCTAAATTGAAGGAAGGTATATTTGTCGGTCCTCAAATAATACTACTTCTTAAAGACAGTGTTTTTTAATCAAAGCTTAAACGTGTTGAACTGGCAGCATGGAAATCATTTAAATCAGTGTTGGAAGGCTTCCTGTGCAATAACTAAGAAGAAAATTATGAAACTTTAGTCTCAGAACTATTAAGGAGCTACAAAGAAATGGGATGCCGTATGCCACTTAAAATCCACTTTCTGCACTCTCACCTTGATAGTTTCCCTACAAACCTAGGAGCTGTAATAAGTGATGAACAAGGTGAGCGTTTTCACCAGGTCTTTTCTGAGATGGAAAGACGTTACCAGGGTATCGCTCGGATTCAGCCATGTCCGGAGTCTATTGTTGGTTCCTCAAACGGGAGAGTACATACCAATACAAAAAAAAAAAAAAAAAAATCAACAGTGAAACACTTCTGACATAATTCAGGTATTGGTTTTCATCATTATCTTGTGTTTATTTTAATAATAATTAATAATTATTATTTTCAATGTTATTTGGCAATAAAATACCTATTATTTTCAATTAATCAAATATGAGTTATCACATCACATTTCTGTAAGTTTTCATTAAAAATTATGAATACCTAAAAAACGTTACGTGATACAGCATTTTGAGGGGCATTTTTGGAATCAGCAGATCAGTTTACAAAAGAATTTGCCTATTTTGTTTCGGGTATATGAAAAAAAAAAAATTCTTGTTTCCCAGTGTAGTCTAATATTTTGGAAGTATGATCTGGGACACTCTCAAAAGATATATGCACAGTAATAGTACCATCGATTCTTGCTTCTTGTTGGAGGTAGTGACCGTGCCATTTCTCTTCCGTCCCCTGCATTGGAAACTGCTCGCATCTTCTCCAGAATAACCTACGTGACCCCAATCTGACAATATTTATTTTCGCTCTTTGAAATGTATGGTGTTATTATTTATTACATTTTATTAATCGAGTTTCCATTATTTTTACATCTCTCTACCCGGATCTCCCGCTATGACCGGGATCATAACCAAATTCCCAAACTAAGAGAACGAACCAACCGATGACGTATCTTTGTGCCGTGTTGCAATATTTCACGAGCTGCTGGCAAAGTTGGATTTGCATTTGTAAAATTAATTTACGAAGCATTTTGTTACGTTTAGCATGAGATATCCCAGGGCGACAAACAAAAACATGGCGATTGATACACACGTACGCGAATTAAAGTTTCCTAAGGGGATTCACTGACCGCCGTGAATTAAAATGACGTTACCTCAAGGCGTGAACATGTCCTTTCGCTTTGTCACAATGACAGATTAAAATATATTCTCTGTTTTAAATTGTGAGCACACAGAAGAGGGAAAGAGAAGCACATTGTGTTACCCTTAAAGTTCAAACTAGCATAGCACTACTCCCGGAAATGAGCAACAATTTTAATTAAAACTGTCTTAATTTATTGTATGTTCATGACAAAATGTATATCTTGAGATATCTGAAAATCGCTTCTGAAATGCTTTTGTTATGAATTACTTTTGTTAATTCCTAAAGCATAAGAGGTAGACAAAATATTAATAAATAAAAACTTAGAGCTACCTGAAACATCTACTTAATCTCAAATAGGCCTTTTATTCTTAAGAATTAACTGTTTTCCGAATTATTCCTCGCTATTTGTCCCAATTTTCCAGCACTTGCGTTTTGCACTTACAAAGCCCTTTTTTATATTTGTACCTATTGGACAAACTAATAGAATGTAATTACAAGGTAATTATCTAGACAAACAGTTTTAAAACATATGACTATCAATTAAAGTCTACTGTATTCCCTTTTATCTACAATAAGATAATGTTTATCTTGAAGTCCATAGAAAATAAGTGTTTGTACAAGAGTAGAGAAAGTCCTATAAATAAAACATTTGACTATCATTTAAAGCTACGTATTCCCTTGTAACCACAAGTCCGCCTCGGTTGCGTAGATGGTAGCATGTCCGCCTCACGTTCAAGAGGTCCCGAGTTCGAATCTCGGTTAGGTTGAGTTACCTAGATAAGGTTGGAAAGATAGAGTCAGACTGAACAATTCATAGCCTTAGCTGGGATTTGAACCACGGATCTTCTGGTTGCCGTCCAGCCACTCTAGCCCTAGAGCTACTATGGCCAACGTGCCGACATGACACTAAATTCTGCAACTGACTCGTGTTTTTCCCGGTAAACCACTTAGGAGTTCTCATAAATACATGAGACAACCACCTTAATGACGACTTACAACATGTAAGTACTTTAAGGCCCGGGCTTCATATTTCAGCTTTATTAGATCAATTAGTAGTGTCATGTTGGCACGTTTGCTATGGTAGCTCAAAAATTAGAGTGGCTGCATGGCAACCAGAAGATCCGTGGTTCAAATTCCGGCTTTGACATTGAAATTTTTTGGTCTGACTCTGTATTTCCATATTTTAGCCTACACACGACCAATGTGAAAGAAATATTAATTTCTATTTGGATAAGGTTTCTTCCGCGGTTTTCCCTTATCCTGAAAGACGAATGTCGGGTAACTCTAAGCTTCATGGACCCTGGACGCATTGAGCATCATTTCACCCATTTAATTCATCGCCCGATATGACTAAATGTTGGAGGACGTAAATTACTAAAAGAAAAAAAAAAAACACTGTAACTACAATAGGATAATGTGTAAGTGTTTGTACAAGAATAGAGAAAATCATGTATATGAAACATTTGACTATCACTTAAAGTCTACTGTATTCCCTTGTAACTACAATAAGATAATGTTTATCTTGAAGTAGATAGAGCAATAAGTTTGTACAAGAATAGAGAAAATCATGTATATGAAACATTTGACTATCACTTAAAGTCTACTGTATTCCCTTGTAACTACAATAAGATAATGTTTATCTTGAAGTAGATAGAGCAATAAGTGTTTGTAAAACAGTAGAGGAAATCATGTATATAAAACATTTGACTATCACTTAAAGTCTACTGTATTCCCTTTTAACTACAATAAGACAATGTTTATCTTGAAATAGATAGAGCAATAAGTGTTTGTACAAGAGTAGAGGAAGTAATGTATATAAAACATTTGACTATCACTTAAAGTCTACTGTGTTCCCTTGTAACTACAATAAGATATTGTTTATCTTGAAATAGAGAGAGCAATAAGTGTTTATACAAGAGTAGAGGAAGCCATGTATATAACAAATTTGGCTATCTCTTAAAGTGTGCTATGTCCTCTTGTAACTACAATACGATAACGTTTATCTTTAAGTAGATACAGCAGTGAGTGTATGTGCAACAGTAGAGAAAGCCATATATAAGACACCTGACTATCACTTAAAGGCCACTGTATTCCCCTGTAACTACAATAAATTAATATTAATCATGAACTAGGTAGATCAATAAGTATTTGTACAAGAGTATAGCAAGGCAGGTATATAAAACATTTGACTATCACTTAAAGTCCACTGTACTCCCTTGAAACTACAATAAGATTATATTTATCTTAAAGTAGTTAGAAGATTAAGAGGGAGTTTGTAAGTATGGTATGAACAAGAGTGGGGTGAAAGGTGACAGAGGTAGGGGAGTGTGATCTGGTGGACAAAAGACATGTGATGTTTCTGTTATTTAACGCGGCACGGTGTGAGAAGCTGTTGGTAACAAAAGATTTGTCGCTGGTAAATTATAGAGTGCTAAACTTGATACAAACGCTCTCGATCTTCCTGTTTTCAAACGAAACAGGAAAGTGTCCCTTTGGTTTGGGGTCGTGTTTCTGCTCCTTGCCTTTTGATACCAGGGGCTAAGTGAATTAGTCGACAACGATCTTGGCAACCGAAACCTATCAGGTAAAAGGGAGTACAAAGCAACCAGTTGTTCTGCAAACAATTCTTAGGAAAACGTTTACAGCTTCAGTACTTAGTTCCTTGTAGATACGGAAAACTGTAGCGTTATTCGAATGTTTATACTGACCCGGAAGTTACATATAACTAGTAACATTACTGGAGATTAAAACCAAAGAAAAGAAACTTGGAAAATGTTACTAAAATATATTTTGCACAAATTGTGTGTTTTAAGATATACATTTTTGTGCAGTCACATTTGGTCTATCTGTTACTAAGCAAAAATCATCCAGATTTGAGCAGCCGTCTAAGGACATTCCAGGAAATTTAAGACGTGCATTTCATTTAGCATGAAAATATATTCAAAATATAGCATTTTGATGAAAATTTGTGGGATCTATCTTGAGAAAATCACTATTTTCGTAAACTTTTTCATTTAACGGCAGTATGGTGTTGTACCTTTCTGTATTTCTCAAACTTATCACTCCAAATGCCAGGTCAGGAGATGGCGTTAGTATAGAAAATTGTGTCAAAGAAACGTAACTACTTAACTTGATTATCAAGCTGTATTGATCTGTGCTTCCTAAATCGACGGATTTCCATTTTTAAGGCCGGTGTCCAAGAGGAGCTGAACTGAAACCCAGCAACCCACCACACGATTAAGCGTGCTCCTCTCGGAGGAAATGGCCAATGCCTCCTTAATTCTCCGCTCCCAGTAACTGTTGAATATTGCAAAGATGGTCGTCTCTCAAAAGTTGGCTCTATGGTGGTTATCAAAATAATGCTCTGCCAGCCCAGACTTCTCAGGTCTTTTCACCTAGCTGGCTTCCCGAGAAGAGGTTGAGTATATTTGTCGCCAGGAAAGCTTCAGTTCTTATTTTGAAAAATAAAATGTTTGTCTCATTGCATAACGCATTTAGCTTTGTTTAAGTTTATCTACAATTTTCTGATATTGTTTTTTGTTCTTTGTATCATCTAATGCTTCCATCCTCAAACTCGCTAACATTAACTTCCCTCTAAGAATTTTAAGTTGCATATGCCATCGACTGTTACAATGAAATGTTGGAACACATTAAAAACCCATAAACAAATAACTAAGGCATTGCTGCTTTATTTCGGTGTCATAAGGCAAAGAAATGTTTAATATGGCAAGCTACGTTGTAGTATGTCGGTATATTTACAAACATCTACAGCAGGCGGCATGCTGGTCATCTACACTGACTCCCATAAATAATCGGACAGGCTTTGCAGTTCTGTGTGGAGTGTTCTATAAAGCAGGATAGATGATGTGTATCAATCTCAGGGTACTTCTTGTGTTAAGCGAAAATAATTTGCTATGGATATCCATTTTAGAGGCTAAAAATGTGGCTGGACCAAAAGTTTCGCAGTTCAACCATGTTTATATCATGAGTTTACCACACAAAAAGAATCGGACAGCACAAATGAAATCCAATACAAATGAGTAGGTGAAGTCTGTCAGTAGACAAAACAACATCGTAGAAGAAGTACGTCAACTGTGCACCAAGATGAAGGCAAGATGGGGCCCAGAGGTAAGCAGAGTACTTTTGAACAGAGATATTTAGTGATCTGTCGCTATGAAAAGAGCAAAACATACCGAGAAATAGCAGTGATTGTGAATCTTGACAAAGTACAGTTAGTGGCATAATTCACCGATATAAGTATGAAGTGGACCGACACTAAATCAAAGAATTTTGAATTTAATTAATAGTGTTGGAATGGATGCCAAATCCCAAGATCCTGGACACATGTTCGAATTATATCTATTTTTAATAAAGATGCTCGAAACAGATGTATAGGGGAATAAGTATTTTAAGTACAGGATATAAATTATATGCAATAATCTTAAGTAAAAGGTTACAAACCATTACAGATGTTCTACTTTTAGAATAACAAAAGGGTTTTAGAAAAGGACGATCCTGTACAGATGCTACCTTTACAGTTAAGCAGATAATAGAAAAATGAAGAGAATTTAATCTGGAAAGACATATAGATTTTATTGATTATGAAAAAGCATTTGATCGTGTAAATAGGAAAAAATTGTGGGAAATCATGACTCGAAGAGGCTTCCCAAATCATCTCATTAAAGTTCTAAAATCTATATAAAAGGATACAACAATCAGCATACATATTGGAAATGGAATGTATAGTAAATGGATACATACAAATGAAGGTGTAAGACAGGGTTGCAGTTTGTCTCCTATCTTATTCATTATTTATATAGATGATTTGATTAGAGAGTGGATGTTTAACATTAACGGAGGTATTCTTCTTGCACCAAATTTTATTAAGACGATGCTATTTGCGGATGACCAAATAATTATAAATAAAGCTGAAGACGAGCTGCAAAGAGCACAAAAGTTATGTAAGAACTACAATTTCAAAATTTCTACAAATAAAACAAAACACAATGGCGTTTCGAGGTAAAGACACTGTTAGAACCAAAATAGTAATTGATGATATTATCTTAGAGCAAGTTACGGGTTTTAAATATTTGGGAACATATGTCAGTTATAAATATGAAAATGATTTTAAAAATAAATTACCAATGTTTCAACAAATATGCGGTAATAAACAGAATCCTAAAAACTAAAATCAGAAAAGAGACACGGATGAAATTTATAAAGTAATGGCTGTGCCTGCTTTTGTTTTTGGTTCTGAAACATGGACATTAACGAAAGTAGACAAAAACAAGATACAGGCTGCCGAAATGAGATTTTTAAGAGCAGTAAAGGGATGTACTCTTTTAGATAAAATTCCAAATGAAAAAATAAGAGAAGATTTAGAAATAAGTTCTTTAGAAGAAAAAATAATAAATTATAGAAATGAATGGAGAGAGCATATTGAGAGAATGCCGAGAGATAGGATCCCAAGAAGAGTTATAAACTATAAACCTAGAGGAAAGTGACATCCGGGAAGACCACGAAAACGATGGTCAGACATGTTTTAAACCGGAACTGGCAGCATTGTCTAGCCCTTGTAGGAAAGAAGAAGAAGAAGAGGTATGAAGACAGAATTGAATCTCGAGCAAAGTCGGGGCGACCAAAACTTTTTACCGATAGGCAGAAGTCTTATATAACGCGGAAAGTAAAACGGAACCCGCGTGCAAGTGCTCCGGTGATTTGTGCAGAGATTCAGGAAGAACTGGGACTGACAGCTCTGAAACGGTCAGAAGGGCCATGCAAAAACAAGATTTTAATGGTCAGGTATCCAGAAAAAGACCATACATTTCCAGCAAGAATAAAAGGAAGCGATTACAAATTGCCAAAGAGTTTGTTAACAAGACAACCGATTGGTGTCACCAAGTTATTTTTTCTGACGAAATCTGGTTCCGATTTCAGGGTGGGTGTGTTGAAGAAACCAAACATGGAGCTGGAAGAGCGCAATTTGCAAGGCACAGTCAAACACGGCGGAGGGAGTGTAATGTTATGGGACTGCATTTTCTCTACGGCAGCGGTAAAGCTGGTGTTCGTAGACACAACCATGAACAAGGAAGTCTATCTTAGACTATTACAGTCTAAATTTAAAACAAAGTGCAGAAATGATGGGTATTTTGGACAGCTTCTTATTTTATCAAGATAATGATCCGAAGCATACTCCCCACATTGTGCAGCTATGGTTGCATTACAACTGATCTCTTGTACTGCATCCACCTCCTCAGTTTCTGGATCTTAATCTCATAGAAGCTGTATGGAGAAAACTAGAGAAGGCCGTGCGGAAGACCCCATGAACTCCAAGCAGCACTTGAGGAGAGGTTACAAGAGGAACGGAGCAAACTTTCTACAGCCTACGTGAAAAATCTGGTTCACAACATGCCAAATAGGTTACGAGAAGTGAGAGTCGCAAAGAACGAGGCATGTTTTTAAGTCAGTGCCGTTTTGTAATTTAAAAGAGACGTGCATAGATATCGCAATAATTTTATTTTTACATGGAAGCCTGTTCCTTGATCTACTTTTCTACATAATTTCCGTGAATATTGAGGCGCTTGTGATAACGTGGCACCAGTTTTTGAATACCCTGCTTATAAAATTCTGCCGCCTGACGTGTTAACCACTGTATCACAACTGTTTTGACTTCGTTATCGTCTTGAAGACGCTGACCGCCCAGATGTTTCTTCAAGTGCAGGAACAAATGGTAGCTGCTGGGCGCCAGAGGATGATCTAGAGTTTCCCATTGAAACGATTTTATGAGATATTTGGTCCGATTAGCCACATGTAGACGGGCATTGTCATGCAGCAAAACGATGCCCTTACTCAACTTGCCACGTATTTTGTTCTGGATTGCACGGTGCAGATTGTTCAATGTCTCACAATAAGGCGTTGCGTTGATTGTCTCATTACGAGGCAGGAACTCCACTAGCAATACTCATTTTCTGTCCCAAAAAGCTGTGCACATGATTTTCCGGGCAGAATTTGTTTACTTAAACTTCACTTTTGTGGGTGATGATGAATGTCGCCATTACATGGATTGTTGTTTCGATTCTGGTGTGAAATAGGCCACCCATGTTTCATCACCAGTAACAATTTGGTCTAAAATATATTCACCTTCATTGTGATACCGCTCAAGGAAAGTCAATGCACTGCCTGAACGTTGCGTTTTGTGCAAATCCGTCAACATTTTCGGAACACAGGTCCCGGTACTTCAAGTTCTCGGTCACAATGGGATACAAAACACGACGAGAATGTTGAGGAAAATAGTTGCACAATGATGAAATTGTAAAGCGTCTGTTTTCGCTCACCTTTTCGTCCACTTTCTGCACCAAATCTTCGGTAACGACCGAAGGACACCCACTCCGTTCTTCATCATGAACATTTGTGCGGCCATCTTTAAATGCTCTCACCCATTTCCTTACCATTCCAACACTCATAATGTTTTGTCGGTAAACTTCACAGATCTCACGGTGAATATCGATCGGTTTTACTTCTTTAGTACTAAGTAATCGTATATCAGCCCGTACTTCAAAATCGGCGGGACTCACGATTGTCGGAGACATCTTAAACACTCAGTAACCAACGTATACAATGGAGAATCAGACTGTAATGGCGTCAGTGCGTAGACAAGAGATGTAGGTAACCAGCGCACATGCGTGGAACGCCGACCGTAGCGCTGCGGCGGCTGAATCGCAAAACGGTACTGACTTAAAAAACATGCCTCGTACTGAGCTATATTTTGTATCACACTCACGTTTTTAGGTTCGATTACTTTTTAGGGCCAAAACTTGCATTTTTCTTTTCAATTCTTAAACAAAGCAGACATTGTGTCGATTATCATTCATTTCGATAAAATAGCACATAAAATATTTATTTTCACTCTGTTCCTGCGAAATTTGATAACGTGAGGCACATGGTGTTGTTCCTGTAACTGCCTAATCCACACTTATTCTGGAACGTTTTCTTATGCGGCTATATTGGCTGTGGATTTTACTACACTACACACAGACTTTAACATATATAACTTACTTAATACGGTTATATACCTATCTCCTTATCATTTATTTATAACATAAATAATGTAGTTGCCATTGCGTTATCACTATTCAATACCTTGGTACGATTTTTTGGTCATATTAGTTTAACAGAATACGTATGTTCCCAAGCCAGATAAACGAGCATCATCAAAACAACAGTCACTTTTTACAGTTGATGTTTGAAGTTAGCTTCTAGGTAGCATATTAAATTTTCAATCCTATCCGTTTGCACGCACGCCGTGCTTCAAGTTTTTTTTTCACTTTTTTTCTGCATGGAATATTCGTCAACTGGAAATATCGTTTTAATTCTTTTTCTTTCCGGTCTGGAAATTTATCGCGTTACCACCTCACTATTATGTGGATTTCATACATAGATACGTTTAATCCGCAACGCTATGCTCTACCTGCTGTAGGAAAAGCAGTATCACATTTACCACTGGAATGTCACAGAAAATTCACTTTTGAGGACCCTGATTTAAAAATATAAGTATTCATAACCATTTGGCCAACTGTTTACGAGGGTAGTCTGAAAAGTTTCTGACCTCAAAATAAAGATGGCAGCAAGTGAATTTCGTTGCTCATCTGATGACATTTACTCACCAAAGTTTCAGCTATTTTGGACACTCAGTTGTTATGTAACAGTCGTTTGAGTGAGTTGATGTGAGTGTTTTTATGAAAATAGACAAAATTGAGTGTAGAGCTATCATTAAATATTTGTTTCTGAAAGTCAATACAACTACACAAATCGATACCATTCTTTCCAATTCCGACCACCAACTGTTTGTGTTCTTAATGCTTTTCTGTTGATTCATGCACAGATTAAATAATTCCCCTTTCTGCCCTTTAATACACTTATACCAGAATTTAAATATTCTCTCTATTATTATTCCCCTCCTTTTTGTATTACTCATCTCTAATAATGGCGCTTCACGTGGTACCGTACAATAAATATAATACTGAGAGGAGAAAACCTAACAATAACTTTAAATGCCAAGAATAGCTTCCGAAACACCAGAACAACAGCACAAGAAAACATAAACAAACATTTCGCGCCATTACACAGGAAGTATATCCAGGAAACGACAAAAAAACATCCAGAAAAATTACTGACATAAGACCATACCTCAGCCCATAGAGACCCTACGGCCTTTATCCTCCAGACCAACAACATTTACCTATGAACACTACAACCCTTAACCCTAGAGCTCCAGATCATACCTCAGGACCTAGCCCCTAAATCCTACAGCTCTCAACCATCCAGGCCAACAGAATTCACCTGTGAAAACTCTTAACCCTAGAGCCTCAGATCATACCACAAGAGCTAACCATTAAATCCTACATCTGTTAACCTCACATACCTGCGCCCTACCTGTTAAAACCTGCAACCCTTAACCCTAGAGTCCCAGATCATACCTCAGGACCTAGCCTCTAAGTCCTATAGCTCTCAACCATCCAGACCAACAGACTTCACCTGTGAAAACTCGGAATCCTAGAGCCTCAGATCATACCACAAGAGCTAACCATTAAATCCTACATCTATTAAACTCCCATACCTGCAGCCCTACCTGTTAAAACCTGCAACCCTTAACCTCAGAGCCTCAGATCATACCACAAGAGCTAACCATTAAATCCTACATCTATTAACCTCCCATACCTGCAGCCCTACTTGTTAAAAACATGCAACTCTTAACCCCAGAGCCCCAGATCATACCTCAAGACATAACCTCTAAATCCCACAGCTTTCAAGCTCCAGACCAACAGACTTTACCTAAGAAACCCTGGAATTCTTAACCATAGAGTCCCAGAACATACCTCAAAACCTAACGTCTAAATCCTACAGTTATTGACCTCCAAAACCAACAGCCTCAACTGTGACAACCCTGCAACTGTTAGGCAGACCTAACAGGCAAGACCTAAACTCTAAGTCCTATAGCTATTAACCTCCCAGAACAACAGCCTCAACTGTGACAACCCTGCAACTGTTAGGCAGACCTAACAGGCAAGACCTAAACTCTAAGTCCTATAGCTATTAACCTCCCAGACCAACAGCCTCAACTGTGAAAACCCTGCAACTGTTAGGCAGATCATACCTCAAGACCTAACCTCTAAGTCCTATAGCTATTAACCTCCCAGACAAAGAGTCTCAACTGTGAAAACCCTGCAACTGTTAGGCAGATCATACCTCAAGACCTAACCTCTAAGTCCTATAGCTATTAACCTCCCAAAGAGCCTCAACTGTGAAAACCCTACAACTGTTAGGCAGATCATACCTCAAGACCTAACCTCTAAGTCCTATAGCTATTAACCTCCCAGACCAACAGGCTCAACTGTGAAATCCCTACAACTGTTAGACAGATCATACCTCAAGACCTAACCTCTAAGTCCTATAGTTATTAAACTCCCAGACCAACAGTCTCAACTGTGAAATCCCTACAACTGTTAGACAGATCATACCTCAAGACCTAACCTCTAAGTCCTATAGCTATTAACCTCCCAGACCAACAGCCTCAACTGTGAAATCCCTACAACTGTTAGACAGATCATACCTCAAGACCTAACCTCTAAGTCCTATAGCTATTAAACTCCCAGACCAACAGTCTCAACTGTGAAAACTCTACAACTGTTAGACAGATCATACCTCAAGACCTAACCTCTAAGTCCTATAGCTATTAAACTCCCAGACCAACAGCCTCAACTGTGAAAACCCTTCAACTGTTAGGCAGATCATACCTCAAGACCTAACCTCTAAGTCCTATAGCTATTAAACTCCCAAACCAACAGCCTCAACTGTGAAAACCCTTCAACTGTTAGGCAGATCATACCTCAAGACCTAACCTCTAAGTCCTATAGCTATTAAACTCCCAGACCAACAGTCTCAACTGTGAAAACCCTACAACTGTTAGACAGATCATACCTCAAGACCTAACCTCTAAGTCCTATAGCTATTAAACTCCCAGACCAACAGCCTCAACTGTGAAAACCCTGCAACTGTTAGGCAGATCATACCTCAAGACTTAACCTCTATAGTTATTAACCTCCCAGACTAACAGTCTTTACCTAAGAAACCCTGCAACTCTTAACCCTAGAGCCTCAGATCATAGCTCAAGACAAGCCCTTATCATACCCCAAGACACAGCATTATAACCTACAGGAAATAAAGAGGATTGACTCCCTGCCTAAACACTGTCTACATCCGGTAAATATACAGATTGGGCATGGCCGCCATCCTGCTCTTTTGGGTCTGCGCTGGAACAGACCCAGTCATATCGGACGATGAATGGAATGGGTTAAAAGATGCTCAAATGGGCCCAGAGTCCGTAGAGCTAGGAGTTACCCGACATTAGTCTTTAAGGATAAGGGAAAACCGCGGAAAAACCTTATCCAGGTACCTCACCCTGACCGAGATTTGAACTCGGGACTCTTGAAAGTCAGGCAGACATGCTACCATCTACGCTGCCGAGACGGGCAGGGGATTCATATGAAAGTTTTTTTAAAATAGGTTGCCGTGGCTTAGTGCTATTTTAACCCTATTTTAAAATCTAATCGTTTGGAAGCTCTTTGCATTAAAAAATGTAGGCGTGCCATTTAAAGCATGGAGAGATATTTAACCTGCAACAAGCTTTAAAAGTAGCATCCAGGACAGGTGAAGCGTTTGCCCTTTGAAACTTTATAAACAAGTAAATTAAATTATTAAATTAATTAGGAGTCGATTAATGACACTAAACAACACTTACTTTTAAATTTTCCCGGAACTAGTTTCAGAGGCCTTCCCTCTATCTTCAGCCGGACATCGACTGGTTCTCATTGGTGTAGCTGGCAATATCTTGTCATCGGTCTCCTCTGGTGGCGGTTCGAGGAACTTGCTGAACAAATGTTTCTGGGGGATGTCGAAATTGAATACTTTGTTCCAATTTTTTGAAATAAAGATTTGTTCCCATGTGGAGAGTTCTTCTTTTCCTGTTGTATGTTTTAGTAATTTTGGTTCTGGATTTATGTTGTGGTTTTTTACCCAAAAATGCGTGGCAACTGCTGATTTTCCTAATTGTTTGTATTTTATGTTCCTAAAGTGTTCCTTTGCTCTTGTTTCTAAATTTCTGTTGGTTTTTCCAATATAAATTAAATTATGTTGCACATTTTGGAAAAAAAATTACATTTTTTCCACGAAAATGACCAAAACAGCACTTCTATCCCCCATTAATCCAAGCATCTCGTATTTCTCCACTCTAGCAGCTGATAATGCACAGCTCGATATTCAACTGTTATCGTACAAGTCAAATTTTCCATATTAACTCTTGTACAAACTCATTATAAACTTCAACATCCTGTCTATGACAAAGACGGTACAATATGTGTGTATGCTAGAACTATTTCTCGTCCCTTTTTCCAAGCTAAACGTGGCATAGGACTCTCATTAACACACAAGCGTCACGCTAAAAGTCGGCTTCACTCCCCAGAAACACAATTGACTGCCGCTAGGAAACCACGGAACCGTCAAAAACAAGCGGACAAAAGAAGCACACATTTTCTGCATAGGGAGACATCTGCCCTAATCGGCAGGGAAAGCTCTGCATGTACTGATGCTGATAAATAAATGTCTGGCCAAAAGTGATAAAAAGTCTATTCAGAGAGAGCGGCCGCCAAAATCCATCTGTTGTTTTTCTGTTCCTTCACGATATTTCTAGAACATTTGCATTCCACTAATATTTAACAATATTGGTAAATAGTTAAGGAGAATTCTTCACAAGTGTAAAAAATAAACTAAAACAAATCATTCTTAAAAAAAACTTATTGCTCTATTTACTTCAAGATAAACATTATCTATTGTAGTTACAAAGGAATACAGTAGACTTTGTGACAGTCAAATGTTTTATATACATGACTTTCTCTACCCTTGTACAAACACTTACTGATCTCTCTACCTCAACATACACATTGCCTTATTTTAGTTACAAGGGAATACAGTAGATTTTAAGTAATAGTCAAATGTTTTATATACATGACTTTCTCTACTCTTGTACAAACACTTATTGCTCTATCTATTTCAACATAAACATTATCTTATTGTAGTTAGAAGGAGTACAGTGAACTTTAAGTGATAGTCAAATGTTTTTAAAGTAATTGTCTATATGTCTGTAATTACATTAACTTTGTATGTCCTAAAGATAACAAGTTCATAACGGCTTGCTCTCTCAGAACTATACAAACATTAAAAAATTCAGAAAATAACAATGAATATCCCAGATATGGTTCACTTCACAAAAACACATGATTTTCTATATATGTAAATGTGTAGTGTTTAACACCGCTTTTACTACCTACGGCACCGCAGGCGATGACACTGATGATACATGAGATGAAGATGGAGCTCCGGTGGAATGAGATGGCGGGGGAAACCGGGGCTCCCGGAGAGAACCCGCCCCAGCGCCGTGTTGTCCACCACAAATCTCAGTTTGCGGTCACCTGGGATCGAACCCAGGCCGCCTTGGTGAGAGCCAAGCAGTCTAACCACTGAGCCACGGTGGGGCCCTACTCTTGCACCAACACTTATTGATCTATATACTTCAAGATAAACATTATCTTATTGTAGTTACAAGAAAATACAGTAGACTTTAAGTGATAGTCAAATGTTTTATATACATGACTTTCTATACTCTTGTACAAAAACTTATTGCTCTATCTACTTCAACATACACATTATCTTATTTTAGTCACAAGGGAATACAGTAGACTCTAAGTGATAGTCAAATGTTTTATATACATGACTTTCTCTACTCTTGTACAAAAACTTATTGCTCTATCTACTTCAACATAAACATAACCTCATTTTAGTTATAAGAGAATACAGTAGACTCTAAGTGATAGTCAAATGTTTTATATACATGACTTTCTCTATTCTTGTACAAAAACTTATTGCTCTATCTACTTCAACATAAACATAACCTCATTTTAGTTATAAGAGAACACTTTAAGTGATATTCAAATATTTTATATACATAAATTTCTCTACCCTTGTACAAAAACTTATTGCTCTATCTACTTCAACATTATCATTACCTTATTTTAGTCACAAGGGAATACAGTAGACTCTAAGTGATAGTCAAATGTTTTATATACATGACTTTCTCTACTCTTTTACAAACACTTGTTGCTCTATCAACCTCAAGATAAACATTATATTATTGTAGTTCCAAGGGAATACAGTACACTTTAAGTGATAGTCAAAAGTTTTATATACATGACTTTCTCTACTCTTTTACAAACACTTGTTGCTCTATCAACTTCAAGATAAACATTATCTTATTGTAGTTCCAAGGGAATAAAGTATTCAAGCAGATAGCAACGAACATCCCAGATATTGCTCACTCCACAAAACACGTCATTTTCTATAGATTTTTGCTTTTACAAGATAAACATTTTATGCAGTAGGCTTTTGTCTACCTCTTATACTTTACCAGTTATACAAAAGTCATACTGAATGTAATGCTTTCTTGATGTCACTCACAGAAAATTCAAGAGCGATTTTGTATTTGTCATGAAACTTTCATGTTTATGATAGCTTAATCAAAATTATTAAAGTACATCTGAGAAAAGACTTGAAAAACTTTTAAGGGTAGATTGAGCATAAAGAAGCACGTCAGCAAAATTAAGCTGTCCTTCATGTTGCATAACAAACGTTTACACATGCTGTCAGAAAATCAATTTCTTGTGATATATAATTTTTAATGTTTGTGTCAATGCAGTAATTCCTCCACTACCTTGAGTATACGGCAGAGAAAGTAAACACGCGGTTGTTCCTCGTAGCAGAACGGCTCCCAGAGGGGGCAGTAGGCCGACACTTGGAAGGGAGTGATAACAAAAGACTGCACACGTGCTGAGTGACGTGTACCCCTAACAATACCAAGGGGTGAGTGACTGGCAGTATTAGGGGTTCAGGAAATATTAATTGATGGCACCGTACCCCGCTGATAAAACATATTGTCTGCATAACGAGATGAAGAACCGGAATATTGCGATATAGCAGTTACAGGACGTTCTCTACTCACTTCTCTAAAACGATACGTAACAATAGAAACAATTAACAAATAACATCTGCAGTCACTCATCCTTCAGGAACAGGGAAAACCCCGTAGAAAACCTTAACGGCCTGACCGAGTTTAGAACTCAGTACATTTTAGCGTCAGGCAGACCGCTACCACCTACGCCACTGTAGCGAGCTAGGTCAAGCTTAAACCGAGATACTCGTATGAGTATACACTCCTTAAATTGGTAAGTGTATTAATTGAGCATGTCCAAGATATTAATATTATTGGTTTGATTATTCAAATACTCACGAGGGAGTATCCTTTGATAAATGTGAATTGCCGAAATAATTTGAACGTGCCGGATTTTAGTCATCCAGAAGTTCTTTCACATCCCAGTAAACCTCTGAAGTGCGGCTGGATGTGGTTTGAACCCACCACCTTGTAGTCACTAGAGCAGTACATAACGGGCTGAGCCACTTGTATGGAAAATGCAAAAGACAACAGAACGGTATGTCAAAGGCATCACCTAGACAACCAATTTTAAAACAGTTGAATTTCACTTAAAATGTACTAAAATAAACTGTTTATATTGAAGTAGATAGAGTAGTACGTGTTGATACCGGAGTAGATAAAGCGATGTATATAAAACATTTGACTACCACTTAAAGTCTACTTATACCCTTGTAACCACCATAAGATAATGTTTATCTTGAAGTATATAGAGCAGTAAGTGTTTGTACAAGAGTAGTGGAAGGCATGTATATAAAACATTTGACTATCACTTAAAGTCTACTGTATTCCCTTGTAACTACAATAAGATAATGTTTATTTTGAAGTGGATAGAGCAATACGTGTTTGTACAAGAGTAAAGAAAGTCTATTGACATTGACTGTCACTTAAAGTCTACTGTATTCCCTTGTAGCTACAACCAGATAATGCTTATTTTGATGTAGATAGAGCAATAAGTGTTTGTACAAGAGTAGAGAAAGTCATGCATATAAAACATATGAGTATCACTCAGAGTCTACTGTATTCCCTTGTAACTACAATAAGGTAATGTTTATGTTGTACTAGATAGAGGAATAAGTGTTTGTACAAGAGTAGAGACAGCCATGTATATAAAACATTTGACTGTCATTTAATGTCACTTAATGTCAGTCTATTCCCTTGTAACTAAAATAAGATGATGTTTGTTTTGAATTAGACATAGTAATAAGTGTTTGTGCAACAGCAGAGGAATATTTTTACACATAACAAGTTTTTAAATAAAAACTATTTTATGAATCAATGTAGTACATTTTCGTGTTTGCTTGGGTGATAAATGTGTGGAGAAATGAAAGATACATAAAAATGCAAATCTGAGTAAAAAACGTATAGAAAGGGGAAGTGTGCAGGCCGTGTGGCGTAAAAGGGAAAAAATCTAGACACTTATTACGGCTTTTAAAAAAGGGAATTATGGAAACTTTTGACGGAAATTAATCTCAGGTGTCTGGATCATATGAAAGTTTATGCTTATTCTTCTCGAGCTTAGAATGTATTATTTGTGTATGTCCTTGAAGAGAGGGATCAGATGAGAGTGTTCCATGGGCGATCGGAAATCAGGGAGCATATTCTCTATAAGCTATAGATAGCACCTGCCCTAATCGGAAGGACGAGGACATTTATTGATATGAGAACACTGAAGCAACCAATAAAGAAAACAAAATAAAAGAAAAGATAAGTGAAATGGAGGCACAGGAAGTTTTGTGTAACCATTGCCTCCAGCTTCCACCTACGGATCCAGGAAGCTGTAAGAAAAGCTTAGATCAGGATGCTCGACCATCTGGATGCAGGTCCCTAGAATAGAGAATACCCTTAATAACGTGCTTCCATGTGCCTCCCAGTCGGTACACAGGATAGGAATAATGACTCAAAAAATTGAAAGACGTTTCTTAATAGTATATGCTTTTAAGACTAAGAAATGCGAACAGAAGCATCAAAAAAGTAAAATTTGTTAGGTTATTTCTGGGGTTACAAAGGAGAACACGATAAATTATATAATGGGCTATCAAAGAGACTTGGAAAAGGCACATCAAAGGAAGCAAACCAAGAATATTTTGTCGCTTTGTGGAGAAACGAAACGCTCTCTCGCTACTTTAAGAAACGTTTAAATCATTTTAATAACTGTCGGAAATAAAAACAACTTCCACCGCCGAAAGTGAAAGTATTTGTAAGGTTTTGGTGAAGGAATGCTGATCAATACTCGTTAGTAAGGATAATTCAACATATGCCAAAACATTTCTCTGAAAGTAACATCCTAAGCAGGTTTTGATACTCAATAAATCTGAAAAGAAGCTATCTCTTTACCTAATTTAAATATTCTATTGGCTTAACTAGCTTAAAAACTGAATTTGGATATTTAAGTTCATCGTCTTTATTTTCTATTATTTATATAATTTAGTTTTAAAAGTAATTTAAATTCCCTGCTCCTTTTCTCAAATATCAAGTCGTTATTCATTATTCAAATATCATCGTCAGTAAGTGGGTGAGTGTCAAGCTGAGTAGCTGAGGATAAAGCAGATGTTTGCTTTGAAACCGGTCCCAGGATTTAAATAAGATAAGTGAAATTGTGTTACTAGTGTTTAGTTATTATTAATAACCTAGTTTACTTCACTGTCAGCAGCTTCAGTTTTTTACATAACGTTATTAATTTGTTTATATCTTGGACACACAAACAAAGTATCGTCACCTAGAAAACCACTTTTAAAACATTTGACTATCACATAAAGTATACTGTATTCCCTTGTAACTACAATAAGATAATGTTTAGTTTGAAGTGGATAGAGCAATAAGTGTTTGTAAAAGAATAGAGAAAGTCATGTATATAAAATATTTTAATATCACTTAAGGTCTACTCTATTCCCTTGTAACTAAAACAACATAATGCTTATCTCGAAGTAGATAGAGTAATGAGTTTTGTACAACAGAACACAAAGTCATGTATATAAAGCATTTGACTATCATGTATACGGCATTCCCTTGTAACTATCTACAATAACATAATAATTACCTTGAAGTAGATAGAGAAACAAACGTTTGTGCAAGAGTAGGGAAAGTCGTGAATGTAAAACATTTGATTATCACTTAAAGTCTTCTGCATTCCCTTATAACTACAATAAGATGTTTATCTTGAAGTAGATAGAGAAGTAAGTTTTGTACAGGGGTAGAAATAATCATGCACACAGAAACATTTGATTATCACATAAAGTCTACTATATTCCCTTGTAACTACAATTAGATAATGTTTATCATGAAGTAGATAGAGCAATAAGTGATTGTACAAGAGTAGAGAAAATCATGTATAAAAAACATTTTACTATCTCTTAAAGTCTACTGTATTCCCTTGTAACTACAATTAGATAATGTTTATCATGAAGTAGATAGAGCAATAAGTGTTTGTACAAAAGTAGAGAAAATCATGTATAAAAACATTTGGCTATCTCTTAAAGTCTACTGTATTCCCTTGTAACTACAATAAGATAATGTTTATCTTGAGGTAGATAGAGCAATAAGTGTTTGTACAAAAGTAGAGAAAATTATGTATAGAAAACATTTGACTATCTCTTAAAGTCTACTGTATCCCCTTGTAACTACAATAAGATAATGTTTATCTTGAAGTAGATAGAGCAATAAGTGTTTGTACAAAAGCAGAGAAAATTATGTATAGAAAACATTTGGCTATCTCTTAAAGTCTACGGTATCCCCTTGTAACTTCAATAAGATAATGTTTATCTTGAAGTAGATAGAACAACAAGTGTTCGTACAAGAGTAGAGAAAGTCATGTATATAAAACATTTGAAAACCTCTTAAAGCCTACTGTATTCCCTTGTAACTGCAATGAAGTAATGCTTATCTTGAACTAGATAGAGGAACATATGTCTGAAACAATGGTATGGCGAGGAATGCGTAGAGAAGCCCATGTGATTGTTACACTCATATTTTTGGAATATCCTATTCTCAGGTTTTCAGACATGTTGCGGGCCCTGTGAGACGCTTCTTCCCGGAAACTTGATTCCCCCTTCCCGTTAATAATGACGACTACCGGATGTTACGTCACGAAGAGTTAATTCGCTTTTGTTATGCTAATAAACCGCGAGAAGCGAATTTGATTGACTCGGTGCAAAGATTGCAGCAGAGTTCATTAGGTCGCTAATCCGGCATTAATTAAACCACGCTACGTCACTTGCCTTAGGACTACATCCAGTCAACTTGTAAACAAAACAGAATTAATCGTCTATAAGCTTTCGTATACATGCAGTCCTTACTTGAGACACATTCCTTCATTCACTTACGCTACTCACTTAACTTTATACTCAATTGTATCATGAGCGTCCAATGGTAGAGCGTGTGGTGTGCAGAAAAAAATATATTTATATAAAATTGCAACACTTGTTGACACATCTGACATCTTAGTTTTATAGATTAGTTTAGGCAGATAAGATTATTTACTGTGCATAATCCAAAATTTTACTATTTATAACTTTAGGCTACATTTATTTGTCTTTAACTTGCTGCTATCTTGGCTTAAATGACACCTGGTCTTCTGCTCTGCAAGGTAGCTCTTAACCTCCCTGTCTCCATGTTACATACGTATCCCTGTTTTCACCCATCTACCTTTCTTATATTCTTTACATTTATGGCCCATTTTTCTTCTACTTTCTGCAAGAACCCACCAACACTCCTTCTGTTTTCCCTCCTTTCCTGTTAATGTTTTCATAGCTACTATCCTCTGCTCTAATTTCTCCCATTTTTCCTCCCAAACCTTTTCTCTCCTAATTGCAACCTCCTCCCATTCTGTTACATAGTGTTCTATGCTTTCTCTTCCCCCACACAATTCACAAATTCCCTTTACCTTACCTGTTACCCCTCTTAGGAATATTGTTCCTGTTCTCATCCAAGCTATCCCTTCTCTCGCTTGTCTATTGCAGTAATCTACATATGCTTCTCGTCCCCAATTTATTTTTATTTGCTTGTAAATTTGTAGTGATTTCATATTAACAGACTTCCCCACATTTCCTGTCTTTTTATATCTTCTGTTCTGCATTTTACTAATTTACCCACATTGCTTGTATTGCTTTCTTAAGTGTAGAATGTAACACATCAATGCTACTCGATAATGAAGGGAGTTATCGCACATTTTGTAGTGCTGCAGTTTACATAATAGGTAGGAAATGGTGAGTGTTACGCGTCAGATTATTTAAACTGCCATCACATATTATAATGGTGCCATTACTGCAAGTTTTGGGGCCGAGCTGGGGATATGCAAATAGTGGCCATACAATTTTATAGATCGTTTAGTGCTTTAGGCACTTTCACTAATTGTTTCTGTCTCTTGCAAACAAAGCACGCATTTCCCAGAAAACATAACCCCGTGCATTCCCTCATCAACATCAACTGTTGAATTAGTCGGCGCTTTAAGTTACTAGCGCCATCACGTGTACATGGCTGGGTGTTCTGAAGATTATTGTTATCAAAGTTTATTATTCCATGTGCATATCCAATGTGATTTTAGAAAATAAATGGAACTGTTGTATTATATGACACTCTGATTATGTTCAGATGGGGTAAATTAAAACGAAACAACATAAAATAAAAGTTTCCGGTCTAATAAAGATACAAGATATTTTATATAAAAGATTACTTTATTTTTTAACTTAGTCTCCTTGTAACTCTACACACTTCTCCCAGCGATGCTCCCATCTCTGTAACCCGTCCAAACAGTACTCGGCGTTTTTCAACATAGTCTCCTTGTAACTCTACACACTTCTCCTAGCGATGTTCTCATCTCTGTAACCCGTCCAAACAGTACTCGTCGTTTTTCAACATAGTCTCCTTGTAACTCTACACACTTCTCCCAGCGATGTTCCCATCTCTGTAACTCGTCCAAATAGTACTCGGCGTTTTTCAACATAGTCTCCTTCTAACTCTACACACTTCTCTCAGCGATGCTTCCATCTCTGTAACCCGTCCAAATAGTACTCGGCGTTTTTCAACATAGTCTCCTTGTAACTCTACAAACTTCTCCCAGCGATGCTCCCATCTCTGTAACCCGTCCAAATAGTACTCGTCGTTTTTCAACATAGTCTCCTTGTAACTCTACACACTTCTCCCACCGATGTTCCCATCTCTGTAAACCGTCCAAATAGTACTCGACGTTTTTCAACATAGTCTGCTTGTAACTTTACACACTTCTCTCAGCGATGTTCCCATCTCTGTAACCCGTCCAAATAGTACTCGGCGTTCTCCCACATACTCTCTTTGTAACATTACACACTTCTCTAAGCTAAGCTCCCATCTGTGTAACCCGTCTAAATAGTACTCGGCGTTCTTCAACATAGTCCCTTTGTAACACTACACACTTCTCTCAGTGATGCTCCCGTCTCTGTAACCCGTCTAAATAGTACTCGGCGTTTGTCAACATAGTCTCTTTGTAAGTCTACATACTTCTCCCAGCGATGCTCCCATCTCTGTTACCCGTCCAAATAGTACTCTGCGTCTTTCAACGTAGTCTCCTTGTAACTCTACGCACTTCTCCCAGCGATGCTCCCATCTCTGTTACCCGTCCAAATAGTACTCTGCGTCTTTCAACGTAGTCTCCTTGTAACTCTACACACTTCTCCCAGCGATGCTCCCATCACTGTTACCCGTCCAAATAATACTCTGCATCTTTCAACATAGTCTCCTTGTGACTCTACTCTCTTCTCCCAACGATGCTCCTATCTCTGTAACCCGTCCAAATAGTACTGGACGTTTGTCAACATAGTCTCCTTGTTACTGTACACACTTCTCCCAGCGATGCTCCCATCTCTGTAACCCGTCCAAGTAGTACTCGGCGTTTTTCAAGATAGTCTCCTTGTAACTCTACATACTTCTCCTAGCGATGCTCGCATCTCTATAACCCGTCCAAATAGTACTCGGCGTTTTTCTCTGTAAAATTGTTGTTCACGAAGTTGATTGCTTCTTCATTTTGCGAAAATGTCTGTCCTCCGAGCGCAATTTTCAGATGAGGGAAGAAAGAGAAGGCGCTTGGTGCTAGATTTGGTGAGTAAGTCTAGCAGTTCAAACCATAATTCGTGGATTTTCGCCATTGTGACCACTGAGGTATGAGACGGTGCGTTGTTTTGGTGAACAAGATTTTCTTTTTTTGCAAATGTGCCCGTTTAAACACAAGTTCTGCCTTCAACTTGTCATGTAATGATGCATAGTATGCTCCTGTAATGGTTTTTCCTTTATGAAGCTAATCGATTAAAATAACTCCATGAGTGTATCAAAAACAGTCGCCATCACTTTGCAAGTCGAAAAAAAAAAGTTTCCATTGAACCTGTTTGACTCTTACGTATAACTGTGTATCCAAGTTGCTCTACAGTAATTAATCGGTGCCAAAACTCGGATATGTTGCGCCTAAATTGCGCCAACAAGCGTTGGCAATGTTCATTCGAACACGCTTTTAGTCTAACGTGAGCAAACGCGACACGCAACCTGCAGACAGCTTTCTCATGTCTAAATGTTGATTTAGTAAACGACAAACGCGTTCTTTTGATATGTCCATAGTTTCTGCTATCCCTCTCACTTTAATTCGGTGGTCGTCTAGCAGCATTTGGTGCACTTTGGCGATGTTTTCGTCATCAGTAGTTCCAGTTTTTGGACGTCCCGAACGTTCATCGTCTCCCAAGCTCTTATGGCCACGTTTAAATTCAGCTGCTCAAAAGTTCACTGTGGTAAATGATGGTGCAGCAGAGTTCCCATACACTAAATCCAAACCATCTTTGATTTGCATAGGCGTATTGGCTTTCAAAGGAAATATTTAATGACAGCTCGATACGCGATTTTGTCCATTTTCATAAAAACACTCACATCAACTCACTCAAAGGACTGTTACATAACAACTCAGCGTCCAAAATGGCTTAAACTTTGATGAGTAATTTTCAACAGAGGAACAACGAAATTCACTAGCTGTTGTTTACGAGTGATGTCACCTTTATGTTGAGGTCGAAAGTTTTTCAGATCACCCTCGTACAAATAGAGAACCTGGCAGCTGTGTATCTGAATGCAATTTAGCCAATTAATTATTATATACACAAACTTAAATTACATATATAATTTGCGACCTTTAATTTTTAAGTAATATCGGAGGATGAATGAAATGGGTGAAATGATGCTCAAATTGGCCCAGGGTCCATAGAGCGAGCAGTCCATACCCGACATTCGTATTTTTGGGATAAGGGAAAAAGTGGAATAAAACTTATCCAGGTAACATCCTGACGGAAATTCGAACTCCGGACCTCTTGGGCGTGAGACAGACAGGCTTCCGTCTACGGCACTAAGACTTACAATTGTCGCTTGAAACTATGGGGTTTTGATTGGCTCTTTTATCTCCTTGTTAGAATATACAATCATGTTATATATGATTTCTCCTGCTTGACGATGTATGACACTTTGCTCTGATTGTATATAAGGATAGAGTACATACCAGTCACTACGTGTGGTGGAGACAGCGGCCCTGGGTTTCCAGGAACGCGCCTTCACGGCAGTGGTGTCTTTGGACGTCGAAAAGGCCTTCTCCACAACATGGCATGCCGGTCTGATCTTCAAACTTATCCAACTGGGGCTACCTACACAGCTAATCAACATCCTACACAGCTTTCTCAGGCATAGAACATTCAAAGTCACAGTATCGGGGAAAACATCTACACTGAGACCCGTGAGAGGCAGAGTCCCGGAAGGCTCTGTACTATCCCCCACACACAGGTCGAAATGACACAGTACGCTGAAGACGTGTTGTTGTTCTGCAAAAACAGACACATACTCAGAGCCTTCAACCCAATCCAGATACACATTCGTCTCACACAAGAGTGGTGTAGGCGTTGGCGGATGTCTGTAAATCCGGACAAAAAGCACGCCATTCTTTTTACAAAGCGCCACACCCCGTGACTGCCCCAACTTCCACTTTAGAGGCCGCAGGATAGAGTGGACTAATTCCATCAAGCACCTGGGCGTTCAACTTGATAAGAGGACTAACTTTCCGCGGACACATCAGGGAACTATCGGCACGGGTACAGGGGGCTATTGCCTCTCTGTACCCAATGCTGGGTTCGGGCTCGATGCCAGTCCGCTTAAAGCTACACCTCTTTCGAGCGCTGATAATCCCACTCATGTTGTACGCCTGTGAAATCTGGTGCATGACTGCAGATAGCTGGATAGCATGCCTTCAGCGTGCACAGAATAGAGGACTCCGATCCATCTATTCTGTGGATCGTTCTTTCCCCGTGAGGTTGCTTCACGTAGCTTCTCTTCTCCCATACGTGGAGGACGAAATTAGGCGCTGTGCGACAAAATTTTACGCTCAAATTCCAGCTCACAGAAGCGCCCTGGTTCGGTCTCTAGGAGATTACGACGCTACTAGACGCCACTTCAGGCTTTACCGGGTACCCCGTATGGCATTTGGGCACCAGAGGTAATAAAGGAGTTAATCCATACAGCAGCACAAGCTAAATTTCAAAATATCCAAATGAGCTGTTTGGCTACAAAATTTACCACATTTTACCAATATAAAACACCAGGATGTAAACAAAAAAGCGGTTTGGCATCCTCTACAAAATTAAAGAGGAGCAAAAAGCTACCTCAATAAATTTCCTCAACAAAAAAATTCCACATCATGCTGTAACCATCTAACAACCTGCGGTCAGACTCAAAACCTGGGTGGGTACGCAGCAAAAACCTTCTGGCTGTTAACAGCCTGTCAGTATACGACTTGGACTTGGACTTGGATGCCATGCCGTGGAGGTGTGATAGGCCTGCGTAAACAACTGTCATTGCACATTCCTTCCGCTACACTTCGCCGCTTTGCCAAGTACTTCCGACTGAGATAAGAGCCCAGGTGAAGAGAAAACCACTTTTAAATTGTGAAGCTTGTAATTTAAAATAATTATGAGGTTTTTGTGGCTTCAGAAATTGATTATTCAAAACCTTTCGAAAGAAATCATTTACAATATTACAGATTTAATTCCCTGTAACTCAACGTAGGTAGTAATGTTTATTGGGTATAAGACTCTGTTTCTGCAAGGAGTGTTAAAAATCGGCGTAAAAGAATGTCAGCAAAACGGCCAGTTAAGTATCCTTTAGCAACATGGTTATGGCACAGTTTTATCGTCCGTAAAATGAACAACTCTCTTGTAATCATGAGAGGAACAATAATGGAGCCTGTCTGATATTTTGAAGTCAGATGTATGCAAATAAGGCAGTCCCCACTGTTGTTTTAATGAGTTTCGACTATCAGTTTGGTACAGAACACGCTGAGGCAATTAGATCATTTAGAATTCATCATCTGGCCCCACCGACACAGAATTTGCAAAAATTCCTTCACTTGTTGCAAGAGTTCGACTTATCTCGTTTACAAATTAGTGAATAAATCTGTAAGTTAGGTCTTACGTTAAGGTTCAGTGTCAAAAATTGAATGCTCTCAGAGTTGGATAAAAAGCTACGCACGTATACTAGTTCTAAAAATAATAAAACAGTTGACGTTAAAGTTATTGATTCTCCAATAGTTACCTACAATTTATTCATAAAATTTACTTAAAATAAATCATTTATAAGCTTTAAATTTTAACAAGATCTACATATTTTGTGTAATAAGATTTTACATACCTCTTACATTTTACCAACAACGCAAAAGTCGTTCGGAATGAGGATGCCTACCTCGGTAGCGTGGTGATAGCGAGTCTGCCTCAGGTTCAAGAGGTCCCGAGTTCGAATCTCGGTCAGGGTGCGTTCCCTGGATAAGGCTTTTCCGGCGTTTTTCCATATACTGAAAGACGGCAGGTAGGAAAAGAAGGTGAGAAGTACTGGTGAGTTCTTGCAGAAAGTAAAAGAAAAATGGGCTGGAAATGTAAAGAATGTAAGAAAGGAAGATGAGGGGGAAGAAAGTGACTAATTAAGTAACAAGGAGGCATGGAGGTTAAGAGCTACCTGACAGAGCAGAAGACCAGTGTGTCATTTAAGCCAAGTTAGCAACAAGGTAAATACAAATAAATGTAAAGAATGTAAGAAAGGAAGAGGAGGGGGAAGAATGGGACTAATTAAGTAACAAGGAGGTATGGAGGTTAAGAGCTACCTAACAGAGCCGAAGACCAGGGTGTCATTTAAGCCATGGTAGCAATAAGGTAAAGACAAATAAATGTAAAGAATATAAGAAAGGAAGATGAGGGGGAAGAAAGGGACTAATTAAGTAACAAGGAGGCATGGAGGTTAAGAGCTACCTGACAGAGCAGAAGACCAGGGTGTCATGAAAGTCAAGGTAGCAACAAGCTAAAGATAAATAAATGTAAAGAATATAAAAAAGTAAGATCAGGGGAAAGAATGTGACTAATTCAGTAACAAGGAGGTATGGAGGTTAAGAGCTACCTGGCAGAGCAGAAGACCAGAGTGTCATGTAAGCCAAGGTAGCAACAAGGTAAAGACAAATAATTGTAAAGAATATAAGAAAGGAAGATGAGGGGGGAAGAAAGGGACTAATTAAGTAACAAGGAGGCATGGAGGTTAAGAGCTACCTGACAGAGCAGAAGACCAGGGTGTCATGTAAGCCAAGGTAACAACAAGGTAAAGACAAATAAATGTAAAGAATATAAGAAAGGAAGATGAGGGGGAAGAAGGGGACTAATTAAGTAACAAGGAGGCATGGAGTTTAAGAGCTACCTGACAGAGCAGAAGACCAGGGTGTCATGTAAGTCAAGGTAGCAACAAGGTAAAGACAAATAAATGTAAAGAATATAAGAAAGGAAGATGAGGGGGAAGAGTGGGACTAATTAAGTAACAAGGAGGCATGGAGGTTAGGAGCTACCTGACAGAGCAGAAGACCAGGGTGTCATGTAAGTCAAGGTAGCAACAAGGTAAAGACAAATAAATGTATCCTAAAGTTGTAAATTGTAAAATTTTGGAATATGCACAGTAAATATGTCTAAATCCATGACTGTACACCCTGTTACAAAAACTCAAAGTTCTATGCTACCGAACGTCACATTATCATTGGCCATCTATAATAAAAAGTACACAAAAAGCATATTTGGAAGACAAGAAGTCTGTCTCTAAATTTAAATAGTTTTTACGCAGTTAAAGCAGCCTTGGGGTCCATAAATATCCCAGACACCGAGCAAGGGTTAATGAAAAATCGTTACCCCATTTTCGGGATAGTTAATATTTTCGAAGAATTTCGCATGTAACAGATTTTATAAAAATGTAATTTTATAATTGTACTTTATCATAAAATATATTTGTACTAAAATTCCATATGAATTTTTAATCAATTATTTACTGTAATTACGCAATAAGGGGAAATGGCTTTTTCAGTTCAGGGATTTATATTTAACATCAATCTAACGTTAAGCGAAACGGTTTGATTTTGTAATCTGTCAGTTGCAGTAAATTTGTAGGATGCTGTACGAGGGCTATTTCAAGATGAATCTGCTTTAGAACGGTTCCCATTGGCTAATGGACAGAGATCAAAGGGAAGTCATCGCCAACCGTTCCATTAGCCCTTTCCTCCCCTGTAATTTCTTCTGTCAATCCCTCTGACGTCATCGCCGCGCTCAAAAATGTCTCCTTGGATCTGAGCCAGCAGTTTTATTGTTACAGAAAATCTCAAAGCTGTAAATGGTGTAGGAAATTTGTCATTCTTGATTACCTAGGAAGGTTTTGGGGGTGGATAAGGAACGAAATCCCTTCCCTCATCCCCTATAGTAATTAGAGATCGTCTTAGTGGGCGAGGGGTTATTTATGAGTCGCAGCATCATAGGGGATGGGGGTTTATCAACCCTGTCATGGTAATATTCCATGGAGGGTTGTAGCAAAGTGCTAATTTTCTTTCGTCACAAAGGGAGAAAAAAAGTGTGCAAGAAAAAGCACCTTTATTTTATCTAATCCTTGCTTAAGTTGGTAAGACATATGACAAACTGTGTTACTAAGAAGGTTCAGTTGCCAACTGTTGGGGAGAATAAAAACTCTATCCAGCAATGTTCATTACCCACCATCTTTAACATTTAATGTTTCTTTCTCGTAACCTTAGAAATGCTTAGGGGCTATTAATTTAAAATAATAAAGTTCTTATATTAAATAGTTACATAATTGAGAGTAAACATGTTTTTAATTTTGAAATTTGAACTTCTGGAACATAAGATTATAGCACAGTCTTGGCAGATTAAATTTGATATGCTTTATGCAATAATATCAATTTCTAAGAACTATGGACTTAAGCTTTTAATTATATATCTTAATGAAAATATATTAGCAAATATTCAATTTAGGGTAGGGCATTAGCATTTTCAATATATCCGTGTTTGATAAAACTGCTGTTTTCACCATTTTGGGCAGCTTAGGATGTGACAGATAAATTGAGTGATGTAGAATACATTAAGTCACTACATTAAACATACTATTGACATCTGAAACACAATTTTTGCTACGTCACCTGGTAAATTCTAATAATTTTGTCCCCTTTCTGATTTTCAGAACTGAGTAATGTTGTGTTATTCTTGAATGTTCCCATATTAAGATTCTAATAATTCTATCCAAATTATCATGAAAAGTACAAAGTTAGAAAGTAAAAGGCCCTGATGCAGGAAAAGACAGGTAGTCGCGGTGTGACGTCACCTCCGCCAGCTCTCACCGCCAAATGTACTCCCGAACGAAAGGCAGGTTAGCGTCTGACGTCACCGCGCTGATTACGGCTGTCGAAGGAGAAGGATCGTTCGATGTGTGTGAGTAGGAAAGACAGGAGGTATATTGGGTGTTAATAATATGTACAACTGACATCTTGGGTGTTGTAATATTAATGATGACTGCTTTAATTACACAATTGGTCCCATTTTATAAACAATATTACATTTTGGCTCTGTGCTATCAGAAAATATATAAAACTAACTAGTAAGTTTATCTTAAGGTCAGGCATGTTATAAAGTTAATAAAATAAAACATTAGTAATTTCCTCTGCAAATTATAGGAGACACGCTGAGAACAGAATTACGTGAACATTTCCGATACTTTCTGTTTCGTTTTTATTTAACTACTTTATCAATGTCAAGACGCAATGTCTGGGAAATCTGTAATCGAAGGCTGCGTGCTAGATTGTGGTACGAAAAGGTACTTTGGCGTTTGGACTTAGCTAATTTCATAACAGAAAAAAATGGTTCGCATACGTTTATGTCGAGCAAAACACAATGTCCATGCGACAAGTGAATACAACCTTGGAAATATGGTTTGGGGGACATTCTTGTAAATGTCAGCCAAGTCTTTCTTGTATGTATATTTCTCCTTCAATAGATCGTCACATTGTAAATTTAAAAGCTCCATTTGGCACGTGGCAGCTACATTGTTGTCGCTACACCTGACTGAAATCTCAGATTCTGTGCTCACAGCGCCATTTATATAGGTAACTTGGTACTCTTACCTGACGTCAGGCCTTGCTGCCGACTGAAATACGTCACAACACTCGAAGCTGTCTTACTCTGGTCTGATGGGTACAATCACATGGCATTTTCCACTCACTGCTTTTACAAAATATTCTTAAAATGACATAATTTTCAATGTTATTGAGGTTCATCGATACAGACACCTTATTACTTATTTTCCTATAGGTACAAGGGTAATACGAGAGCAAACAAGGCTAAAATGTTGGTCTAATGTATTAAGGGCAGGTCGGTATATTTTGACTTTGAAGTTACATTCTCTTTGTACGTCAACGATCCGTCCTTTTAAACAATAATTTGGGAAGTGAAAATATTTAAATATTGCAACAAGGAACATCTCCAAAAAATGATACATAAAATATCTATTTAAACAAGGTCTAAGTATGTTTGGTAAGACTTTTGCTATGTCTTACAGTTTATCAGTTATACGAAAGTCATCCACAATGAAGAGCACTTCTGAGGACTTTCACAGAAAATTCAAGACATCTGTTTCCTTTTTCATGAAAATATATTGAAACATACCTTACGATGGCTGTATAGTAAAGAATGATCACTTTTTTTTTTCTTTGCGAACGTACCTTTACTCATCCTCATAATTTTGATGGTCCTTCTCAAAATAGTATCCGCTGCACGCGATTCACTTTTCTCAGCGTTTCTCTCAGTCTTCAAAGACATGCTGGAAACCATTTTTGAAATATCCTTCAAAAACGCCTCCGCAGCCTGCATCACTGCTTCTGATGATGGATAATGCCTCCCACCAAGGCGTTTCTTCAAGTTAGGGAATATAAAAAGTCACATGGGGCTAAAGGCAGACTATAGAGAGGTTGAGGGATGTACTTCACGTTGATTTCTGCAAGATATTCAGCAACAACATTGGCAATATGCGGCCGCGCATTATCGTGGTGCAGCATCCATCCTGCTTCACGTAACTGTGGTCTTTTGCGCCTGATATGATTTTGCAATGTTTTCAGGACATCCCTGTACTATTATCTAGTTACTGATGTGTGTGCAGGTACAACATGCTGATATACCATTCCATAAATATCAAAGGATGAGATGACCATAACTTTCTCAGCAGAAGCAACCACTTTTGCTTTTTTGCGGGTTGGTGATGAAGGAGATTTCCACACTGAGTTTTGCTGTTTGCTGTCAGGATCAAAATGATGTAGGCAAGTTTCATCAGCAGTGATTACGTTTGAAAAAAGCTCTAGATGTTCCTCTAACATCAACTTTAACTGCATGCGAATGTCCTTTTGTTCGGGAATCAGCAATCTTGGAGCCCATCGTGCACAAAAACGTCTCATGTGTAATGTTTCTGTCACCAAGATGTGGGTGGCACTCAATGAAATGATCAGTATTTCAGAAGGTGAGCTTAAGGTAATACGTCGATCCTCTCTCACAATGGCAGCAGCAATGTTGATGTTTTCTTCAGTAACAACAGTAACTGGAGAACTGGATTCACCTCCCTTTGAAATTGATTGTTTCCCCTCTTTAAACATTTGAAACTACCTTCGAGCTGTGCTGTAGGGAAGAACAGACTCGCCATAGGCCTCCTGTAACATTGTATAGGCCTCAACTGAAGATTTGTTGAGTTGAAAGCAGAATTTCAAAGCCGCATATTGTTCCTCACGTGTTACCTCCATTGCAGCGGTAGGCGATACTGAACATGTCTGAACTTTCCTGGTTCTCACAGGCGGGAACCATGAGTGCCAGCAATGAAACTACTACGGCGTGTTTGTTTCACACTAAGCTAACAGAATATAAATAGATTGAATTTTAGTGCAAAAAAATTATGACCGTAAAAAATTATGATGATTGTTTATCGAATGTTTAATTGTTGAAGCCATGTTTGAAAAATTCAAAGTCTTCGTACATTTTAAGTTTTAAAGGTATTTTTGAATGGGGAATTTTCTTAATTAAATGTAATCAAACTTTTGTTTTATACAGACAGATTAGTAAACAAATATTTGGCTAAAACGCTTTCTTTGGATTCAGGAGTATTTGGGAGTATTGCAGAATTTTCTGTAGTTGTATTTTTGCGATTACTACATAGTATGTCCCTATTTCTTGGCCCTTCTAGAAAGATTGTTACTGGTCAGTAGGTATACTTTTCTTTTCGAGCTCTGGGCTGTAGTACCAGGGTCATATTCTACACAAAGCTGCCAATTAGAACTAATATTTACCGATGTCTAATTATAAGAGCAACCATGCTTATAGCGGTGCTGGTTAATAACTTAGAAACAGAGTTGAGGTTCATTGACAAAAGCCTAGGAACTTGGAAATGTTTGAAGAGACAGAAGGAACTTTCTTCCAGTGGAAAAACAAGAGAAGGCGTACAATAAATCACATTTCTCTGTGTGTTCTTTATTCCATATAAACTTTACTGGATCGTGCTGAACACAGATGGAGATAATGGCGAGAACTGCAAGGTCTTGTTTTTCTAGAAATTTCATTTATGCAGGACAAGTGTTCTGTTCTTGTTACAACCTGAATCCTTTGTGGCATTACAATCACAATGTAGGCTTTTTAAATTATTATTAGGAATGTCTTTCGTAACTACTATTGATGTAAGAATAAATTAATAAAACCTGAGTCTTATTAGCATTATTTGTGATAATGCTGTTGGATCAAAAATACAAGGTACGTTCAGAAGGTAGGTTCTGTTTGGTAATTAAGTTAAATTGCGTACAGATAAAGAAACATTATTCATTGCACAAAATTCTACAGCTCTTAAACTACCTTTCGACATAACTGCCGAAATTTTGCAGGCATTTGTCATAGCGAAGCACAAGTTTTTGTATTGTTTCTTCATAGAAGTTTGCAGCCTGTGTCTTCAACCAGTTGGAAACATTTTCTTTCAGCTCTTCGTCATTGTTGAAGTGTTGACCGCCAAGGAAAGATCTGAGATGTAACAACAGATGAAAGTTGCTAGGAGCGAGGCCAGAGCTGTACGGGGGCTGGTCAAACACGTCCCAGCCAGATCCCTGTAGGACGCTTTTCGTCGCATTTGCAGTGTGTGGTCGTGCGTTGTCGTGAAGAAACACAACACATTGCAAATTTGCCGATAAATTTCAATTGGTTCCACTTTCCTATCATTCAGAAAACGAATCATAGATTTGATTTCACAAGCGGTGGGATTTTCAATCAACACCGACATTGTAAACAAGCACAACAAAGCGTACGTGGCTCACAGCGATCTCACAATGGCGCACGTTTCTTCTCCTTGATACAGAGCGTCTACCGCGCGTGTGCGGCACTGCGATCGCAGCGCTGCAGCGGAGATAAATTGAAACAGAACTTACTTTCTGGACGCCCCTTGTATTAATTTACAATCTATGAATTTTAAGCTCTTATTGCCTGTTATAGAATATATTTAAAACAAACTGTTTCGTCGCTTAGCCCGCCTTGGTAGCGTAGCGTTCAAAAGGTCCCGAGTTCGAATCTCGGTCAGGGTGAGTTACGTCGATAAGGTTTTTCCGGGGTTTTCCTTTATCCTTCAAGATGAATGTCGGGTAACTCTAAGCTCCATGGGCCATGGACTCATCTGAGCCATATTTCACCCTGTTCGTTCACCGTCCGATATGACTTAACATTGGAGGACGTAAATTACAACAACAAAAAAACTGTTTCGTCGCGAATACCGATTTTAACGACTGATTTGTTTAGTATGATACTATAACGACCTCCATCAATAAAATTATAAGTGCTCCATAGCTATATTATCTCATAAGCAATACCTTCTTTAGGACTAATAATTACTTGAAGTGCCTTCTGACAACCAATAAACTAATTTTCAAAGTACAGTCCATTAGATTCTATGGCCTTGTGGCATCGTACAGCGAGGTTTGTTATCCCAAAATGGTGCCCATTTCTGGTTTTTGATACTTGGTGTGTATCCTCAATATTCCACACTTTGAGTCTTCCAGAAAGTGGAAACTCTTCAGTGTTTTCGTCTCCATTGTTGAAACGTTGGAACCATCGCGGTGCCACACGCTCACTAACGATACCTTCTCCTTTTACTTCACATGTTCTTTGAGCTGTAACAGCGTCTTTATAATCTTGTTTCCAGTAATGCTTTAGGACTGTAGGTTCAAACTTTGTTATCTCCATTTTGTGATTGTCTATTAACAACTGAAGTTCGACACCTGTCCGTAATACCAGCAACACTTGCTATAGCATCGTGTAAATGGCATTGCCAAAACAAGGACACACAATAAATTTTCCAAAACACCAAAATCGTAAAAACTGGCTTAACGTATAACACCACATAATCATGTGATTTGAACGTGAACATTTGAGTACCACGATTTGTATGGAAATCAACATTTTGGGATCCCTTAATCCAAGAAATAGTTTCATAGCAAAAAGATCCAAGGTGTGCTAGAGAACAGAGTACCCCAAAATTTTACTACTTCGATTTAGCACATTCCAAGTCTAGTATTCACTTGTAGCTGCAGTAATATAATGTTTATCTTGAAGTAGAGAGAGCAATAAGTGTTTGTACAAGAGTAGAGAAAGTGATGTATATAAAACATTTGACTATCACTTAAAGTCTGCTGTATTCCCTTGTAACTACAATAAGATTATGTTTATCTTTAAGTAGATAGAGCAATAAGTGAAGAGTAGAGAAGGTCATGTATATAAAACATTTGACAATCACTTAAAGCCTACTGCATTCCTTTGTAACTACAATAAGATGATAGAGCAATAAGTGTTCGTACAAGAGTAGAGAAAGTCATGTGTATAAAACATTTGACTATCACTTAAAGTCTACTGTGTTCCCTTGTAAATACAATAAGATAAAGTTTATCTTGAAGTAGATAGACCGATAAGTGTTTGCAGAAGTGTTGAGAAAGACATGTCTATAAAACATTTGACTATCACTTCAAGTCTGTTGTATTCCTTTGTAGCTACAATAAAGTAGATAGAGCAGTAAGCGCTTGTACAAGAGTAGAGAAAGTCATGTGACTGCAGGACGTCAGATATTTTCGACTCTCTGTAAAGCTAGGGCTGTACGGAATGTGAGGAAATCCCCGGGTTCTTGGAGATTCACGGGATAAATGGGACACGAGTTGAGTCAACAGAGCAGAAACGCTCGGACAAAATGGATTAAATAGTCTTTTGTATGTGGAAAACAATGATGAAAAGGAAAGAGGGATAAAGCTGCGAGTGACAAAAGAGACTTCGCTAATAGCGTGTGCGTCTAATTTAGCGGTTTATATAAGTCCTCCCAGGCTTCACTTCTCGTCAAATTATTTTTTTGTAGAAATTGCCTCTTATTGGCTACTCATGACGTCACTGCGAAGTACCGCAGAGAGAAAAATGCGGTTTTGAGTACACTTAAAGGAAGTTTACCCTTCTTTTGTCATGAAAATTGAACTTATGATAATTTTATTTAAATCATTAGTCATATATGTTAAGTGGAAAACAATCATGTAAGCACTTTTTTAATCTGTAAACTAACGAGACGGTTTTGTTATCTTGGAACTTACAGAAGGGAGCAACAGAGCAACCCCAGATATGGTTGGCTTTAGGCTTCTACCATTACTGTCTTAGTTTCGAGCAACCGACTTGAATAAAGTTTAATCATGTCTAAAGGCATAATGATACCGGATGAGAAGACACCCTCACATATAGAACCTCCTGAGTGAGCATTTTGAACTTTCTTTTATGAGAGAATAAGGGAAAAAAGCTGCTCTTCCAAGTTTTCTAATTCAGCTTATACACATCCAGTGTACAATAATATTGTCACGTGTGTGTGGCGAGTCGTGGCCCCCAGACTAGGAGCCGGGGTCGCATGCAGCACTACAAAGTCGGAGCGCCATTCGAGCGGATCGCCGTTGACATTGCTGGACCGTTCCCAGTTTCCGACCGAGGCAACAAGTACCTAATGGTGGTCGTGGACTATTTCACCAAGTAGCCGGAGGTGTATGCCATCCCAAACCAAGAGGCAAAGACAATCACACACTGCCTCGTGGAGCAAGTGTTCTGTCGATTTGGGGTGCCGCTAGAGCTACACAGTGACCAGGGTACCAACTTTTAGTCCAACCTAATGAAGGAGGCACTACAAAGACTTGGGGTGAACCAGACGCGCACGACGCCTCTACATCCCCAGTCGGATGGCATGGACGAAAGATACATCAAGACCTTAGAGGAACACCTGAGGAAGGTCGCAGCCAGCCATCAGCGAGACTGGGACGTCAAGGTGCCACTGTTCTTGCTGGCCTACCGCTCGTCTACACACGACACAACTGGGGTGACGCCAGCCAGCTTAATGTTCGGCCGAGGGTTACGCCTCCCTTGTGATCTGGCTTTTGGAAGCCCTCTGTAAGCGAAACAGCCAGCGACCGTGTATGTGGAGAACTTGGTGGACCATCTCCACGACATGCACGAGATGGCTCGCCAGAACATCCAGAAGGCGAGCGACCGCATGAAGACCAGGTATGACAGGCAAGCCAACAGCCAAGGTTTCCAGCAAGGTAACATGGTCTGGTTGTACCGTCCTACCCGGACCAAGGGACGCTGCCCGAAGCTCCAGCAGCCATGTCAAGGACCGTACCGGGTGCTGAAGAGGATTCACGACGTGGTCTAACGCATCCAGAGGGTTTTCCGAGGGAAGATGTTGGTGGTACACCTGGATCGCCTGGCACACTGCGATGATGCTGTTCGGGACGACCAGCTTTGAGGAAAGAGCAGTGTCACCCGAACGTCGGAACTCCCTATAGAACTCGCCGGCAGGAGGGTCAGACGTGAAGCATTATGGCCACGCCTACTCATTTGTCTCCTGTCACTAACTGAAGGGATGATTAAGAGAGGGATCGCGGGCCACTGTGTCGTCTCTTTCCCCTTCCACTGAGTTCTCAAACATACAGGATATTTCATCTAATCCGGAACCTTCTAGATTAGCCAGTTGGTCCTATATAAGCAACGCGTCGGGCTGGAGTTCAGTCAGTTCTTGGCGAGCAGCTGTGAGGAGCGCCCTGTGAGGGGTCGGACTGCGTACGTGCTTCGGAGGAGTATACGTAATTGTGAGTGCAAGTGGAACTGTAACGGAAGAACTGGTGAATTGTAATTGTGTGCAGTACGTAGTTCTGTGTAATCGGCAGGTGTTCAGCTGTAATTCGGTGGAAATAAAGAACATTTTTGAGTGGTGCAATCGGACTTTTAATTTCACGAACCCACAAAGTCACAATATTAATTCAATAACATCTGATGTCCTATTGTTTACTTATAAACATAATTTGAATAATCTCATTTAATTCAAATCTCGTCACAATTAGATTGGAGCAAATGATTTTCAATTGTTGTAACTATTATAGTGAACAAATAATTTTAAAAAGACAGCAAATTTTTGTAGGGATAATGTAGCGGACCTTAAAGTAAATATATTATGTCTCCCCTGAGATAACCATTGCTCTTGGTTTAAATTTTAAAACGTAAATTTTTCACATTGAAATGATAACTATTGCTTTATACAAAACTATCGTGTGTCTTATACTGGTAGATATACTTAATATTGTTACAGCAATTTTTGAAAAACTGAAACCTTTGGAAAAATTATCGTGGAGAGGTGAAGCTGAAGTTACAGTAAACACACACAAACTCAGGCGTGCGCGCTAAAAATGAATTTAGTAACTCAGGGAGTACTAAGATATATGCATCTAGGAACGCTTCCATATATAGCCGAAATACAAGTAACTAAATACATAACAGAAAACGTACTAAACTGTAGTCAAATTGCCACCATTGTGAGTGCGCGGTATAAGATTTGAAGGGGAACATGGTAATTCCTCCGCCTGTATCGTCTATTGGCTTGAGGGGAGGGAAAGGCGCAGACTTCCAGAGGGCCACTAGCTGACCACAAAGCGAGTCTTGTCAGATACAATCGGAGGCTGTTCTATAATGTAATTCGAGAAAATTCGACTACTGAAAAAACATCCCGCAGCTGGCAAATACCTATGAACCGATGCGAGGACTAGTAATGCACTCTTTACAGATTGTAGTGCATTTTGAGTGAAGAAACTAAAGATACTCACGAACATGCTGAATTATTTGACTCTACAGTGAAGTTTGGTATATTCTAAGCCCCGTGATAAGACTCGGCAAGCCGTGAACCACTTCATGAATGAATATCTGAGTTTGCATACAGCTCCGCGTAAGAAGTAAACCTGCATGTACGTCAGAACAAGTTGTTACGTACTAAAGAGACATAAAGAAACATTAAAGAGACGTGTTCAAGTTGTGTATTTGTATACATAGTCGACGTGTAGCTCCGTGTAAGAGATAAACCTGTATATACGTCAGAGATATTACTAGCAGTACAAGTTGATACGTACTAAAGAGACATAATGAAACATTAAAGAGACGTGTTGAAGTTGTGTATTTGTATACATAGTCGACGTGTAGCTCCGTGTAAGAGATAAATCTGTATATACGTCAAAGATATTGCTAGCAGTACAGGTTGATACGTACTACAGAGACATAAAGAAACATTAAAGAGACGTGTTGAAGCTGTGTATTTGTATACATAGTCGACTTGTAGCTCCGTGTAAGAGATAAACCTGTACATACGTCAGATATATTACTAGCAGTACAAGTTGATACGTACTAAAGAGACATAAAGAAACATTAAAGAGACGTATTGAAGCTGTGTATTTGTATACATAGTCGACGTGTAGCTCCGTGTAAGAGATAAACCTGTATATACGTCAGAGATATTAACAAGTTGATACTTACTAAAGAGACATAAAGAAACGTTAAAGAGACATGTTGAAGTTGTGTATTTGTATACATAGTCAACGTGTAGCTCCGTGTAAGAGATAAACCTGTATATACGTCAGAGATATTAACAAGTTGATACTTACTAAAGAGACATAAAGAAACGTTAAAGAGACATGTTGAAGTTGTGTATTTGTATACATAGTCGACGTGTAGCTCCGTGTAAGAGATAAACCTGTATATACGTCAGAGATATTAACAAGCTGATACGTACTACAGAGACATAAAGAAACGTTAAAGAGACATGTTGAAGTTGTGTATTTGTATACATAGTCGACGTGTAGCTCCGTGTAAGAGATAATCCTGTATATACGTCAGAGATATTACTAATAGTACAAGTAAAGAAGTACTAAAGAGATATAAATAAACTATTTGTGGTCAAGTTAAAGAGTATTTATAGAGAAGACAGGTTTATTAGTACGTTAGCACTGTGCTAAGGAATTTAATAACAAATTAAGGAGTTTGAACTTAGTGTCAGCTGTTCTTTTGTATTTGTTCTTCAAAGTAAAGGATCTTGAGTGTGTTATACGTGTGGTAATTTAATCAAAAGCTTATAGTAATTTTTGATAAAATTAAACATTTGTAGAAATTGTACCAGGGAAGAGAAGAAAGAAAATTTTGTGGGATTAAGGGGGTGCAGTTATGTCGATGTTTCATTATATTAGGTGGAATAAGTAATAAATATGAATAAACTATTTTTGTTGGAGAAGTCGTAGCGAATGTAGAAAATCAGAACATCTATTTCTGTATTGTGACCCTCTGTATAAGTTGTTCGTTTGCTGAATCCTTCAGGACATATAATTCCGTTACTGAGGACTCTCGAACAGAAAGCAGCGGAGGAGAAGTATTAGAACAATCCTCATGTTGTGGGCAGTCTTATGGACCTGCTCTACTTCAGGCCCCAAAGCCATGTCAAGCATCGCATTAGGGACAACTGGTGAATGCAACCTGGCTTGGGAAAATGTGATGATTAACTGAAAACAAGTAGCTTTTGTTGAGATTAGATTAGTTTAGAGTAATTTGCGTTCAGTGAGAAAATAGCAAAGAGAAGACAAGGAAAATTATATACGATACAAGTTCAGACAGTCCCCTGCAGGCTAGCAAATGTCAATAAATACGTATATGTACGCATACGAGGGTCATTTGATAAGTCTGGTAAAAAACCAACTTTTTTTTTTTTTTCGTGAACATCTCGCCTTATTTCTTGACATAGTCTCCGTTGATGGTTATACACTTGGTCAAGCGATGTTACAGCATTTACATCCCGTTGGACAAATAACTTCCGTCAAGTTTTGCAAAATACTCGTTGACGATAACTATCACTTCTTGATTTAATGAATATTTTGTATCACCTAGCCAAATTTTTGAAGATTGGGAATACAAAGTCACTTCGGTCTAAGCTAGGTGAATCAGATAGATGGGGAAGCAATTCAAAGTCTGACTTATGCACTTTTGCCCTTGCGATTGCTGATGTGTACGATGGTGCATTATCCTAGCGAAAGATCACTTTTTGTGTTTCATTCTTGGTCTCTTTTCAGTCAACACCTGTTCCAAACATACAAAACTGAAGCACAATAAGCTCCAGTTATGTTCCTGCCTTTTTCGTAGTAGTCTATGAGAATTATACATTGAGATTCCCCCCCCCCCCAAGACAGTGGCCATCAGCTCACTAGCTGACAAAATGGCCCTTGCGTTCTTTGGTTTACTTATACCAGCATTTGTCAATTATTTTGACTGCTGTTTTGGCTCTGGTGTGTAATAATAGACCCAAGTTTCATCCACGGTCAAAAATCGACGCCAAAAGTTTTTTCGGATTACGATTAAATATTGCTAGACACTAGAAGTGCTCTTCCGGATGCGTTTTTGGTCTACTGTAAGCATTCGCGGCACCCATCTTACACACAACATTTTCATTGCCAATTTTTCATGAAGGAGATTGTGCACTCGCTACAGCCTCAGCGATCTCACAAATTTTTATTCGGCTGTCTTGCACAAACAGATAGTGGATTTTCTTCAGGAGTGTCCTGTGTGGTGACCTAAGTTGGGCAACCAGAGTGCGATTCACCTTTGGTGCTTCTACGATTTCGTTTAAATTCATTGATACAAAAGTAAATGGTCTACAATGTCGGTGCAGATTCCGCGTGAATTTTATGCAATACAGTATTGACTTGTGCTGTAGTCCAGCCCTTCAAATTAAAATGTTTAATAACAGCACAAAACTCTGTCTTTTCAATTTTAAATCGCAACTGTGAGACGGTCCAGCTGAGAAGGCTGTCAACAATGAACTGATATTGTTTCACATTCAAATTTTCTGGACAATCTTTTGAATAATCAAGCTGATCGCCCACAAAGTTGCAACAGAAAAATTCCTTCCTTAATGGAAATTTACAGACTTATCTCGCGTGTATGTATGTATATATATGTATATGTATATATATATGTTTCACTTTTATCTGCGTTTATTCTATTAGTTTCGTTGTGTATTATAAACTGTGGCCACAAAGGACTTTAAGATCAAGGATTTATATATGCTCTACCATTTCCTACAGATATTAATAATTTTATTACTATATGTGAAGGGGCCGGGAAATATTGGTAAGGAAAAGGTACAAAGATATACTAAGTTCTTTTCAATAATCTCTTATATTCTTAAAAAAAAATCCAAACTTAAGTATTTTCAAAGACATAACCTTTCCACAGATTAGAGTGTTCCTTTTTTACAATTTATTTTAATAGTTATAATTGTGCACTAACCCCGAGGAAATTCATAGCAATTCACGCGAGAAAACACGGGAGAAATAATTTGGAAGAAAAATTTTCAGAAGGGGTGCCCAAAACTAATTCCGATGTCCACACATATGAAACAAGGGGAAAGAATAACTATACAGTTAAAGGTCACAGGCTAAAACTTTTTGAACATAAGCCCCAATACTTTGGTACTAAACTACTTAATAAGCTTCCGGAAAGCCTAAAAAATACTGTGTCAGCTGCTAAGTTTAAATATAAACTGACCAAATTCTTGTTAAGCAGAGCCTATTACAGTATAGAATATTTTGATGACAACTTCGATAATTTTGAATAATTATGTTATATATAAAACGTGTGTGTGTGTGTGTGTGTGTGTGTGAGAGAGAGAGAGAGAGAGAGAGAGAGAGAGAGAGAGAGAGAGAGAGAGAGAGAGAGAGAGAGAGAGAGAGAGAGAGAGAGAGAGAGAGAGAGAGAAAGAGAGAGAGAGAGAGAGAGAGAGAGAGAGAGAGAAGATGAATGACAATTTTTTGATATTTCTAATCGTTTACTTGTACGAGAGAGCATGTATTACAAATGACATGGCATAATTCTGTTCAAACAATGTATTAAGTTTCAATGAATATGAATATAAGCCAAAAATGTTGTCGTCCCCAATGTTCCTGCGAGAAGAGCGGCGAGAAAGGTGCGAAGTTCCCTCTACCATATCTATAACCAGAAATGAAGGTACTTGTACTCCACCTCCCGAGGAAACGTCGGAGCCTGGCCCTCCCGGCGGTGGCGGAATTCAAATGTTAGACCTAACTCCCTCTACCGGCAATACTGATGCTTCCTGATGCTAGGCGGCAAAACTTGATGAAGGCCGAGAGTAACGAAGGAGAATAAGCGGTGGACTAAGAGCTGTCGGTAAACCAAAAGACAGCACAGCTAGGGTGCAGGAAAGACGTTACTCAAGGCGCCTGCATTTGAAGTGTAAGCGGATGCATTGCAAGGTAGGGTTTTAGCTTCAGTGCACCAAAAAGCTCTTTCATTTGCATAAGAATTATCTTTCTATTTTCTACTGAGTTGTCCGAAAATAATACTCCATATTCCAAGTTAAAGTTAAGATATGCTTAATGCAGTAATTTGAGAGTAGCTATAGAATTCACATTAAACAGCGCTTGGATAGTCCAATCCTAGAGATTCACTTTGGGCCACACTTTGGTAATATGTAAATCGTAACAGCAAACTCGATTCTGATAACTTTTAACACAAAGCAAAAATTGCTGTTTAGGCTAGAATAGGAAATTCCTATCCTTTTTGCCTAATACCTATAAAATATACCATCTGTATAGTTGTCAACGATGTAGTACTAGAATATTGCCAATAAAGGTTTTAATAGCTTCAGAAATAACAAAAGAACAGCGAGCCATGGAATACCAATACAGAAACGTTTCGTCTTTCATTTGTCTTGTTTGCACTTTCATAGCTGGTCACTTAAACTGCTATTATTTCTTCCCAATGTAATTTCACCTATAAATAGCGACGAGACATGAATATTTAATCTTCATAGCCTGAGAGTTTTGAGTTTTGTGTAACAATTTTTAAATGTCTGCAAAGAAACTCAAGGCTATTACGTAAAGGCAGCCTAACATAAATGTTCTAGGGACAGAGCTGGTATTTCAACTAAAGCTAAGAAAATACTTAATAAAAGTGTTATTTTTAAAAGTGCTTGTAGGAACCTCTTACGTAATCTGTAAAAACAGTAGATCATTGGCCAAAAGTTTTGAACGTGAAGCATTTGAGTGAGTCACGAAGAACACTGAAAAAGTTGAGGTTATGAACACAATTGTACATTTTAATCGATTACCAACTTCTTGCATGCTTAAGGACAGAGTGTAATAGATGTTCTACACCCGAAAGCTTTCTCCTTATATTTTCGGAAAACCTAGATATGGGTGGTGTCCTGTCCCAGGTAAAATAAACAAAATATGTTAAATATATTGCCCAGTTTACGTGAGAAAGTGATGTATGTGGAGAAGTAATTAACATATAAAACACTGCGGCGTGTAATTACAGGCGTGTCACAGTGTCATCAAGACCCACCGGTCCATAACCTGAAGTATACCAGAAGGCATGTCCAGAAAACGTATCATCGATTTTTTGAAGGAAACTTAGTTTGGAGGAAATTCTTTATTGATTAGCTTCCGCCAAAGTAGACCATATCGGACGATAAATGAAATTATATTCAAATGAATACAGGGTACACTAGAGCTTAGAGCTACCAGACATTCATCTTTCAGGATAAGGGAAAACCTCCAACGTTAAGTTATACCGAACGATATATGAAAAGATGTTCAAATAAGTACAGGGTACATAGAGCTTAGAATTACCAGACATTCATCCTTAAGGTTAGGAAAGAACATCCAACGTTAAGTCACACCGGACGATGAATGAAATGATGTTCAAATGACTACAGGGTATATTGAGCTTCGATTTACCAGACATTCATCTTTCAGGATAAGGGAAAACCTCCAACGTTAAGTCATATCGGACGATGAATGAAATGATGTTCAAATGAGTACAGGGTACATTGAGCTTCGATTTACCAGACATTCATTTTTAGGATAAGGGAAACCTCCAACGTTAAGTCAAATCGGACGATGAGTGGAATGTTGATCAAATAAGTACAGAGTACATAGAGGTTAGAGTTACTAGACATTCATCTATCAGGATAAGGGAAAACCTCCAAAGCTTAGTCATATCGGACGATGAGTGAATTGATGTTCAGATGAGTACAGAGTACATAGTTTTTAGAGTTACCAGACATTCATCTATCAGGATATGGGGAAACCTCCAACCTTAAGTCATATCGGAGGATGAATGAAATGATGTTCAAATGAGTACAGAGTACATAGAGTTTAGAGTTACCAGACATTCATCTATCAAGATAAGGGAAAACCTCCAAGGTTAAGTCATATCGGACGATGAATGAAATGATGCTCAAATGAGTACAGAGTACACAAAGTTACCAGACCCTCATCTTTCATATAAGGGAAAGCCTAAAAATAACCTTAAAAATGTTTAAGGTTGTCATCTGTTTTCGTAGCATATCTAAGTCTTGCATCAACATACATGTACAGGTTCTAGTATAAATTGAAAGCTGTTTCTGATATAGAAGTTCATTCCTTCATGACCCAGTGAGGTTTATTAACTGTGCCCTTGGCGGAGTTGAGATGATATGAGAGGATCTTAGAGGTGCTAATGTCTGATGACGGAGGACAATAGTGGCAGAGTCTGTAAGGTCACAGCTTTAAGCTGCCCGAAACAAGAAATTACAGCCAATTCCGCTCCATGTGCAGACGTAGAAAATTCCTGGGGGGCCCTGGAGACTTCGCGATCCAATAGAAAATAATTTACAGACAGAAAATTCCCTGTAAAAACTATAGACGACTTTTAGAACCCTGTGACAGCCAACCAGAGAGTGAAATGGACGGATGGGTAATTACCGTACTTGACATTGGCTTCACGATTCGGGAAACTTCCGGAAAAAAGCTGAAAGGGTCAGGGAGGCCGAGTGCATTATCCAGGTTGTTTAGTGAAGCGTAAGAGACACGAGGCTCTTGGTTGCAGCTGCCGTGAGAAGCGGTAGAATAATTCAAGCAGTTTGACAGACATCAGAAAACAACGGATGGTGTATTATCCACACCCGCCTTTATATCAAATTCTATAGAACAGAATGCTGTGGTATATTCCTGAGTTTTCATTAAATTGCAGCATCTGTTTATCTCGAAAAATCTATGTTCGTATTTAACCATTCATTTTGATTTCTGTAAACAAACATCTGAAGCCAAAATGCATACAACTTTTTCTGCCAATCAAAAATTTACATACTATAGTAAGTATACGTAATCATTTACACAAATTCCATCAGCCAAATTAAAGACAGAACATGTCTATGTTTTATAGATCATCGAAAAGGAAGCAGAGAGTATAGAAAAATTACTGAGTTACTCTTGTGGAATCCAATATGTTGCATGCAGTGGAGATCTGGTGGGGGGCCGCAGAGCTAAACAAAACGGTGGACCAAAACTGCAGAAGGACCAAGATCAGCACCTAGGGATGTAGCTTTAGTATAATTAGGAAAGACAAGAAGAAATGGAAAAGTAATAGAAAGAATAATACAATTTTGGTATAGGTGTTTGGCAAAAGAAGTAGGGAAAATTATGAAATTATGTATGAGACAGCAAAAAAGCATTAGAGACCTCAAACTGTTGGTGGGAAGAGACAGGAGAGATTATGGCAGAAATAGGAATGGGAGATATATGGAGATTGGAGGAAAAGAATACAAGCGATGTGGGTAAATTGGTGAAATGCAGAATAGAAGATATATAAAGGCAGGAAATATAAGGAAGTCTATAAAATATGAAATCATTACAATTTTACGAACTAATAAAAAGAAACTGGGGACGAGAAACATGTAAATTACTGCAATAGGCAAAAGAGAGAAGGGCTAACTTGGATGAGAACAGGAACAATATTCCTAGGAGGGATAAGAGGTAGGGAAATAGGCATTTGTGAGTTGTGTGGGGGAAAAGAAAGCATAGAACACAAGGTAGCAGAATGCGAGGAAGTTGCAATGTGCAGAAAAAAGGTGTGGGAGGAAAAATGGGAGAAATTAGAAAAGAGGGTGGTAGCTATAGAAATGTAAACGTGATACGAGGAAAGGAAGGTAAGAAGTATTGGTGAGATCTTGCAGAAAGTAAAATAGAAATGGGGAAGTAATGTAAAGAATATATGAAACGAAGATGGAGGGAAGAAAGGGGTTAAGTAAGTAACAAGAAGGCATGGAGGTTAAGAGTTACCTGTCAGAGCAGAAGATCAAGGTGTCATGTAAGCCAAGGTAGCAACAAGCTAAAGACAAATAAATGTAGCCTAAAGTTGTAAATTGTAAAATTCTGAAATATGCACAATAAATAATTCAATTCATTTCAGGTAGCCTTCTCTATAAATAACTAGATATCGCCTGCCGCTGAAATGGAGGTAACACGAGAAGAACAAGATGCAGTCTTGATATTCTGCTTTCGTCTGAACAAATTTTCAGTTGAGGCCTTTACAATGTTACCGGAAGCCTATGTAGAGTCTGTTCTTCCCTATAGCACAGCTCGAAGGTTGTTTAAATTGTTTAAAGAGCGGAGACAATCAATTTCAAAGGATGCTGGACCTGGTCCTCCAGTTACTCCTCTTACGGAAGAAATCATCAACACATCTGCTGCCATTGTGAAAGAGGTTCAACGAATTACCTTAAAATCACTTTCTGATATACTGAACATTTCATTGGGTGTCACCCGCACGTTGGTGACAGAAACATTGCACATGAGACGTCTTTTTGCGCGTTGGGTTCCAAGACTGTTGATCCCCGAAGAAAAGGACATTCGCATGCAGATCTACATGCAGTTAAAATAGATGTTAGAGGAAGATCCGGAGTTTCTTTCAAACGTAATCACTGCTGATGAAACTTGGCTACATCATTTTAATCCTGAGAGCAAACAGCAAAGCTCAGTGTGGAAATTTCCTTCATCACCAATCCTCCAAATGTAAAAGTGGTTGCTTCTGCTGGGAAAGCTTTGGTCATCTCATTGTTTGATATTCATGGAATGATTTTTTTTAGCGTGTTGTACCTGCACACACATCAGTACCTGGACAATACTACAGGGATGTCCTGAAAACATTGCAGTTCCATATCGGGCGCAAAAGACCACATTTCCATGAAGCAGGCTGGATGCTGCATCACGATAATGTGCGGCCACATATTGCCAATGTTGCTGAATATCTTGCAAAAATCAACGTGAAGTGCACCCCTAACTTAGTATCCGGATTTAGCTCCATGTGACTTTTTTCTATTCCGTAACTTGAAGAAAGGCCTTCTTGGGAGTCATTATCCATCATCAGAAGCAGTGGTCAAAGCTGCGGAGGCGATTTTGAAGGATGTCACAAAAAATGGTTTCCAGCATGTCTTTGAAGACCGGCAGAAACCCTGGGAAAAGTGCATCGCATTCAGGGGAGACTATTTTGAGAAGGACCGTCAAAATTATGAGGATGAGTAAAGGTAAGTTGTCACAAAAATTTGTAATTATTCTTTATTGAACAGCCCTCGTATATGGACAAAACTCATATTGTCGCCGCTATACACTTCGCCGCTGTAGGAGGCCGAAACCTTGTATAGCGAGGGATGCTATCCACATAGGAAAGAGTTATTTGAACCAGTAATATGAAGAAAAATTCGTGTGACATTTATGCATAAGCTTCAAGAGTTATGTTATCATATTATGACATGTAACTGCCACACTTAGAGTAAGAAGTAACAAGTGGTTTTACTGGAAATCTCATTGTTGGAGTAAAGAGGAGAATATTTCATGGAAATGATATTGACTTTAAGCTTCAGTGGCGCCCAGCGCGGAGTTTGTTCTTCGGATTATTCGGCGGCTCCTTCTTTCTCAGGGGTCGGCCATTAGTGTGCTTGTTTGAGGTATTTGTGTGGCCCGCGGCGTTTAGAACAATCACCGCACTATCGATTGTTACTCTCTGCACCTCATTTCTGACTGTGAAACCCGAGAAACAACCGAACAGCGGCAAAAATATACATACTTTTGTAAAAATTGATATCTGATTCGGGTGATACTGTGCACTTCTGATAGTTGTCGCATGCTATTCGGGAGGTACTGGGTTCCTGATCCTTGAGAGACTTTGGGAATTTCCCATGCGAGCTAGGGAAATCCGGTAAAGATTCCCTGAACATGTCGACAGATGTCTGTACGTTGAATGGCAACGAAACAGGATGTCACTAGTAGCACCTTCCCCTCAAATTTCGTGGTCTCCAGGTTTCTATACAGGATACGTGTTTAAATTATTGATATTTGCTTCTTACTAATCTACAACAAATATGATTTATTTATTCACTTATTTAATTATTCCTTCCTTCCTTCATTCCCTCCCTTCTTCCCTCCCTCCCTCCCTCCCTCCCTCCCTCCCTCCATCTTTCCCTATCTCCCTCCTTCCCTCCCTCCTTCCTTCCCTCCCTCTTTCCTTTATTTATTTATTTATTTATTTATTTATTTATTTATTTATTTATTTATTTATTTATTTATTTATTTATTTATTTATTTATTTATTTATTTATTTATTTATTTATTTATTTATTTATTTATTTATTTATTTATTTATTTATTTATTTATTTATTTATTTATTTATTTATTTATTTATTTATTTATTTATTTATTTATTTATTTATTTATTTATTTATTTATTTATTTATTTATTTATTTATTTATTTATTTATTTATTTATTTATTTATTTATTTATTTATTTATTTATTTATTTATTTATTTATTTATTTATTTATTTATTTATTTATTTATTTATTTATTTATTTATTTATTTATTTATTTATTTATTTATTTATTTATTTATTTATTTATTTATTTATTTATTTATTTATTTATTTATTTATTTATTTATTTATTTATTTATTTATTTATTTATTTATTTATTTATTTATTTATTTATTTATTTATTTATTTATTTATTTATTTATTTATTTATTTATTTATTTATTTATTTATTTATTCATTCCTCCCTCCGTCCTACCCTTCCTTCCACCCTCCCTCCCTTCCTCCTTCCTTCCTTTCTTCCTTTATTCCCTCGTTCCTACCCTCCTTCCTTCCCTTCTTCCCTCCCTGCCTCCCTCCCTCACTCCTTTCCCCCTCCCCTCCCACCTTCCTTCACTCCCTTCTCCCCTCCCTCCTTCCATCCCTCCTACCTTCCCTCCCTACTTCCTTCCCTCCCTCTTTCCTTCCTTCCCTCCCTCCTTCCCTCCCTTCTTCCCTACCTCCCTCCTTCCCTCGCGCCCTCCTTCCCTCCCTCCTTCCTTCCCTCCCTCCTTCCGTCCTTCCTTCCTTACCTCCATCCCTTCCTCCCTCCCTTTATTTATTTATTTATTTATTTATTTTGTAATTTACGTCCTCCAACGTTAAGTGATAGAGTACGATTAATGAAATGGGTGAAATGATTCTCAAATGAGCCCAGGGTCCGTAGAGCTAGGAGTTACCCAACATTCGTCTATCAGGATAAGGGAAAACCCCTTGAAATCTCGGGACCTCTTGAACGTGCAGAAGACACGCTGCCATCTACGTTACGGAGGCGGGCAAATATGATGGTTATGATGGTGATGATTAGGATGATGATTGATGATTGGCATTACAGGCCATGTAGCCCCTTGGCCTCTCTAACCACCATGCTTCATTCTATTCGCTCCTCTGCTTTTCTTCTCCAGCCTTTAACCCCCAAATTCATGTCATGTTCTGCAACCTATACCCATCTTTTCCTGGGCCTTCCTCTTCTCCTTCTGCCACCAAGCTTTCCTATGAATATCTTCTTAACTACACTGGTTTCCAGCATTCTCTGCACATGGTCAATCCACCATATTCTTCCTTGTTTAATTTTTACTATTATACTTAGTTGTCCAAGTCCCTTATCGCTCCAAATGCATTTCTCAAAAGCTTCCTTTCCCACCGTAACAACCACTGTTCCTCTTTGGTTGTCAACAGCCAACTTTCTGAACCATACGTTATTATTGTTCTTGGTACATTTTCCACACCAATACAGGCTTTGCAATTTAATAACATTTTTCACTTTGACAACGATAAGGGGAATATTTGTCCGAGGTCTCGGTAAACAAGCCAGGGGAAAAGACGATTGGATATCGACGATTCGGGAGTGTACATCTCTCCCATCATCATGATATTTTAATAAATGTTATAACCACAAACGTATCACTGGATATCACACAAATATAAACAAAGGCAAAAAACTATCAATATTAACATCACTGAACAAACTACTTTTTTGAGTAAATTCAATGCCAAGTCAAGAGATGGCGCGAGTATTGTCACTCAATTATCGGGAGGTACGACCAGATAGGTGAGTGGGGGACAGGAGGCATTCAGACCACGCCTCCCATTTATCTCGTGTCACTAACTGAGGGGATGGTTAGGAAAATGTCACTGGTCACAACCGCCTCTTTCCCCTCCCTCTGATGTCTGGAACAGTCGGGCTATTTCATCTAACCCGGAACCTTCTAGATAGGTCAGTTGGTCTTATATAAGCGACGCGCCGGTCTGGAGGAGAGTTCACTTCTTGGCGAGCAGTCGTGAGGAGCGCCGTGCTAGCGAACGGACTGGAAGACCGTGTACGTGTATCAGAGGAGTTGTGCGTAATTGTGAGTGTGGAGTCGCCCTGTGGCAGACGATCTGGTGGATTGTAATTTTGTGCGCTACGTAATTCTATATAATCGGCAAGTATTCCAACTGTAATTCGGTGTAAATAAAGAACATTTTGAGTTTCTGCAATTGGACTTTTAATTTCGCGAACCCACAAAGTCACAGTATAGAAAATTAATTGGGTCAAAGAAACGTAACTACTTAACTTGATTATCAAGCTGTATTGATCTGTCCTCTTTAAGTTGACGGATTTACATTTAAGGCCGGTTTCCAAGAGGAACTGAAGTGAAATCCAGCATCACGATTAAGCATGCTCCTCTCGGAGGAAATGGCCAAAGCCTCCTTAACTCTCCGCTCCCAGTAAATATTGCATTTTGCCAAGATGGTCGTCTTCCAAAAGTTGGCTTTATGGTCCTTATCAAAACAATGCTCTGCCAGCCCAAACTTCTCAGGTTGCATTAAACAACTGCTCTGTTCATGTTCGTTTATTCTGGATGTGACGGTCCTTCCGGTTTGTGCTATAATCGGTGTCCCGCATTCAAAGGGAATGTGGTGCACTCCCAAAACTTAGAAGTCCAGTTTGTCTTTCACTGGTCTCAACAGATGTTTAATCTTCGGAGGTGGCTTGTGGATGGTCCTGATGTTGCATTTGGCGAGAATTTTGTTGATTCCACCGGATAGATTGGCGGTAAACAGGATGCAGGCTGTAGCGCTAGGCTTATCTATGATTCCGATCATAGTATAATGCTTTGTGATAGAAATTGGAATGGATTTGGTGTTAAAATAATAAACAAAAGATAGATTCCTTATAGAAATTCAAATTAAAAATCTTAATGATTTCTTTACTCGTTACCACCCTTGCACATTGAGTTTTCATTGCTTGTAAGTAAGAATACAACAGAAGAATATTAAAAGCTAGCCGAGACATAACTAAGGATTTTCCTGATAACTTCGGGGAACATATTCTGCATCAAGTCGTAATATTTTGGACGAAGGTAAGATCGACGAAGTAAGATCAACGACGGGAAACGAGATACCAGCACGAATCTTGCTATGTACGAGGGTGGGTCAAAAATTATTGCCTCCTACTTTTTCCCTTAAATAAGTAATGTGAAAACTTTCATTTGTCGCAATTCCTGAAACCTTCTTTTCCAATTCCAAGCAGTAGTAACTTCCTAAGTCAATAGGTGGCACCACTGCATCCTCTTGCAAAATGGCTGACATCGACGTTCGTATTAGACAGAGTTCTGTGATTGAATTTTTGACTGCGGAAGGTGAAACGCCAATTCGCATTCACGGAAGGCTAAAAAATGTGTATGGAGATATAACGGTGGATGTCAGCACTGTTACACGTTGGTTTCATCGCTGTAACGAAGCTGAAGGGCAAACACTATTGGCAGATTAAAAGGAAAGCGGCAGGCCGGTAACTGCAGTGACTCCATGCGGCATTCAGCGAGTGGATGACATCATTCGTGGTGATCGCCGGGTAACAACAGGTGAATTGTGTCGCATTAACGCCCTCAGTAAAGGCAGTGTGATGACGATTATTCAGCAACTGAGTTACTGAAAAGTTTGTTCACGTTGGGTACCAAGAATGTATACCGCCCAAAACAAAGAAATAAGGAAAACAATAGCCTCCGAATACTTGCAGTGCTGCAATTTGGAGGGAGAGGAGTTTCTGGAAAAAAGAAGTACTGGAGACAAAACTTGGGATCATTTTTTTGAACCTGAATCAAAGAGGCAGTCAATGGATTGGAGTCACACAACGTCACCGAAGAAGAAAGAAAGATTCAAAACTCAGTGGTCGGCAAGGAAAGTTATGGCGACAGTGTTTTGGGATGCAGAGGGTGTACTTATGATAGATTTTTTGGAGCAGGGATGCACAATGGATTCTGTCCAATACGTCAGGACTCTCAAAAAGCTGAAAGCACGTCTTCGCTGAGTTCGCCAACAGAAACAATGGCGGATGTTCTTTTGCACGACATTGCAAGACCACACACCAGCCGTTACACCACTGCAGAAGTTGAGAAATTGGGATGTCAAGTCTTACCTCACTGACTTGGCACCATCAGACTTCCATATGTTCGGGCCACTAAAGGAAGCTCATCGTGGGATTCATTTTGAAGATGAGGAGGCTGTGGAAACGTCCGTGCCTGAATGGCTTAGGAAGCAAGACCGTGTGTGTTACCACTCTGGAATACATGCCCTAGTTAAAAGGAGGACCAAAACTGTGGTAAACGACGGATATTATATTGAATAGTGACAAATTAATCGTGAAAGTTGTAGTTTTCAAGCTATGTAAATTGGATTCAAATTTCTTGGCAATTAAAATAGGAAAAGGTAGGAGGCATTACTTTTTGACCCATTCTCGTATGTTGCCGCAACTTGGGGGCATCGAAACCCACAAGAACAGAGGAATTCTGCTACATAGGTGATCAGGAAAAGTCATACAAAGGTATGGGTTAGGTTGGCTGAACTCAGGATCTCTCAAATTACTGGAGCTCTTTTTAGGCGAAGTAAACCGCATTGTGGACTGCAGAGTTACTATGGTTACCTCTGACTGATAACATAAATCCAGTAGGCCAGTAGCTATCGTTTTCAGCACACACATGTCACCTGCCGGCACATCTCTCGTTATTATAAACGACAGGAGCACACGCTCCGGGACTGTTGCTGCAATTTAAAAACAAAACAAATACCACCAGCAATTTGTAGGAAGCAAATAAAACCTTTGATTCTCTTCTCTTCTTTTTATTCCATGCATATAAGCGGATTCAAACTTTCGAAAATGAAAGTGTAAAAAGCTTTTAGCTTTCCCTGAGTGTGTAAAAGTGTACATTATGGTAATTCCGAGAGAAAGTTAACACTTAAGACTTATCTGGAATAAAAGTTTATTAATGTTTACATTCTCCCCACATAAATAAAATTCTGGTAATACGATGTCACTAGAAAAATGCAGGTTTTGAGGTTTTCTATGTGAGTGTGAACAGCGTAACTAAAAAATAAAAGGTATGGTTAGGTAGAGTCAGATTAAAAAATATAATGCCAGAGCCGGGGTTTGAACCACGGATCTCCCGGTCTCCGTCTGGTTGTTCTTAGCTATTGAGCTACCTTTGCCAACATGCCGAGATAACTGTTCGCACCAAAAATTCAATCTTATTATTTTCTGTTAGCTTAATGTGAAACAAACATGCCGTAGTAGTTTCATTGTTGATACTCCTAGTTCCCGCCTGTAAGAACCAGGCAAGTTCAGACATGTTCAGTATTTCCTACCGCTGCAATGGCGGTAACACGCGAGGAACAATATGTGGCTTTGAAATTCTGCTTTCGTCTCAACAAACCTTCAGTTGAGGCCTATACAATGTTACAGAAGGCCTATGGAGAGTCTGTTTTTTCCTACAGCACAGCTCGAAGATGGTTTAAAATGCTTAAAGAGGGGAGACAATCAATTTCAAAGGAAGCTGGACCCGGTTCTCCAGTTACTGCTCTTACCGAAGGAAACATCAACACTGCTGCTGCTATTGTGAGAGAGGATCGACAAATTAACTTAAGATCACTTTCTGAAATACTGAACATTTCATTGGGTGTCACATTCTCGTGAAGCAGGCTGGATTATGCAACATGACAATGCGCGGCCACATATTGCATATGTTGCTGCTGAATATCAAAAAATCAAGGTGAAGTGCATCCCTCACCCTCCCTATAGTCCGGTTTTAGCCCCATGAGACTTTTTTTCTATTCCCTAACTTGAAGAAACGCCATCTTGGGTGGCATTATCCATCATCAGGAGCAGTGGTGAAGGAACAGGAATGTATAGTAAATGGATGCATACAAATCAAGGTGTAAGACAGGGTTGCAGTTTGTCTCCTATGTTATTCATAATTTATATAGATGATCTGATTGGAGAGTGAATGTTAAAGGTTAACGGAGGCATTCATCTTGCACCAAATTTTATTCTTAAGACGAAGCTATATGCGGATGACCAAATAATTATAAGTAAAACTGTAGACGAGCTGCAAAGAGCAGTATATATTTTACAGAAGTTATGTAAGAATTATAATTTCAAAATTTCCACAAATAAAACAAAAACAATGGCTTTTTGAGGTAAAGGCACTATTAGAACCAAAATAGTAATTGATGATATTATCTTAGAGCAAGTTACTGGTTTTAAATATTTGGGAACATATGTCAGTTATAAATATGAAAATAATTTTAAAAATAAATTACCAATGTTTCAACAAATATGCGGCATAATAAATAGAAGCATAAAAACTAAAACCAGAAAAGAAACACGGATGAAATTTTATAAAGTAATAGCTGTGCTTGCTTTTGTTTTTGGTTCTGAAACATGGGCATTAACAAAAACAGACAAAAACAAGATACAGTCTGCCGAAATGAGATTTTTAAGAGCAGTAAAGGGATGTACTCTTTTAGATGAAGTTCCAAATGAAAAAATAAGAGCAGATTTAGAAATAAGTTCTTTAGAAGAAAAAATAATAAATTATAGAAATGAATGGAGAGAGCATATTGAGAGAATGCCGAGAGATAGGATCCCAAGAAGAGTTATAAACTATAAACCTAGAGGAAAGAGACATCCGGGAAGACCACAAAAACGATGGTCAGATATGTTTTAAGCCGGAACAGGCAGCATTGCCTAGACCTTGGAGTGAAGAAGAAGAAGAAGAAGAATATTTATTCTGTAATGAAGAAGTTATTTAATTTATACTCACACTAATCAGTCCAGTTTGCTTGAGGACTCTAATGACTCTTCCCCTGTGTGTGTAGTGTTTAACGCCCGCTTTTACTACATACGGCACCGCAGGCGATGACACTGATGATACATGAGATGAAGATGGAGCACGGGTGGAATGAGGTGGCAGGGGAAACCGGAGATCCCGGAGAAAATCCCCCGTGTTGTCCATCACAAATCTCACTTTGCAGTCGCCTGGGATCGAACCCGGGCCGCCTTGGTGAGAGCCAAGTGGTCTAACCACTGAGCCACGGCGCGGCCTTGAGTATCCTCTTCCCTTTATACTTTAATTTTATTATGTATATTATGTATATAGCTCCACAATTTGTATAGCACCAACTGTGCTGATCAATTGAAATAAAAATTCAACAATACAATCGAGACTAAAGTTTTACTGAAAGTATATAAAGAAACGCTTCACTCAAGAAAATTCGGAAAACCGATGTGATGAAACCTTAACGCGAAAACTTTAATTAACAGTCTAATGCATTAAATCCATCTTTACATACCTATAAATGTTTATGCCGGTTAAGCAAGTAGATAGCAGAACTGGAACTGGATTATTTCGGAGGGGACTCGGCATGGAGCTCCATACTTGTTCTATTGTACTGTCCAGCAACGTAAAGAATGACCCTGAAAGGAATGTGCTGTCTTCCACAGTGGGACAAACACAGCGAATGTATGTGGCAGAGAACGCTATCTACACAAGGAGTAGAACAGTTAAAAAGCATGCGCCCTATTCACTCTGTACACTAAAACCGAGATGATTCATTCACAAAAGTAGAAGCCGTCCGAATATTTTTGAATGGTTTGTAACTTTACTGACATGGGGTGTCATAAATCTGTCTAGGGAGGGCGTGGGAATTTTCGCCAATTCCCACTGCGTCTCAGGCGTCGGAGAATATCTCTCCTGTAGAGACCAGCACTTATCCCCCAAGTGGAGCCTCCCCGGGAGGAAATGAGCCGAGAGAAGACACAGGGTGGCGTTCCCAAGGAGTTACGATAGCACAGAGGGCAATGACCTTACATTTTACTTAGACGGAAACTTCTCCCGGTAGCCAGGACAAAGGACAGCTCACCCTACTGCGGTTCGGAAACAGTGCTCCCACGAGACCTGGGTTTGGAGACTGGCAACCGTTATAACAGAGGAGGAAGCCTTTACTCAGAGCGCATCATCCTGGCATGCTGCGCCGAAAGCTTGTCAACTCTTCTACCCTAAAACAGACCTCCAGATGAGAAATGTGAAATCATTATGAAGAAGAAAGGGAGGGACAGTAAATTCGGGATATGTAATTAACTTACCCAGCATTCAACTAGCGACTCAGGAAAACCCGGAAAAAGCCGTGCGACAGGTAGGTCCGTCACTGGAATCGAACCCAAGCTTCCCGATTACGGCTCATCCCGCTCCGTTAAATAGACTAACAAGCATCGGTTCAGGAGTGAGTAGAGAAAGGCATGTGAGTGCAACATAGTGTTACGTTAGGGAAAGTTACTTAGTCTAATTGACGTAGAGTTCCTTAGAAGGGGAGCAAATTCCTTTCGGTTTCCTGCGCTCGGGAAAGTAAATGGCTTTTAGTAGGAGTTGGTAACGTTTCTTAAAATTAAACAAACAGTTCAAGATGCGTACTAAAACTTAGATATCTGTCGACATTTCTGTGATTTATGTAGTTGCAAAGCAGAACTCCACCGTCACGTGGTTCATGAGAACAGAACGTAAATAAATACCTGCATACTTATACAAAATATACACGTTTTACACCCACATGGCTTTCTCTACTCTTGCACAAACACTTATTGCTCTACCTACTTCAAGATAAATATTATCATATTGTAGTTACAAGGGAATACAGTAGACTTTAAGTGATAGTCAAATGTTTTATATCTATGACTTTATCTACTCTTGTACAAACACTTATTGTTCTATCTACTTCAAGATAAATATTATCATATTGTAGTTACAAGGGAATACAGTAGACTTTAAGTGATAGTCAAATGTTTTATATCTATGACTTTCTCTACTCTTGTACAAACACTTATTCCTCTATCTACTTCAAGATTATATTTATCCTATTGTAGTTACAAGGGAATACAGTACACTTTATGTTATAGTCAAATGTTTTGAAACTGGTTGTCTAGGTGATGGCATTCTCTTTGTATTTTCAAGATTTCAAGAATTAAATGACGAGAATGGAATTTCTATTTGAGAAAAATATAGGTATTTGAAATTGCAGACAAAGAAAGTCTGTGAATTGGTTCACTCCACAAAAGAGTATACTGGACTGAATCTGTTTGTTTGAACAAAATTTATATTTCTATGCAGGATTAGTTTATCTATCTCTTGCATTTTAGTAGTTATGCAAAAGCTGTTCCAGAATGAAGAAGACTTTTAGAAAAGTCAATTATTTTACCTGAGTTATTTTAATCAAAATCGTTTGTCAATGTTGAGAACATATGTATGTTATATGTAGAGTTTAGTCTGTATAGGGGAGTTTCTTTGGAAAATCGTTCTCTCTCAGCCATGGAAGAAGCTGAACCAACCTTTGGTTTTGAAGTTGTTCTGTTAGAGTTACTCAGAAAGTGTGTTTCTCTCTTTGTAGTATTCTTGGTCTCAAAAACGTATTTGTTATTCATTTTGAGAGAAATTAAAAGTCCTTCTTATGCCAATTTTGTATATTCATGTACCATTTACTTGTCGAATTGGACAAAGTATGTAATTTGATTGAAAATTTCATATGGTTATTTTGGTTATTTTTAGAGAAATAGATGTTTGATTGTAGTTAGTTGTAAGTGTGTAAAGGTCGTTTTTAGTGTTAAGTATTTCAAAGAATGCATTGCTACTTTGTATTTTGGTTAGAAATGTTATTTCGGAACTATGTGAATATATCAAATGTCATTTGTCAGTGGAACCAGTTGAGAAAAGACAACAGTTTAGGGCGGTTGACAATGGAAAGTCGAACTGAGTATTGTGGTTCTGTGACCCACAATGAATTAAGCTATTACCTTGCTACTTGAGTTTCATATATGTACGGGTTATTAGTTTCATTTGGTTTAAATTATACACATAACAAGAACACCACTTTCTCCTCATGATCTAACTGTCAGTGTGTGTATTTAATGGCTGGGTTGTTGAAAACGTTAATGAGAAATCGATTACCTTCACCTTCGATACGTTATATTTGACATAAATTAAAAATTGATCTGTAATCATTACGTGCTGTTTCACATCATTAGCACGTTCCAAGTCAGCCACGCCGCTGTAATGAGCGACTGATAGCTGCTAAGATGAGGTGTTTGTTTAAAATAAATTAAAATATAAGTCCTGGATTATTAACAACCAGGCAGCGAAACTTGGAAATAAGTTTGGCGTAATTGTTGTCGTCGTCAGGAATGTGAACGACAGCACAAAACAAACAGAAATGAGGAACTACCTAACTCTCCGAAACGTTTAAAAAATAAAGTCAGTAATTTTTGTGGTACACTTAACCTTGTTGGATAACTGCTCATCCATGAATTTAATTTTTATGCATAATTAGTAATAAATACACACCTTTACAATTAAAACTATACACGGATTGTCACATTACGAAACTTACGTGGAGAGGAGTCGAGCCGCCATTGCTGTTGCTAGTCGGAGGCGTCGGAGAGGCATGGTGTTCCATAGGATGCACACTATCTCACGCCACAAAGTCAGAAGCATTACTACGCAGATACTGTTCGAGACCGTTCTGCAATGTAATTCGAGAACATTCGAGTACTGTACGGACTAGGATTAGGATTTCATTAGGGAGGTGATTCGGTACGTAGGCCACCATGCTGGGCACATTGTTCCTATACCCCCAAGTGGGGCACCCCCGGGAGGAAGAATGAGGCAAAGGAGATAGAGGGTGGCCGACCCGAGGAGCCACAACAGCACAGAGGGCAGGGTCCGTACAGTTTGCTTGGATAGAACCTACCCCGACAGGCCAGGACAACTGGCCATGTTGGCGCGAAGTCTACCCGAAAGACCGAAGACTTCGGCGTCTATCAGCCTGGTAAAGATGGAAAACTCCGGGGTTCTTTCCTTCGGGCAATACCTTGAGCCTAGACAACAACGTCAAGGCGGGTTGAAGTGGATACGCAAATTACGCGCGTCAACTCTACAGGGAAGACTACCGAATAACCTGGAATGGGGGGAGGGCGCCTCAGTAGCGTAGATGGTACCATGTCTGCCTCACGTTCAAGAGGTCCCGAGTTAGAATCTCGGTCAGGTTGAGTTACCTGGATAAGGTTTTTCCGGGGGTTTCCCCTATCCTTCAAGATGAATGTCGGGTAACTCTAAGCCCCATGGAACCTGGACTCATTTGAGCATCATTTCACTCAATTCATTGACCGTCCGATATGACTTAACGTTTGAGGACGTAAATTATATATAAATCTCGGTGGGCACGCCTGGTGATGTAGCACACCTTCTACGAGCTCTGCAGTCTAGTATCCGGGACGTTTCAGGCAGCCCTCTGCCCCCTTAGGGCGGCCGAAACGTGGCCGGAGTTAACCGGTCTCCCGTGGGTGTCGGAAACACTCTACACCCTCGAGTTCAACGCAAACAGAACAACTCCCATTCAGGAAGGGGCTCGAATGTTCGACCCGAGGTTTCTCTAGTAACGTCAGAGGTACCAAGAGTGCTAGAGGTCCCCAGTGCCCGCACCACGGCAGCTCAAGGGGACGGATCCCCTCCCCTACCGGGGGACAACGGGACACACTTCCCTACACGAGCCCAGCAGCCGAGCCCCGAAGGTACCTGGCTGGTGGTCTCGAAATGGTCCCAGCAGAGGAGCTGAGGCCGGTAACCTACCGCAGGAGGAAGTAGTTTACCTCAGAGCATATCAACCTGTCATGCAGCACCGAGACTCCCGCTGACACTTCTACCCTGAAAGTGACCAACAGATGAGAGATGATGTAAAATGATGATGGAGATGAAATGGGGGGGCAGGAAATTCGCCTAGCTACCCAGGAAGACCTCCGAAATACTCATGGGTCAGATAGGTTGGCCACGGGAATCGAAACCGGGCCTCCCAAATGCTGGCCAAAGACGAAACCCCCTAAGCCATCCCACTTGGTGTGAACGATTCCTCTGGCCCGGCAGGACTATATAAATCCGATACGAGGCCTGGTAAATCAGTAGTAGTGATTTAAGAGTTTTTGTGTGTTTGGAGCTTGGACTGTCGGTCGACGAGTGCTTCGCCGTGCTGAAGTGTTGGCGCAGTGAAGCAGTTCACGAGTCAGTTGGCTAGTCGGATTGCGGGAATCAAAGTACTTACATTTTACGTGACTCATTTTCAACATAGCAGAATTACCAGGATTTCATTCACTTAAGTTTTTATATTGGTCTTTTTCTTCATAACATGTTTATGTGGTTACTAATTAACATTATAATATATTTTCTTAAGGAAATCCAGTGCATTTTGGGCACTGTCCTATATTCTGTGTATCACTCATCTCTGCGCTTACCCTAAGGCAAAATCGTGTGTTTATTTGTTTCCTAAACTTACTTAAAGTCGCTTTCTGCGCTGTCACAACCTGTATTTTAATATAAATCATTGGAAAAGAGTTTTTCTCCTTAAAAGTGCTGGCACACTGCTGGATACTCTAGCTTAGATCACAAGTTTCGCTCAGCGGTTTGATTTTTCTAAAGAATTACTGTCCTTTAGAGCAGTTCTACACTTTCTTGATGGACCTCCACGACATTTCTTATACATTCTTTCTGATATAAGCATTTTCAAGAATTACACTGGGCAACAATGAAAATGTTTCGGGCTTAGAAATAGTGAATTTACCTGTATTTCTATCTGTTGAATTCAAAAATCACCATAAAAATGATAGATTAGCTATTGTTTTGAACATAAAGTGACATTTCATTTTTGAAAGTGATGATTTTAAATTTGGGGGATTTTTTTTTTTTTTTTTTTTTTTTTTTTTTGGATTTGGCACACATATCAAATAACAAAACACAATCAGAGAGATATTTTGAAAATTAAGTGCTGCAAAAGTTAAGGAAGGCATTTTTGTCGCAGCACAAATAATAGAACTTGTAAAGGATCCTGCATTTTCCACGTTTTGGAGGGGAAAGCAAAGGAAGCTTGGGAAGCCTTCAAGGGTGTTGTTCATGGACTTTTAGGTAACAAAAGAGATGACAACTACAAGCATTTGGTGACAGTGCTCCTGCAAAAATACCGTAACCTTGGATGCAACATGTTCCTTAAGATCCATTTTCTCCACTCCCACTTAGACTTTTTCCCTCCTAGTTGTGGAGCTGTTAGTGATGAACATGGGGAGAGATTCCATCAGGACATTTCTGTTATGGAACAAATATGTCAGGGCCGTTGGAATGAAGTAATGCTTGCGGATTACTGTTGGTCTTTGTGTAGGGATTCTGCGGAACTCCATCACAAGAGGTAAGCTAAAAGACGACGTAGTTAATAGGCCACCACATGATTCTCTTCAGACACGACTATCTCCGAAGTATTTTTCCAGCAATTTAGAACTCTTAGTATGCAATTACCAGTTTAAAAAATGAAATGCGCTTTCATTGTTGTTAGCATGTAATTAAAATGTATCATTTTCTCTCAATCCGTTAATATGTAATGCTTCCACATTGTGTATATCATAGAAACTAGAGCTAATAAAAAATGTTCATTGTCATATTTGTTTTTCTGAACCCAAAATTAGTAGGAATTGCCTAATGAAGTTCTCGAAACATTAGAAAATTATTTATTTGTTGTTGTTGCTCAGTGTAATTTTACAAGATTTGCGTTATTCCTTCCACTATAAAGACAAGAGAACAAATGAATGCTGCAAAATCAAATGTGTTGTGTAGCTGAACAGGTGAGCCACAAACAAAACTTCCCTATAAGCATACATGCTGCATCCCATCAAAATATTGCAAATGACGCCAAAAGGGGGCGTAACCGACTGTCACTGTGACATTTAAATGGAAATAGAGGCTGTTAAAGTCAAAATTACAGTATGTTGTAGAGTATAAAATCTCATAATAAGCAACAGAAAAAACAAAAGTATATATTTTCTGACCTACCAAAGTGTACCACCTCCCATTAAGTACCGTACACAAACAGAAGGTCAATGTATTTATATCTGTAAACTGATTAGAAAATTGAGATAATTAATTTGTGGTAGTACTGGAAACAATACAGATTCGTCTACCCATCAGGGTGCTAGAAGCAGTACTCGGGAATTACCCGTTTTGCTGTGGTTTTTCTAACGCACTATAAATAAGAAAGGAGTCACCCAAATTAACGGTCATTAGAACGCTGCGTGCTTGCGATAATATTGACGCAGTTAACAGCGCCTCAAATATTCCAGATATAGCCTCGAGTGGTTAGGAAAAAGCAATAAAGCAATGGTCCCTCGTTAAAACTCCACAAGCCCGCGGGTCATCGAAGGCTCAACGACCGAATTTCATTAGGAAATTCCTTTTGTATCAAGATCTAATTCTGATATATTTAAAGTAGACCCATTAGCTACTACCTATCCTTAAACTTGATACCAAAATCTCATTAAGATTACATAAATTGGAATCTGTTATACCATACATGATTCTCTCTACTCTTGCATAAACACTTATTGCTCTATCTGCTCCAAGATAAACATTATCTTATTGTAGTTACAAGGGAATACAGTAGACTTTAAGTGATAGTCAAATGTTTTATATACATGACTTTCTCAACTTTTGTACAAACACTTTTTTCTCTATCTATTTCAGGATAAACATTATCTTATTGTAGTTACAAGGGAATACAGTAGACTAAGTGATAGTCCAATGTTTTATATACATGACCTTCTCTACTTTTGTACAAACACTCATTGCTCTATCTACTTCAAGATAAACATTATCTTATTGTAGTTACAAGAGAATACAGTAGACTAAGTGATAGTCCAATGTTTTATATACATGACCTTCTCTACTCTTGTACAAACACTTATTGCTCTATCTACTTCAAGATAAACATTATCTTATTGTAGTTACAAAAGAATACAGTAGACTTTAACTGATAGTCAAATGTTTTATATACATGACTTTCTCTACTTTTGTACAAACACTTATTGCTCTATCTACTTCAAGATAAACATTATCTTATTGTAGTTAGAAGGGAATACAGTAGACTTTAAGTGATAGTCAAATGTTTTATATACATAACCTTCTCTACTCTTGTGCAAACACTTATGTGTGTGTGTGTGTGTGTGTGTGTGTGTGTGTGTGTGTGTATTTGTGGTGTTTAACGCCCGCTTTTACTACATACGGCACCGCAGGCGATGACACTGATGATACATGAGATGAAGATGTAGCACCGGTGGAATGAGATGGTGGGAGAAACCGGAGATCCCGGAGAAAACCTGCCCCAGGGCCGTGTTGTCCACCACAAATCCCACTTTGCGGTTGCCTGGGATCGAACCCGGGCCGCCTTGGTGTGAGCCAAGCCGTCTAGCCACTGAGCCACTATGGGGCCGCAAATACTTATTTCTCTATCTACTTCAGGATAAACATTATCTAATTATTAAAGTTACAAGTTAACACATTAGTCTTTAAGCGGTAGTCAAATGTCTTACATGCATGACTTTCTACTCATTCAAACCTTTGCTTACACACGGCTAGCGTGGAAGAAATGATTACTTCGACTACATACACTTAACTTCAAACACAATTATTTTCTTGTATAAATTTATTGTACCGATAGCGCATCCCCGGGAATTCCTCGGGCTTTGCCGTAGAAGATACCTAAAATAATACAAAGACAAGTTTGTGAACTAAAAGATTTTTGCGAGTTTGTGGAAGTGGAGAACAGAACGTCAAAGCCCATCCAGTGCTTCTATCCATTGGAAATGCTAGCAACAGACTGAACACTTTCAAGTAGAGAGTGCCATACGTTTGTCGCCTTCTAATTTTTTAACTTGTTTTCAAAACGCTGTACATTCAACAATAATATCTTCTTATTTTAACACTTATAAATAAGCACTAGGGTATCTACCACGGCAATCCACACTGAGTGAAGACTGACCCGCTCAAATGCCCAGGGAGTCGCCGAGCTGTCCCAAAAGGGTGCCCGGCACCTCCTTGGGCTTTCCATACGGCAAGACGTATAGACTAACACGCCCCGCCACCACCCCATCTGGTCCTGTGGGCTCCAGAAGGGATGGAAGTGGATATGCCACTTACGCGCGCCAACCGCAAAGGGGAAGGCCACCGATTAACCGCGGTAGGGCCTCCTGATGATCTAGCACACCTTCTACTAGCTACGCATGCTAGTAAAGTCTGTTTAGTTAACGCATGTGCAGTTTGGAGTCAAAGGAACCTGAGCCTCCCGCCAACTACTGACCGTCATAAATCTATCGCCACACTTCAGAAACACTGGAACACTGTCGTTGAGGACCAATAGCAACCCTGATTTTCTCAAATAACAGCTGCATGTCTACTCCACTTGGAGTCTCAGTTGCCAAAGTTTCAACTTTCAGTTGATCTGTTTCATTATGTGCAGAAATTCGTTGTGTGTCACGATGTGGAGAACGTGGGAGGGAAATGCAGTGGTATGTGCAAATGAAGCAGTAGATAGCTTTCAGTAACGTGAAAATAATCAGTGATGACAATAGTGTGAATAACTGGGCCGAGTTATATTACCGGAAAAGCCTCAAAAAACAAAGTTATAGTGGGAACTGTTCCTAAGAAAATTCAAGCACTTGTTTTGAACACATCATTTGTTAAAAGGCCCTCCCAAAAATTCAATCACTACCAAAGAAAAACCAGGAATCTATGAGATCAAATGTGAAACTTGCCCTAAAATTTATATAGGAAAAACAAAAAGAAAGAATTACATCAGAACTAAAGAACATCTAAGAAACATTAAAAATGGTGAAACAGAAAAATCAGCAGTGGCTTTTCATTTTTTGAATACTAGACATGACATCAATTTGAAAACATCTCTAATAAAATATGTTAATCACCCCATAGACCTCTCCGTATGGGAAAAAATCTTCATCAACAAAAATCGTCATAGAGTCATGAATTTTGAAACTCCACCACCAGACATCTTTGACAAGTACATCACGCCATCTATTGACAATACGGAGAAAGAGGAAACCGCTACAACTTACACTAATCGAGTATCAGCTGATGATAGGAGCAAGAGCTCTTGAACCATGTCCTGTGAATAAAGATCGTGAGTGAAGCAATGTGTCAATATCTTCTCGATTCACTTTGGTACATAAATATGTGCTGAAAAATAATCTTGGTAAGGAGTTATGCAATGAACTTGATGATAAATTCTGGGTATTCACATAAATAAATAAGAAATATTGTGACGAAAGGAATAGCAAAGTCGCCGATCTAGTGTGAAAACAAAAGGAAATGTTTCTCTAAAGTAGATAATTTCACATGCGATTTAATTCGTCGAGAAATTTATAGATTCTATTCAAAAGGGAGAGCGCCCAGCTTAGACGAATTGGTTGCACATTTGCAAGAAATTTGTGATTTTCCTTATGGGCACTGCACTTTGCGTGGTCTCGTAAAGGAGCTGGGTTTCAAATACCGCACTTTAAATAGGATAAGGGTTATTATGCAATCCAGTAACATTGTAGCTTGGCGATATATATATATATATTTGTCAAAACTAAGGAAGTTTTGCAGTAATGGACATAAGATAATTTATTTTGACGAAACCTCGTACGATACCCATGACGTATCGAGAAAGGTGGCAACCTTTCTGAACGGAATGGGATAAGGAGGGCCTGTCTTGTAAAACGATTATAAGGGTTCGTCAAAGGCAGAAGCCGACGTGCACACGCGTTAACTAAACAGACTCTACGCGGGAATATATGGCTTCCCTCAACCCCATCCAAAGATGTACTTGATCTCCCACGGGTATCATGAACCACTGCCACCTCGAGTCCAACCCAATCCGAAAAACTCCTAATCAGGGAAGGGCTCGAATGTTCGGCCCAAGGTTCCTCTAGAAACGTCAAATGTACCACGAGTGCTAGGGGTCCGCAGCGTTCCCACCACGGCAGCTGAAGGTGATGGATTACCTCCCCTACAGGGTTATTTTAACACTTAAGAGATTACAGAATCACCTCCGAATTATCAAAAAATTCAGCGCGAAATTTCTGAAATATCGTTTGAAGCCAATATCATAGTATAGCAACCATTAAGAAGCCGTCCTTAATATGTCTTTAAGATATGCTATAGCTAAACTTTGACGAGTAAACAAACTTAAATCAACATTCTCCCGTGGTATGCATGACTGACAGCGTATAGCTAGCTGGTCTTGAAACAAAGGAAAGCCCATGAAACAGAATTCATTAGCGTTGTTATTATATAAACTGATTTAGAAAAGCAAAACCCCCTCTGTTTGTGCAGTTGGTATAAAAAAAGGCCGTGTCAGTTACGCTCTATTTGATAATGGCTCTGTCCAACACAAGCATCATGTGATCGTTAACAGCAAACATAACAATAAATTCACCTCTCGTGCTGCAGTTGTTACATGAAACTCTAAAACGTGGTGGATACAAACTACAGCAGGGAAACTCTAGAAGCGGCTCCTTGGGCCATCAGCTATACCTCGTGGACAAGTGTTGACACATCTTTAATACAAAAACGGTTAGATGCCAAACTTGTTATTACAGTTCACTATCATTTTTGCGTAAAATACCCGATCCCATACGACTGTTTATACGCAAACATATTGAAAATTATTATTTTCAAATCAATTTGATTAAATTATTGTAATCATTTTGATTAAATGCCATATGTTTAAAACAGCTTTCTGAAGAATAACATATATATTGTTGGGAATATCTGCAGCAGTCCAACCGATAAACAGTAGCAGACCGATAAAATAGATCTGTAGTTGTTATTAAAACAAACTTATATCAAATACATTCTTTTTGTACTGATATTCCTAGTTATTTGTCTCAATTCTCCAATACCTATAGTTTTCTCAAAACGCTAGTCGTTATTCATTTTTATCTCTTAAACATACAAAGAGAAATCGTCACCTAGAGAACCAGTTTCAAAACAGTTGACTGTCAGTTAATTGATGGAAATTAAGCATTTATTCCCACTAGCCGCATATAGGCTAAGGTATTTGATAGATAGAACCAACATGAAAAATTCATTGCCAAGGCCAGGATTTGAACCACGGATCTCCTGGTTTTCGTCCAGTGGCTCTTACCCATTGAGCTACCATGCCTAACTTGCCGTCACGACATTAAATTCTTCACTCGACTCGTATATTTCCCCGGTACAGAAAACGGTGTGTCTCGGATGTGAGAGCCTCTTGAGGTTTACCAAGGAAATATACGAGTTAAGTGGAGAATTTAATGTCGTGATGGCAAGTTGGCCACGGTAGCTCAATGGATTAGAGTGACTGGACGGAAACCAGGGTATCCATGGTTCATATCCCGGCCATGGCATTGTATTTTTCATATTGGCTCTATCTATGAAATACCTTAGCCTATATAAGACTACTGTGAAGAAATTAATTTCCATACACTTAACCAAAATAATGACAGTTAAATGTGAAGCCTAGGACTCCAATACATATGATAGTGAGTCGCCACAAACGGTGTATGTCGGATGCGAGAGCCTCTTGTGGTCTAACGGGGAAATATACTAGTCAAATGGAGAATTAAAAGTCGTGACGGCAAGTTGGCCATGGTAGCTCAATGGCATAGAGTGACTGGACGGAAAATAGAAGATCCTTGGTTTAAATCCCAGCCATGGCATTGAACTTTTCATGTTGGCTTTATGTATTTCACTGTCACTTAAAGTCTACTGTATTCCCATGGAACTACAATAAGCTAATGTTTATCTTGAAGTAGATAAAGCAATAAGTGTTTGTACAATAGTAGAGAAAGTCATGTATATAAAACATTTGACTAACACTTAAAGTCTACTGTATTCCCATGTAACTACAATAAGATAATGCTTATCTTGAAGTAGATAAAGCAATAAGTGTTTGTATAATAGTAGAGAAAGTCATGTATATAAAACATTTGACTATCACTTAAAGTCTACTGTATTCCCTTGTAATTACAATAAGATAATGTTTATCTTGAAGTAGATAGAGCACTACGTGTTTCTACAAGAGTAGAGAAAGTCATGTATATAAAACATTTGACTATCACTTAAAGTCTACTGTATTCCCTTGTAACTACAATAAGATAATGTTTATCTTGAAGTAGATAAAGCAATAAGTGTTTGTACAAGAGTAGAGAAAGTCATGTATATAAAACAATTGACTATCACTTAAAGTCTACTGTATTCCCTTGTAACTACAAGAAGACAATGTTTAACTTGAAGTAGATAGAGCACTACGTGTTTCTACAAGAGTAGAGAAAGTCATGTATATAAAACATTTGACTATCACTTAAAGTCTACTGTATTCCCTTGTAACTACAAGAAGACAATGTTTAACTTGAAGTAGATAAAGCAATAAGTGTTTGTACAAGAGTAGAGAAAGTCATGTATATAAAACATTTGACTATCACTTAAAGTCTACTGTATTCCCTTGTAACTACAAGAAGACAATGTTTAACTTGAAGTAGATAGAGCACTACGTGTTTCTACAAGAGTAGAGAAAGTCATGTATATAAAACATTTGACTATCACTTAAAGTCTACTGTATTCCCTTGTAACTACAAGAAGACAATGTTTAACTTGAAGTAGATAGAGCACTACGTGTTTGTACAAGAGTAGAGAAAGTCATGTATATAAAACATTTGACTATCACTTAAAGTCTACTGTATTTCCTTGTAACTACAATAAGACAATGTTTAACTTGAAGTAGATAAAGCAATAAGTGTTTGTACAAGAGTAGAGAAAGTCATGTATATAAAACATTTGACTATCACTTAAAGTCTACTGTATTCCCTTGTAACTACAAGAAGACAATGTTTAACTTGAAGTAGATAGAGCACTACGTGTTTCTACAAGAGTAGAGAAAGTCATGTATATAAAACATTTGACTATCACTTAAGATCTAATGTATTCCCTTGTAAATGCAATGGGATTTAAGTTAAATGCGAGGATCTACTCCCATTATTCCTGGACTCGCAGGACCAGAACCCGGGCCTCTCGGGTATATTTACCGTAGGACAGTACCTATTTTATAAACTGCCCCCCCTCTTGCACACGGCAGATGGGATGGAAGTGGATACGCCACTTGCGCGCCGGTCCTTAATGAAACAGCTACCAAAAAACCTTGGTAAGGCCGCCGATGATCTAGCACACCAGCTACTAGCTCTGCAGGCTAGCACCCGGGACCTACGAGGCAACCCTCTACCCCCTCCGGGCTGCCAAGGCCTGGCCGGAGGTACCCAATTTCCCGTAGGTGGCGCGAACACACTGCCCCCTCGAGTCCAACCCAATCCGAACAACTCCCAGAGGGAGGGACTCGAATGTTCGGCCCGAGGTTCCTCTAGTAACGTCAGGGGTAGCACTAGTGCTAGGTGTCCCCAGCGCCCGCATCTTGGCAGCTGAAAGGGACGCATCCCTCCCCGTACGGGATGATGCAATGAGATGACGGAAATAAACATTTCTTTCACACTAGCTCCCACTCTCCGTGAGGTTGCTCTAACCCACTAAGCTAGTATGACCAACATACCGACAGGACATTAAATTCTCCAACTGACTCGTATGTTTCCCGTTAGACTTCATAGTTAAACCACTATGTTATTCAGGTAAATTGATGGAAATGATCATTTCTTCCACACTAGCCGTGTGTAGGCTAAGGAAAACATGCGAGTCAGTTTGAGAATTTATCGTCCTGTCGGCATGTTGCCATAGTAGCTCAGGGGCTAGAGCAACCGCACGGAAAGCAGAAGAACCGTGGTTCAAATCCCGGCTATGATATTGAAGTTTTCTGTCTGGCTCTACAGATACAAACAATAAGGTAATATTTATCTTGGAGTATATAGAGGGATAAGTATTTGTAGAAAGTCGTGTGAGTACAAGATATTATATTAATATTACAGAACCTTGCAAGTGATCGTCCGCGGGAATCAAACCGAGGCACACCGGTATTCAGGCTGATGCGTCTCGCTATGTAATATGATCGATAGCCAGTACCTAGAGTCATGTACATATATTTATTTCGAAGTTAATTAGGATTTGCGAATATAAAAATTGAAAGGTTAACTGTGTCTGAACATCTGTGCTTCCTGCGCGCGGTTCGGAAACAAAAAACGTTCCATTCGGACTGTCCGCCCGCTTCTCTTTTGTTCGTTTTAATCGTCATCGATAGGAAAGACACGCCCGCCTTTTAAAAATATAACGGCTCTGTCGGGCACTGCAAACTTTGCATGAAATAATAAGCAGAAAATACTACGCCCTCTGTAGTGCGACTGGAGGACATTACGCATAGCCCCTGGGCCCAAAACCATTACGATCCTGACAGCTTACCCACGGCTAGGTGGGGTGGTTGTAAAATTTGGGGGAAAAATGCAAGGCTAAAAGGATTCATTTTAATTTGTAATATCAACATGTAGTAGATACATATACGGATGTATTGCTACACATTTTAAAAATGGCTTTGTAATTCCATGACCTGGCGACAAAACTAATATGAGGGGATGTGGTAAAGTTTTAATAATGACCCGGTAGTTTTTTTTGCTAGTGATGAAAATGTTGGTAGTTTCAGTGCTTTGAATCCTTTTTTACAGTGAGTGCCATAGGTGACTGAGGTGTAGGATGGAGGAAATTGAGGCCCGTAGTGTGATCAAGTTCCTGCATTTGAAGGGCGTCGCGATCTTTCTCAGGGCTCTACTGCATTCTCTACCAGCAGCAGACCAGCAGAAGAGACGGGTCGTCCAGGTTTTCCTGGGCGGAGTGTTTGTTTCTCAGTCCCTAGGCGCTTTGCGTGGCTTTATCTGAGCAGTATAAAGAATTGTCGTGTGTCTCAGGCGATTGTCTTGGGCAGTGTTATATCTAGCCTTAATGGGTGCTATAGCCTCGTGCTGGCGGCGCTCTTCCGCCTGCCTGGGAGGCATCTGAGCACAGTCCGCTAGACAGTTGTTGAGTCCAGAGGTTCTACTCCCATTAGCCTTGAACCCGTAGGAACAAGACCCGGGCCTCTTTCAACCAGGGAGTATCCGAGCTGTCCCAAAGGGCGCTCGGCATCCTCCGTGGGGCTTTCCGTAGGGCAAGACCTAGTTACCTAACAAGCCCCCCCATCTGGTTCTAGGGACACAAGACGGGATGGAAGTGGATACGCCACTTACGCGCGTCAACACTCAAGGTGAAGACTACCGATATGACCTCGGTGGGGCCGCCTGGTGATCTAGCACATCTTCTACTAGCTGAGCAGGCTAGTACCCGGAAACTGAATGGCTTCCCTCAACCCCGTCCGAAGACGTAGCCAATCTCCCACGGGTATCGGGAACACACTGCCCCCTCGAAGCCGTCCCAATCCGAACAACTCCCGAAGCAGGGGCTCGGCTGTTCGGCCCGAGGTTCCTCTAGTAACGTCAGAGGTACCATGAGTGCTAAGGGTCCGCAGCGCGCGCACCACGGCAGCTGAAGGGGACGGATCCCTTCCCCTACGGGAAGTCCGCTAGACAGGCTAGAGGGAAAGGAACTAATGTCTAGGTATGGGACTTACCAAGCCCTTTTTTGGGCTTGGGGGTTTGAAGTCAGGAGAAAGTGGCCCTGTTTAGTTCAGGCTACCCAAAGCATTTTTGGGCAACCGGTAGCTTGGTCGGCCGCGAGGAACCCTGTCATCGTAGCGGCCAAGTATGTTCACCAGGTTATTAGGAAGGGAGTCTAGCTTATTGTAGATGGTGCGGGATCTCTCCCGCACCACGTCCACAATGTACGGGTCTCCGGAGTGGGTGCATTCTCAAGCAATGACTGGAGGTATAAAAACCCCGCAAAGTGTGACAGCGGAGTTGATCTGCTATTAAGTGTTTCACATGGGAAGGTGTTACTCCTTGAGCGCTACTAGGTGAGCAACCAATCGGAGTCCTGCGGTGTTGTACTGAATTCCCGCTAAGTGATGTGTGATGAGCGCCAACCTAATCAATCGGTATGAAATACTATTCACGCTAAGACGAAAATTCTGATTCTGCCAAAAGTGATCCACGTGGAAGGTAGAGAGTAATATATTTAACGTAATCATGAAAACCCCATATTTTTAGCTCAAATAGTTTTTTTCTAATACAAATAAATAAAACACTTTTACGTGTATTATAATAATAAATTGCGACGTAAGCACTGTATGAATATCATTATTGTTTGGCATGTTTGCGTGTACGTATATTTGTAATTACTCAGAACTAAAACTTAAATGTAATAAAAGAATTCCTTTCAATAAGCCAATTCGAGCGAGAGGAAAAATAAATTTCCTGCTGCCCTGACAGAACCTGTCTGGTCACATTATATCTTTGTTTATGTATGGTTCTTAATCTCTATTTACTTTAGAGAGTTCAAGGTGGTTGGTGTGTATGTACATATACTTTTAATTACTCAAAATTGAAATTTTAACTACCGACATGATGCGATAAAAGAATTACTGTGAATAAGTCAAGGTGTTAAATTCGAAAAAGAGCAAACTCTTCACTTCCTGTTAGCCTGTGGAATACTGTATGCTTAGGTTAATGAATGAATGCTGGATAAGAAGTGTTTATTTACTCTGGGGAGTTCAGATCAATATCATTCAGTTGTTCTTTACACAACAGTAGAGTAAGAGTTAAATAGTGCAATGGCTTCTTGCGGTGAATTTAGTGGCGAGTCAAAAAGGCAGGTATTGCGAAGTCAGGCTCGAAGTATTATTTTTAAGGTGTACACGTTCTTCAAATCATTTTCGGAAACAGAAAGTAAAAATCAGTTATTGCAAAGACTACTTCCGTTTAAAAACACGGAAAAGGTGTATCAGCTGGATCAAGTTGTAACTGAAATGGGACACGAGGTAATACGCCTCCCACCTTACCACTGCCAATATAATCCATATTGAGTTGGTGTGGGCTCAAATAAAAAGGCGTATTGCAAACAGAAATAGTATTTTTAAACTGACGGACGTTGAGCGACTTGTTCACGAAGAAACTGACAAGGTAACACAATTAGACTGGGAAAACTGCGTGAGGCATGCAGAAAACCTTCAACAAGAAGATTTTAAGAAACAAATAATACGTGAAAAGATTTTGGAACCTATAACCATAAATGTGAAAGAACTAAACGATGTAGACAGTGACAATGTCGAAGTGTCTCTTAACGGAAGTTTCATTGACAGCGATATGAACGAGCCACTGGCAGCTCCATTGGATTAGAAAAACAGGTAATTCATAAACTATACTGATAGTTATAGTATTCTAAAATATACATAATTTGCGAAAATGCTTTTTCCAATTTTGATTTTGGCAACTGCATCAGTGTAAAAGTTTCTAAAATATAATTTTCTTACCCTTACGTCTGCGCCAAGCAGGCCTTCATGTTGTATGACTGTGCGAGAGACAGGGAAATATAAAAGGAGTGTGGTAACAAGCTGGCAACGCTGAGTGTGATACGGCCTCTGATTTGCTGGACTCCAGAACCCTTCCCATTTGAAACAAGTAATAGTTAATAGTTGATTTGTGCAGCTGTGTTGCAATTGTGCATTTGAGCTGTATCGCGAATTCTTTTGTTTGTTTACTGTGGTGGAGCAACGAGGCGAACTTGAAGACTGCGTTTCTGTTTGTTACGTCATTTTGCTGCTGCCAGGGTTGTACAAGGTTACATTTAACTGCAATAAAGAGCATTTTAAATATATGCAAACAAGACTTTTTATTCTGCGAACCCATGTAGTCACAATATAAACTAAAATTTTAATAAGCGATATAACTTGAATAATATTTTCCAACAATTGAAATACACAGTGACTTATAGTTCTATTAATTTACGTCCTCCAAGGTTAAGTCATATCGGACGATGAAATGGGTGAAATGATACTCAAATGGGTATGGAGCCTATGGGGCTTAGAGTTACCCAACATTCGTCTATCAGGATAAGGGAAACCCCGGAAAAAACTTTATCCAGGTAACTCGCCCTGACCGAGGTTCAAACTCGGGACCTCTTGAACGTGAGGCAGGCCATCTACGCTACCGAGGCGGGCACAAATATTTTCAGAATTAGCGACTGTGTCATCACCAATCTGTTTGCATGACTGAGAATAACTACTTCCCGTGATAAACTGAAGGACAAGCTTTCTTCTGGCGAGCTGCTGGAAACCCCAAAAATCCCATGGTTCAGGTACGTCTGTTAAGGGAATTGAACCCGTACCTCCTGAATGCGGGCCGAGACGAAACTGCCTCTACCATTTCCCTCGGTAATTATGCAGGTTACACACGCAGAGAGTGCTGACTTTTCTTCAGAGGGTCACAAAACGTCTCAGCATTTCCTGAGAATTCTCAGTTTAATACATGGGACCTCAAAACAGCGTTTCTGTGGCAGGAAAATTAAACGGGCTGGTTTCCCTGGTTGCGGAAGCCCTCACTAATACCATTAACGCTATACACAGACCTTAAAACACCCGAAGGCCAAGCGAGAGTATCAGATATCTTACCTCACTCCTAAAACTTGAAGCAGGCGAGTGCCTGTCACTTCCATTACCTGTCCCGCACATTCTCACTTCCATAGCAACGCCTCTTTCATTTGTTTCCATTCAGAACGCTTTGTCCTGTATAGCGTAGAACAGATTGAGGTTATGTAATGATTCTGAACGATACTGGATTTAAAGAGGATAGTTCTTTATTCTTATTACGATACCACAATCGATACCATACTGATTTTAATACCTATACTTCAAACTCGATACTTCTGTAATTGACTTTCAAATGCTTCCTTTACTTTCGTGCTTCTGTAGTAAAGAAATTCATTTGCGCTAACTCATCGCATTCCACCGAAACATATAATCGGACGCTTTCGAGGGTATACGTGAATAAAAACTCAGATAAAAGGTAAAATAACAATTTAAAAAAAAAAACATGATTGTGTGAACAACGTAACTCACAAACAAATATTTGGATAAATACCGATGTTAGTATGTAATTACTTTATTTTTAATAAAGTCCTCCAACGTTGTCACGTCAGATGATGAATGAAATAATGTTTTATGAGTACGGGATACATAGAGCTTAGAGTTACGTGACATTCATCTTTCAGGATAAGGGAAAGCCTCCAACGTTAAGTCATATCGGACGATGAATGAGATGATGTTCAAATGAGTACATGGTACATAGCGCTTGGACTTACCTGAAATTCATCTTTCAGAGCGAGGGAAAACCTCCAAAGTTAAACTGTATTAGACGAAAAATGGAATGTTTAAATGAGTACAGGGTACATAGGGCTTAGAGTTGCCAGACATTCCTCTTCCAGGATAAGAGAAAACCTCCAAAGATAAGTCACATCGGACGATGAATGAAGTGATGTTCAAATGAGTACAGGACACTTAGAGCTTACGGATACCAGACAATCATCTTTCAGTATAAGGTAAAACCTCCAACGTTAAGTCATATCGGACGATGAATTAAATTGACTTCAAATAAGTACTTAAATTCTACTGTATTCCCTTGTAACTACAATAAGATAATGTTGATCTTGAAGTAGATATAGTGATAAGTATTTGTATACAAAAGTAGAGAAAGTCAGTATATAAAATACTTGACTATCACTTAAAGTCTACTTTATTCCCTTGTAACTACAATAAGATAATGTTTATATTGAAGTAGATAGAGCAATAAGTATTTGTACAACATTAGAGAAAGTCATGTAAATAAAACATTTGACTGCCAGTTAAATTCTACTGTATTCCCTTGTAACTACAATAAGATAATGTTGATCTTGAAGTAGATATAGTGATAAGTATTTGTATACAAAAGTAGAGAAAGTCAGTATATAAAATATTTGACTATCACTTAAGGTCTACTTTATTCCCTTGTAATTACAATAAGATAATGTTTATATAGAAGTAGAGAGAGCAATAAATGGTTGTATAAGAGTAGAGGAAGTCATGTATATCAAACATTTGACAATGACTTAAAGTCTACTATATTCCCCTGTAACCACAATAATTTGATACACTATTCGTAGAACAGCACAACCATCCGCTTTTAAAAATTTGATAATTGTATTTTGTTGTACCAACCTGTAAATGCTAGGGATGTTAGAAAAGTTTATGTGAACGTAATACTAATACTTTCGTAATTTTAAGTTACTTTGGTTTCAATGCATTTGATCCTTTGCCTTGGAAGCTCAAGTAATGAGTTTGGCCCACAATTTCCTTGAGCCCTTTTCTCTGTTTAAAAGCGCCACCGTGTCATTCTTTTGTTCCTTGATCTCTAATAAATCGCCCCTCAGGGGTGTTGTGCAAGGATTACTGGCCCCTCTTATTTCACTGTCCAGTGCGCGGACCGCAGAGAGACTCGGCAATTAACTTTAAACCTGGGCAACCCCGGATTAGACTCTCGCAAAGAATTCCCGGTCCTTCAAGGATTATGAGTACTTAACGTTTTACCGTTATAGAATTTCTTTTTTGTGTTGTACTGCCGTCACATTCCTTTTTCTACCACTTCTTCCTTCTCTCATTTCTTTTTTGACCATTTCCCTTTTAAAAAGGATGTATTCGTCTACTTTCTTGGTATATATCGAGATAAATATTTGTTTAAATGTTGGTCTGTAAAGGTAATGCGATTTAGTTGAATTTATGTTGGCCATGGTACCTTACTGGTTAAGAAAACCCGGACGGAGACCGGGAGATCCTTGGTTCAAATGCATGCTATGGTATTGAAATTTTCATTTCAGTTTCAGTACTTTTCAGTCAGAGTACATGGTCCATATAATCTACAGGATGTACATAAGTAAGTTATGTTAAAACTTTGAATTTGGCGCAATTACTTCTTCTCCAATACCCTGAAATAGTAACTTCCTAAGTCAACAGGTGGCAGCACTGCATCCTCTTGCAAAATGACTGATATCGACATTCGTATTAGACAGGGTTCTATGATTGAATTTTTTACTGCGGAAGGTGAAACGCCAATTCGCATTCACGAAAGGCTAAAAAATGTGTATGGTGATGCAACGTTGGATGTCAGCACTGTTAGACGATGGGTTCGTCGCTGTAACGAAGCTGAAGGTCAAACACCATTGGCAGATGAAAAGCGAAGCGGCAGGCCGGTGACTGCAGTGACTCGGTGCAACATTCAGCTAGTCGATGACATCATTCGTGGTGAACTCCGGGTAACAACAGGTGAATTGTGTCGCTTTACCTCCATCAGCAAAGGCAGTGTGATGCCGATTATTCAACAACTGGGTTACTCAATAATTTGTTCACGTTGGGCACCAAGAATGTTAACCGCCTAAAACAAAGAAACAAGGAAAACAATAGCCTCCGAGCACCTGCTGCGCTACAATTTGGAGGGAGAGGAGTTTCTGAAAAAAAGTGTTATTGGAGACGAAACGTGGATTGGTGTTTTTGAACCTGAATCAAAGAGGCAGTAAATGGAATGGCATCAAAGAACGTCACCGAAGGAAAAAAAAAAATCAAAACTCAGCGGTCTGCAGGGAAAGTTATAGCGACAGTGTTTTGGGATGCAGAGAGTGTGCTTATGAGTGATTTTTTGGAGCAGGGATGCACAATAAATTCCGTCCAATGCGTCAGAACTCTCAAAAAGCTGAAAGCACGTCTTCGCCGAGTTCGCCCAACAAAAACTGTGGCGGATATTGCATGACAATGCAGGACCACATACCAGCCGCTACACCACTGCAGAAATTGAGAAATTGGGATGGCAAGTCTTACCTCACCTCCCATACAACCCTGACCAGGCACCATCAGGCTTGCATCTGTTCGGGCCACTAAAGGAAACTCATCGTGGTATTCATTTTGAAGATGAGGAGGCTGTGAAAACGTCCGTGCGTCAATGACTTAGGAAGCAAGACCGTGTGTTTTACCACACTGGAATACATGCCCTAGTTAAAAGGTGGACCAAAGCTGTGGAAAAGGACGGGGATTATATTCGATAGTGACAAATTAATTGTAAATGCTGTAGTTTTCAAGCTGTGTAAATAGCATTCAATTTTCTTGGCAATTAAAGGAGAAAAAGAATTGGAGGCATTACTTTTTAACCCACCCTCGTGGGGTTTTTACTTTTCTTTTTTTTTTTTTTTTTTTTTTTTTTTTTTTTTTTTTTTTTTTTTTTGCTGGCACCAGTGCGCATGTGCGTGAAGTGTAAAGAAGACAACCCATATATCTGGAACTGACGAACCAACTCCATCTACAGATACCAATCTCTTTCGGAGATGCATACCAATAGAAGGAAGCCTTGAATACCAATTTCAGAAGAGGAAATTTGAAATTGTAGGAAACAGCCTTTCTTGGTTTTTGAAATAATTAGAGCTATATTAGAAGTGTAGATTTGAATTATATTGTTGGTGCAGAAGTAAAGTTGAGGAAAGGCTGTCTTAGATTAGTACATTTGTAAGTTTACTAGAATCCATTAATTGACCTAGTGGTCCAAAATATAAAACCCGGACTTTAAAGTACTTTAAATAGGCCCATTTCAATTGGCCATAATTTTTTAACAAATAATAGGACACACGTGAACTTTGGGAGAATATAATACACAATTGGGAGATTACACTAAACTATTTACGTTTCGGAGAAAATGTTGGAAGTGTCCTCCTTCAGCATCTGCGGATCATTGGTACTATTTGCTTTGATACGACTGTGGACACTGAAGGTTATATTGGTATTTTCAATACATTAATGGAGCAGCTGGAAGTTATTAAATTGAGAGAAGGTTATTTCCAGCAAGATGGAGCTACGTCTCATACATCTAATGACACCATGGAGCTTGTAACCAGTTTCTTTGATAATCAAATGATCTCAAAACGTTTGTGGCCACCCAGATCCCCTGACCTAACCTAACTGGAATTTTGCTTGTGGGGTTATCTAAAAATAGAGTGTACAAGAATAGGCCACAGACAATTGATGTTCTCAAGGAATCTTTTCGAATCGAAAAGAGTAACATTGGCGAGGATACTCTCCGTAAAACTTCAGAGAATATGCTGGGGCGAGTGCAAACATGTATAGATGCTGTTGGAGGACACCTCCAAAATTTTCTCTGAGATGTAAATAGTGTAATGTAATCTCCCAAATGTGTGCTATATTCTCCCAAAGTTGCACGTGCGTCCTATTATTGCTTCAAATGTTATGGTCCATTGAAATGGTTTAAGTTTATATGGATCGAAGTACTTAGAGCATAGTAAGTCGTCATTAAGGTAGTTGTCTCATGTGTTTATGAGAATACCTAAATGGTTTACGAGTCAGTTGGAGAATTTAATGTCAGGCTGGCATGTTGACTGTAGTAGCTCAGTGGATAAATGCAACCGGACGGAGACCGGGAGATCCATGGTTCAAATCCGGGTTATGACGTTGAACTTTTCAGTCTGATTCTACAATTTCAAACCTTAAACTTGGCATGGTATGTGTGAAATGGCAATTAATTTCCATTTCTATAATTTTTTTATATTACGCCTACCTGGTCGCTCTGTGACTGTTTTGAAATTCCATTCCCTTATACTTCCAGCACGTTAAAAAAAGAGAATAACGATTTTCTATTGGAGAAAATGTGTAAAAATAACAAACATACCTCAGAAGTACTTCATTCAGAGACAACTTCGTTTCCTCGGGCCAAACCATAAAAGGGATAGAGGAACAAGAATTCCCTAACACCTCGGGAGTGGTACAACTAGGGAAGTTAAAGAAGAAATAGTTCCAAAAGAGTAAAGCACCTATTATGTTTAATTTCTGATCTAAATTTCACAGCGTTATCTTGTAAATGTCGAAGTTTTAAAACACCATTTAAGTGTTTATCAGGGACAATAGCAAAATCTACGTATCTACACCAAGTTTTAAAAATTAAAGCGAATACTTCCGACATGCATTTCAAGAAAGCTCATAAAAAGATCAGCAAGAAAAGGTGAAAGAGGATTACCCATTGCTAAACCGGAAGTTTATTGAAAAAATTGAACATCAAGAGGGAAAGAAGTTGACCAAACAAACATTAGTAAATTTTTCTTTCACACTAGTCGTGTGTAGGATGCACTATCAAAGTGTAGAGCTATATTGAAAAGTTCAATGCCACAGCGGGATTTGAACCACGGATCTTCTGTTGTCCGTCCAGCCGCTCTAACCATTTGAGCTACTATGGCCAACATGTTGACATGACATTACATTCTCCAACTAACTCCTGTTTGAACTTTTCAGTCCGGCTCTACCCCTTCATAGTGCGTCCTACACACGGCTAATGTGAAAGAACAGTTAATTTCCATTAATTGTACGTGATAGGGGTCCGAACTATAAAGACCGGGTCTTAAAGTACTGCATGGTAAGTCGCCATTAAGATAGTTGTCTCATGTGTTTATGAGAACTCCTAGTGGTTAACCGGGAAAAACATGAGTCATTTGGAGAATTTAATGTCATATCGGCATGTTGGCCATAGTATCTCAATGGTTAGAGCAGCTGGACGGACACCAGAAGATCCATGGTTCAAATCCCGGCTATGGCATTGAAACTTTTCAGTAAAACATTAGTAAGTTTATCAAAATCATTTATTAATTTGTCGTGGAAATCTATAGAACTCAACCGGTTTTTTTAAAAACATTGAAAGTTTTTTTTTTCTTTAGGAATAGTATATAATAAACAGTTATATCAAAGGAAATAAATTTATGAATAATTTACCAATTTATTAAATAAATAGGTGAAGTTTCTAGCAAATTATTATACTTTATTGCAATAGTTCCTTCAGTCCTTTCTTTATATGAATTCAAAATTTTGTGTATTTTTATTATTGAAATGGAAGATTGGGGTGTAGGATTTTGTGTAAAATATTGTACTGAACAGTTTCTTTTTCACGATACACACACATTAACAAAGTCGTATTTTAAGATTCACGAGAACACAAAATATATACTTCCAAGAGAACCCTCAGAATCAGATCTCTAAGTAGAAGGTATATATCGTTAGAAATAGTAATGTAAGTACAATAATAACGCATATCAAATTATATATGGAATTAACGTACATAATCCACGTAAATAAGTAAAACCTAATGTTTTCTTGTCTTAATGTCCACAAAAGCGTTATCAGGGACACGTAAAGGTGCTACCAACACTCCGTATTCGAATCACGCATGAGGATTTCCACACTTTATTTTATTTCCTTGTAGTGAACAGCCTGGATTGGTAGGGTGGGATACAGCTTCAACCCTCTTAGAGGGGCAGGGCAGAAATTATTGCTTTCGATCGCCGAGGGTCTTACGCCACAATTTACTACATTAAAACAAATTTATGGTTTTCTATATCCTCTCCTGCTCCAGGAATATTTCCACTGAAATGTTGGCAATCGGTTTTCTATAGAGGTAAGGAAAACTCAGTTGTTCTTTATACACACTGGTTGTGGTAGCAGACGGGATAAAGGAACGTGTATTGTATATTACAGAAGTGTTTTACTGTTATCAGGTCATTAAAACTTGACAAAACAATTCTCTACTTATAGCTGTCTTTACTTAAACTTAACGAGAATTTAATGGTTAAAGTGTAATTATAAACTTACTTCAAAAACATAATGTATCAGTATACAGCAATCAACTTAACTGTCACAGTATACCCTCTCAAGTAGTTGACTTCCGTAGCAACCCACAACATATAGTTGTATTAACCATTTTAGACTGAGCTGCCATTCTGAGGTGATCAAGTTATAACTTGCAGAGAAAGTAAAAATCTGATGCATTGCACTCACGTAACCATCTCTACTCTTGCACATGCTTTTATTTAAAATGCCCATTCCTCTCTCTACTTCATTCCAGTTAAAATAAACTTTTATAGAAATCATTGTCTTTAAATTTTATCGTTTTCTACTTTTGGCTTTAATGCTTTTTAATTAAAATACCATACTTTAAACATGTTTACGTTAGAAGTAAAACTTATATTCCGAATTTTCTTTAGTTCTTTTGACAAGAATACCCCTTGAATGCTTGTGTATAACTAGAGAACTATAAGGGATATACAAAATATTACTACACCTAAAACCTGCGGTGTCCCATTTTGGAGATATTCCTTGTTATTTGTCTCAATTTTCCAATACTTATTATTTTCCTAAAACAATTCGTTATTCATTTTTTCTCCTGTACATTCAGAGAGAATGTCGTCGCCTAGACAGCCCGTTAAAAACATTTGACTATCATTTAAAATCTACTGCATTCCCTAGAAAGTAAGGTACAATAAGATAATGTTTACCTTGAAGTAGATAGAGTAATAAGAGTTTATACAACAGTACAGAAAGTTATGTATACAAAACATTTGGCTATCACCTAAATTCTACTGTATTCCATTGTAAGTACAATAAGATAATGCTTATCTTGTAGTAGAGAGAGGAATAAGGGTTTGTACAAGAGCAGAGAGAGTCTTGGATACAAAACATTTTACTATCACTTAAAGTCTACTGTATTTCCTTGTAACAACAATAAGATAATGTTTATTTTGAAGTAGATAAATCAATAAGTCTTTGCACAATGATAGAGAAAGTCATGTATATAAAACGCTTCCTGTCTCTTAGTCTACTGTATTTCCTTGTAAGTACAATAAGATAATTGTATTCTTGAAGTAGTTAGGAAAATAAATGTTTAAATAATTTTGCTGAAAATAATCTCGATTTTGCACTATAGTATATTCCAATTGAGCTATTCATAATTGTAGTAGTAGGTCTAGTGATCGATTGAGATTTAAGCAGGGTAAGAGGTTTGCATGTATAGAACTCTTTCTCTTTTTAAAAAAGTCTTATGTAATGTAGGTTTACTTAATGTATACTGGAAAAAATATTAGTCATTAAAGTATTTTTCTCACCTGCCGTGTTTTGGACCAGGTAATCTGAATCTGAGCTCAAAATTCAAAGCTGTAGGGATTTACTGGGGAAAATGTGTGTCACTTGGAGAAGTTAATATGATATTGCCATTTTAGCATAGTAACTCAATGATTAGATCCACGAAAGTAAACCAGGAAATCCCAGATTAGAATCCCGGCTACGGAATTGAATTTATGTCTGATTCTGTCATTCCAAATCTATCAACATCCTCAATATCATCATGATCATCATAATCACTATCATCATCATCGTTGGAAGGCACACAGTGGTGTTTTTCCGTTTTAGGTGGCATGCTGCTGTATATGTATAAACATAGAAAAGGATAGGATCTCTTAATTTAGTGGCGGGGTTTGAAATCCTCTATCATTAGCATCCAGCTTCCGTATTGCTCCAAATTTGTATGCAAATAACGTCACATTTTACCGTATCGTGATTGGACGACAAAAGAAACGCCGACCTCAAGAGGGGTGAGGGTGTCGTTAGGGAAGAGGGTAAAGAAGAGAAGATGCAATAAACAAGATCAAGGAAACAAGGAAAGTATCATTGTAAGACGATGGCTTTTGTTTCTTTCAGAGAAGCCTCAAGCTGCAGAGATAAAAATATCTGACTATCACAGAGATATCAGTATCAGAATATGCACAGACTGTCTAGAAAACATACACACGATTTGCTCTGATTTGTCTTCTACAAACGATTCATAGAACGTTTTATAAGAAATATAGGTATTTTACAGCACATTCTATGAGAACATGTTACGAATGAGAACTCTTATATTTTATAACACTGAGTATTTTTTCTCAACACAGTTCATTTAATATGGGATGCGGCAAGTCGTGAATTTGGTCGGTGACAACATTGTATGAAAGTGTTGGTGCGTTGGCGTGGTGAAAGAGCACTTGTCCTTCAGCAAATTAGATCGTATCTCCTTCAAGTACTACTCTGTCTCTGTCTGTCTTCCCACCCAGATATCTACAGCAGGATCAAACTAGATAGAGATAGATATTAGAATAATCACCTGTGGATCAAAACGTTGGAAACGCTTAATGTCTTAAAAGAATTGACATGCAATACGGTTATAAATTATCACTAAACCTTGCGTTATAGATATTATGGTAACAAACAGTATATTGTGACGCGTTAACCATGGTTGGACCTGGATAAAGGAGCACATGGACAGATCTAGCACGGGGAGAGTAGCACAATGTAGGGAATACCGGCTTGGCGAGAGGTTGAGATTTTCTATCAGGTTACAAAGGAACTACAACCCACTTATTCAGAATTTTTACTAAACTAATTAATTACAAAAATGGTCCTTTTCTCCAGTACCTTTCACAGTCAGGGCATTCCGCCCTGTCATGTCGAAGTCCTGCATACAAAGAGGAAGAGATTCACTCACTCACTCTCACTCACTCAGGTACTGACAGGCTGTTAACAGCCAGAAGGCTTTTGCTGCGTAGTCACCCAGGTTTTGGGTTTGACCGCAGGTTGAAAATTTTGATGATACAGGATGGGATTATTTTGATGAAGAAATTTTGACGAGTTAGCCTTTGGCTCATCTTTTTATACAGGATTCCAAACTGCTTTTTTTGTTTACACCCTGGTGTTTTATTTGATTAAAATGGGGTAAATTTTGTAGCCTAACAGCTCATTTGGAGATTTTGGAGTTCTGCTTTTGCTGTTTGGATTAACTCTTTGTTTACCTCGGGGTAAACAAGCCATACGGGGTACCCGGTAAAGCCTGAAGCGGCGTCTGGTAGCGTCGTGATCTCCTAGAGACCGAACCAGGGCGCTTCTGTGATCTGGAATTTGAGCGTAGAAATTTGTCGCCCGGCGCCTAATTTCGTCCTCCACGTATGGGAGAAGAGAAGCTTCCTGAAGCAACCTCACGGCGAAAGAATGACCCACAGAATAGATGGATCGGAGTCCTCTATTCTATGCTCGCTGAGGGTATGCTATCCAGCTATCTACAGCCATGCCCCAGATTTCACAGGCGTACAACATGAGTGGGATTATCAGCGCTCGAAAGAGGTGTAGCTTTAAGCGGACTGGCGTCGAGCCCGAACCCAGCATTGGGTATGGAGAGGCAATAACCCCCTGTACCCGTGCCGATAGTTCCCTAATGTGTCCGCGGAAGGTTAGGCCTCTATCAAGTTGAACGCCCAGGTACTTGATGGAATTAGTTCACTCTATCCTGCGGCCTCTAATGTGGAAGTTGGGGCAGACAGCGGGGGTGTGGTGCCTAGTAAGAAGAATAGCGTGGGTTTCAGCACCTGTACCACTCATGTGTGACTGAGGTGTCTCTGTATTGGGTTGAAGGCTCTGAGTGTATGTCTGTTTTTGCAGAACAACAACACGTCGTCAGCGTACTGTGCCATTTCGACCTGTGGTTGAGTTGGAATTTCTGTCATGAACACACTAAAATTTGTGGGGGATAGTACAGTGCCTAGAGGAAGAGATTCACACTTCAGATTCACTTATACCAGAGGTGGAGGAATGGAGGGGTGACGTCACACGTACTACTGAACTCACATAAACTATTATTTGTATTAATTAAAACAGTCACTTGTGACATCTCTCCCTCGTTTCCTCAAAGATGAATGTTTACATTGATCTTAAAACAATTTTACATTACATTCTTCACAAAGAAACTTTCCTTCTTCATCTTCTACTTGTTATTGTTTTCTTAAGTTTATTGTTTTGTGTAGAATAGAAGATATGCAAATTTATTGAAAATCTGTGTTGTTTCCGAAATTCACTTACAATTTACACTGTCACCCTAACGTCGGAACTCCCTATAGAACCGGCCGGCAGTAGGGCCAGACGGGAGGCATTCGGACACGCCTACCCAATTGTCTTATAGCGCTAGCGAAGGGATGGTTGGAGAAACAAAACTGGCCGTCTCTTTCCCCTTCCCCTGCCGTCTGGAACCTTCGCGGTGATTCACTGAAACGCGAGACTTCGAGAAACAGCGATATCCCTATAAAAAGGGGGCTGCAGTTGGCGAGCTCAGTTCAGTTCTTGGCGAGCAGCCGTGAGGAGCACCCAGTGAGGGGACGGACTGCGTACGTGCATCGGAGGAGTGTACGTAATTGCGAGTGCAAGTGGAACTGTAACGGACGAACTGGTGTATTGTAATTGTGTGCATTACGCAAAGTTATGTAATCGGCAAGTGTTCCAACTGTAATTCGGTGGAAATAAGGAACATTTTAAATTTGTGCAATTGGACTTTTAATTTCACTAACCCACAAGGTTACAATACTCTGAAAGGTTATGAAAAAAATGCCACCTTCTTGAATCTAATATTAAAATTTCAATTATTTATTTTCATGTCCAATATTCGGTTCATACAAATTTTTAAATTTAAAAATTCTACATAACAGAACAAGAGAGAGGCAATATCAGAAACATATAATGCCACAAAAATTGTATATAAACTGTGTACTTCATTAACAAGATGTGCTTTTTTGTATAGTAGACCTAACAGTTTACCAGTTATAAAAAGTTATTCAGAATAAGCCTGCTTTGTATCAGCCCTAACGTATATGAACTATTGCAGCATAATTGTTTGTTGCATTAAATATTTTAGTGAAGTAATGCAATACCAAACGGCTGATTTAGTTAGCAAAGAGGATTTGAACACGCCCGGCTAGTGCAGGTTTGGTTAACCCCAGACAGGGCTGCCAACCTACTTGTGGTGCCACAATCCCGCCGTGCACATAAAACCATGAACGTCCTCTATAAGCAGATACCGCATCCTCCATACAATTGTCTGTTCTCAGGAATGGTCCGGAAACCGGAGCTGCATGACGTAATGGAAACGGTGGTCGCCTCCCCCCCAACCCTGTACAGGGACACGTGACATCCCTAGAGATTATGCTCCATGTTCAGTCACCCCCCCCTCTTTTGTCTTGTAGTGTATATCTAACAATAAGCCAGCTCTTTACTTCTTGAACTGCATTTGTTTTATGTGTTTTATCACGTAGAAAGCCTCAATACAGAGATTTCCAAGAAATATATGTTTTGAGTTCCCTTAGAAACAGAACGGGGACATATTAAAGAAACGTGTGGAAAAAAAGTTGATGATCATGCTTTCAAAAATGCTATACGTAGATCTTCAAAAACCACGGGGAGTCCATTTCTTTGTTTCACATTAAACATTCTTGGATTGTTTGTTTTTCTTAAAGATTGCTCTTATGTTGAATAAAATACCATACGCTTTTTCATGGCAAACTAAATAAGAAGTCTTTTTAAACAGGGATTACCGTGTCAAATTATGCCAGTAAAGCTGTCGACCAATTTATACTCCATGGCTTTTTTTCAGGATGTGAAAAATATTAATTTAGAATGACCGAAATCTTGACATTCATAAACCAAAATTGCTGATCCCCCGTGAAGCCTTGGTTCATAACACTCGCTGTGAAAGCTTCAAGTCTTACATTAGAAGTGTTCTCATAAGTCCTCTTCATTCTGAATGATTCTAGTACCACTGAAAAACTGTAAGAAATAGAGTTTAAAAACCTTTTTAAAACAATTTATATCAAATACTTTCTTTGTAGAGTAAACTATTTCACAGATATTTCCTCGTTATTTGTTTCAATTTTACAATACCTATAGTTTTCTTAAATAATAAGTAATTAACTTCTTATCTCTTAGACTTATAATGAAATGGTTTTAACCTATACAACCAATTTTAAAACACTTGACAATCACTTAAAGTCTAGTGTATTTCCTTGTAATTACAATAAGATAATGTTTATCTTGAAGTAGAGAGAGCAATAAGAGTTTGTACAAGAGTAGAAAAATTCATATATATGAAACATTTGACTATCACTTACAGAAAGTCATATATATAAAACATTTGACTGTCACTTAAAGTCTACTGTATTCCCTTGTAACTACAAAAAGATAATGTTTATCTTGAAGTAGATAGAGCAATAAGTGTTTGTACAAGAGCAGGGAAAGTCTTATATATAAAACATTTGCCTATTACTTAAAGTCTACTGTATTCTCTTGTAACTACAATAAGATATTGTTTATCTTGAAGTAGATGGAGATATAAGTATTTGTACAAGAGTAGAGAAAGTCATGTATATAAAACATTTGACTATTACTTAAAGTCTACTGTATTCCCTTGTAAACACAATAAGATAATGTTTATCTTGAAGTAGATAGAGCAATAAGTGTTTGTAAAACAGTGGAGAGTGCCTAGCCCCGTAGCCCAGTCGGTGGAGCACCTGTCCATTGTGCTAGGGGTCCCAGTTTTATTTTTTTAAATTTAATTTACGTCCTCCAACTTTAAGCCATATCGGACGATGAATGAAATGTTTGAAGTAATGCTCAAATGTATCCGGGGTCCATGGAGCTTAGAGTTACCCGACATTTGTGATTCAGGATAAGGGAAAACCCCGGAAAAAGACCTTATCCAGGTAACTCAACCTGACCGAGATTCGAACTCGGGACCTCTTGATCGTGAGGCAGAAACGCTACCATGTAAGCTACCTAAGCGAGCAGGGGACCTTTGTGCGACCATCTTCCCCAGAGTCTGAAAGTATGAACGAGAGTGCGAATGTGTGCGTGATCTAATGATTAAAACCCAACGAATACGAGTTAACACCTTCGGGATGTTCCAGAGGAGAGCGGCCGCCGATATGACCATTGCAGTTAAAGGTGGGGTATAAATGGAATAGATAAAAAAAGTGTATAGAAAATCATGTATATAAAACATTTGACTGTCACTTAAAGTCTACTGTATTCTGTTATAACTACAATAAGAGAATGTTTATCTTGAAGTAGGTAAAGCAATAAGTGTTTGTACAAGAGAAGAGAAAGTCATGTATAAAGAATTGACTATCTCTTAAAGTCTGCTGTCTTCCCTTGTAACTACAATAAGATAATGCTCATCTTAAAGTAGTTACAGCAGTAAGTGTTTGTAAGATTTATGTGAGTACAGCAAATGATATTTTTTTAGCGTAGAGAAGACAAGAAATTCTTGGCTAACCAATTTAAATTAACAGCATGGCGTAAACAATGGGGTTGGTAAAAAGAAATAAAGTTGAAAGTATTGAAGTAACGAGGGGCTGAGAATTCCTGTGCGCTAATCACGTTAACATTTGCTTCTGGCACTTTCCCACATGAAGAGAGGCGCTTTGTTTCACAAATTCATCAATTCGACCGCAACACCATCCATTTAATTGAATGCACACATGCGCACCAGCTCTGAAAGAATGGAACTCCACGATTCGCATCTGGTCGAGTTTGATTAGCGATTGTTTCATGCGCTGCTGCTGCTGCCGCCTACCTTTACCTGCAACAGTTTCCATGGCAACAACCACTTCCATCAGCACACGAATAATGTAACACCTTCAAAATAGCTAGCTTTGTCACTAGACTATTTCTCGATACTCGGTATCGATACTGACTTTTAAGCACCGATATTCGATGCTCGATATTTAGACAGAGATGTAAAGTCGATAGCTCTATGTACATAAACCAGTTTTCATCCTTTTCAGATGTCAAATGTTGTGACTCAGTGTATGAGCTGCTCTAGTACTGAGTACTTGGCTGTGAAACACTGATACAGTGTGATCCAAATAAACCTGAACCATTTCAATAGCCCATAACTTTTGAACCAATAATGGGACACACGTGCAACTTTGAGGAGAATATAATACACAATTGGGAAATTGCATTAAAATGTTTACATCTCAGAGAAAATGCTGGAAGTGTCCTCCACCAACCGCCTCGCTAGCCTGGTGGTAGCATGTCTGCCTCACGTTCAAGAGGTACCGAGATCGATTCTCGGTCAGGGTGAGTTACTTGGACAAGGTTTTTCCGGGGTTTTCCATTATCCCGAATGACGAATATCCGGGAACTCTAAGCTCTATGGACCCTGGGCTTATTTGAGCATCATTTCACCCATTCCATTCATCATCCAATATGACTTAACGTTGGAGGTCGTAAATCACAAAAAGGGGGGGGAAATGTCCTCCACTAACATCTATAACTGTTTGCACTCTTCTCACCATATTCTCTGAAGTTTTACGGAGATGATATCGAATTGAGGAAAGGTTATTTCCAGCAATATGGAGAAACGCCATACATCTTATAACACCATGGAACCTGTAAGCAGTTCCTTTGATAATCGAATAATTTCAAACGGTTTGTAGCCCCCCAGATTTGCTGACCTAACCACACGGGATTTTTTCTTGTAGGGCTATCTAAAAATAGGGCGTACAAGAATAGACCACGGACAATTTATCTTCTCAAGTAATCCATTCGAACCGAAAAAAGTAACATTGGCGAGGATACTCTCCGTAAAACTTCAGAGAATATGGTAAGACGAGTGCAAACATGTATAGATGCTGGTGGAGGACACTTCCAACATTCTCTCTGAGATGTAAATAGTGTAATGTAATCTCCCAATTGTGTATTGTTGAGTGTATAGGCTGAGCAAGATTTGGAAATTTCTGTAATCATTATTCTGTAACATGTATTTTCGATGCCTTGAGTCTGGGCACAGCTGTGTGTAGGATCTGTATGATTAAGTGTAAATTCTGCTGACTGGCAAAACATGTACTTTGGACTGGTGAATCATACATCCTGCTGGCTTAGGGAAATAATTCACAGGTGGCCTGTAACAGGCCTCAACTTGTTCTCAATGTTTTAAACAATGAATCACACATCCTGCTGATCAAGGGGAATAATGCGTAGTTGGTCAGTAACAGGTTTAAACATGTTCTCAATGATGTAAACAGTTAGCGTGGGAATCACTGAGTTGTATTTTTGGTAGGACCCCTATTTAAGCCTGGTTGAGTTAGGCCCGGGGGGAGAGACTTCACAGAGATTTGAGAAGGGACTTGCTCCTGGTCTCTGTAAGAACCAACAGGAGTTTATTTCAAATTGCTACCACGAGTAGATCGCCAGCAGGGCGTACCAGATCGTACACCTTTTGACAGTCACACAAGGTTCACGCCGTACAAACAACACATCGCCAAAAGTAAAATTGCATTATGTTATTATGTATTTAAATGTTACCAAAGCGCCCCTGATCTCTTCCAGATCCAGGGAGTGCCCTGTAGAAATACTAGGCATCTTTGAAATATAGTTACTCAGTTCAGTTTGACTTAGATGTTTCTTTCGCTCTACACTTTCAGTAGCTACACCCCCAGTTGCAGATTAGGTTTGTAAGTCTTTCACCCCCCCCCCTTTACAATCCTGGTCCACAACATAATTATATTCTCCCAAGGTTTGCACGTGTGTCTTATTAATAGTTCAAATATTATGATCTATTAGTTCAGTTTCAGGTTTATATGGATCGCTCTATACTATCTTACGTGTTGATTTGTTTACATCGAAACACTATGCCATTCACCAATCGTTTAGCGCTGCACGATACATTGTTTTGAATGTATTTTAGATTTCCAAATGGGAGGAGTTCTGGACCCCAGGAAGGAGATACATTTGCTTGCTTAGCATTGCCACATCTGATCCCCCAACCTTTTCATATCTCCTTCTGTCTCTCTCTCTCTCTCTCGCACATATCCTAGTGCATGAAGGTCTACTGGGTGCTAGACGTGAGAGTACCCAAACAATTAGAATAGTGCAGTTGTTAAGATCATCAGTGAACAAAAGTATATTCGCGGACGTTAACTGCTATAATGATACTTATAGTTTATGAATCACTTACTTTTCTAATCCATTGTCGTGATTGCTAGTGTTTTCCGCCTGCGTTTTGCAAATATATTATGACGTACTGCAAAATCTCATCAGCCGCTATTTCCCTCCAAAAGTCGTTCGCTTATAGTTCTACTGCATGTCTCATACATTCACGGCCCTCTTGTATTATCTTCTCAATCTCTTCGTGAATAAGTCGTTCAGTGACAATCAGTTTAAAGTATTTTTTGTAACACCCCGTTTTAATTGAGCCCACACTAATTCAAATAGATTATATTGTCGGTAGTAATGAGGAAGGCGAATTATCTCGTGGCTCAGTGCAATTTTAGTTTGATCTAGCTGATATAGGAGGGTGTCCTGAAAAGCTTCCGACCTCAACATGAAGACGGCAGGACTCGAAAATGAAAGCTAGCGAATTTAGGTGCTCATCTGTTGACAGTTACTCACCAAAGTCTCAGCCATTTTGGACGCTCAAGTTGTTATGTAACAGTTGTTCGAGTGAGTTTATGTGAGTGTTTTATGAAAATGGACATAATCAAGTATCGAACTGTCATTAAATATTTGCTTTTGAAATGCAAAACGCCTACGCAAATCAAAGATGAGTTGGATTCTGTGTATGGGGAATCTGCACCAGTCATTTAACACAGTGAAATTTTGGGCAGCTGAACTTAAAAGTGGCCGTAAGGGCTGGGAAAACGATAAGCGTTCGAGACTTCCAAAAAACTGCAACTGCCAACGGAAATATCGCCAAAGTTCACCAAATGGTGCTAGACGACCGCCAAATTAAAGCGAGAGAGATGGCAGAGGATATGAATATATCAAAAGTACGTGTTTGTCACATAATAAATGAACAGTTCGACATGAGAAAGCTGTCCGCGCGTTGGGTGCCGCATTTGCTTCTGTTAGACCAAAAACGTGTTCGAATAAACATTTCCAACGCTCCGTTGGCGCAGTTTATTCCAAATAAATCCGAGTTTTTGCGCCGATTAATTATTGTAGATGAAACTAAGATACGCTTTTATACCCCCGAAACAAAAATACAGTCCAAACAGTGGACTGCAAAAGGGAACCTGCTTCCAAAAATGCAAAAACTGACTTTTTTGCTAGGAAAGTGACGGTGACTGTTTTATGGGATAGTCATGGAGTTGTTTTAATGGATTATCTTCAAAAAAGAAAATCCATTACAGAAGCATGTATGCATCATTACTTGACATTCTGGAGGCAGAAGTTGCGGGAAACCGGCCACATTTGCAAAAAATTAAAATCCTGTTTCACCAACCTCGACGGTTGCAACGGCGAAAATCCACGAATTACGGTTTGAACCGTTTGACCATCCACATTACTCACCAGATCTAGCCCCAAGCGACTTCTTTTTGTTTCCTTATTTGAAAATTGTGCTAGGAGGACAGAATGAAGAGCGAATCATCTTCGTGTTCAATTATTTGGCAAAGAAAAACGCCGAGTATTATTTGGACGGGTTACAGAGATGGGAGAATTGCTGGGAGAAGTGTGTAGAGTAACAAGGAGACTATGTTGAAAAACGCCGAGTACTATTTCGACCGGTTACAGAGATAGGAGCATCATTGGGAAAAGTGTGTAGAGTTACAAGGAGATTATGTAGAAAAACGCCGAGTACTATTTGGACGTGTTACAGAGATGGGAGCATTGCTGGGAGAAGTGTGTAGGGTTACAAGGTGACTATGTTGAAAAGCGTCGAGTACTATTTGGACGGGTTACAGAGATGTAGGCATCGCTGGGAGAAGTTTGTAGAGTTACAAGGAGACTATGTTGAAAAACGTAGAGTACTATTTGGACGGGTTACAGAGATGAGAGCATCGCTGGGAGAAGTGTGTAGAGTTACAAGGAGAGTATGTTGAAAAATGCCGAGTACTATTTGAACGGGTTACAGAGATGTGAGCATCGCTGGGAGAAGTGTGTAGAGTTACAAGGTGACTATGTTGAAAAACGCCAAGTACTATTCGAACGGGTTACAGAAGTGTGAGCATCGCTCGGAGAAGTGCGTAGAGTTACAAGGAGACTATGTTGAAAAACGCCGAGTACTATTTGGACGGGTTTCAGAGATGGGAGCATCGCTGGGAGATGTGTGTAGAGTTACAAGAAAACTATGTTGAAAAAGGCCGAGTACTATTTGGACGGCTTTCAGAGATGGGAGCATCGCTGGCAGAAGTGTGTAGAGTTACAAGAAGACTATGTTGAAGAACGCCGAGTACTATTTGTACGGGTTACAGAGATGGTAGTATCGCTGGGAGATGTGTGTAGCGCTACAAGGAGAACATGTTGAAAAACGACGAGTACTACTTGGACGGGTTACAGGAATGGTAGCATTGCTGGGAGAAGTGTGTAGAGTTACAAGGAGACTATGTTGAAAAACGCTGAGTACTATTTGGACGGGTTACAGAGATGGGAGCATCGCTGGGAGAAGTGTGTAGAGTTACAAGGAGAGTATGTTGAAAAACGCCGAGTACTATTTGGCCGGGTTACACAGATGGAAGCATCACTGGGAGAAGTGTGTAGAGTTACAAGGAGACTATGTTGAAAAACGCCGAGTACTATTTGGACGAGTTACAGAGATGGGAGCATCGTTGGGAGAAGTGTGTAGAGTTACAAGGAGACTATGTTGAAAAACGCCGAGTACTATTTGGACGGGTTACAGAGATGGAAGCATCGTTGGGAGAAGTGTGTAGAGTTATAAGGAGACTATGTTGAAAAACGTCGAGTACTATTTTGGCGACTTAGAGAGATGGGAGCATCGCTGGGAGGAGTATGTAGGAGACTATGTTGAAAGAAAAAAGAAACTGAAAAAAATGTCTTGTAGGTTTATTATATCGGACACTTTTCAGAACACCTACGTACCCTCCCTTCGGTTTTAACGGACGTACTTAGTAATACTGATCATCATATTTGAAAGTCACATAGCCTATGTCATGCACTGACAGTCAAAAGCATGGGAACACGTGCGAGGTAACAATGTGAAGTCACACTTCTTATCTATTACAAGGTTAATGGAAACTACTACAAACAATGCATAGCCAGCAAAACTTTTGTACATAGAATTCCTTGATACCGGCCACTTTTTGGAGTTTCGAGGCCCCATACCTAGTATAATAAATCTTATTTGTAAAAAGTCAGGTAATGTAAACGACAAACAAACATTAAAAAAAATGTCGATCTACAAGAACTAGGTAAAGCTGCAGTCCCAGATCTGGCCGCAGAAGCGTCTCCAATTACCACATCACAAGAAGAAATAAAACTTTTTTTCCCCTTTCCTTGTTTCTCCTCGTGTCTGCGGCGAGTGCAGAAGGAAATCAAGTGGAAGAATGGGACAAGAACAGAAATAAATGAGCTCATTCCAGCAGCTGTGAACTGGTGGCGCTGACTTCGTCAAGTGTAGAGACAGTTGACTGTCGTGGTATACGACTCTTTCATTGTTACAAACCTTCCCGTGTTATGCGGGTTATGTTCTTAGCGTCTTGGGTTCGAATTTTTACTTCCTTAGGTCATAAGTTTGATGTCCGTAGCTGACCTACTTCATCTACCGGCTTTTTCGTGATTTTTCCCGATCGTTAAGAAGTATAAGTAAATTTGGCGAATTGTCTTCGATTCTGTGGAGTGGAGTAGCGAGTCTACGTCACGTTCAAGAGGCCCCGAGCTCTAAACTCGGTCAGGATAGTAAGGTTTCCTCGGGGCATACCCTTTCACACAAGGATAATATCTGATAACTCCAGGCCGTATGTATCCTGTACTCATTTGAACATCATTTCATTCATTGTCCGGTTTGACCTAACGTTGCAGGCTTTCCCTTACACTCAAAACTAGTGTCTGGTAACTCTAAGCCAAATATACCCTGTACTCATTTGAACATCGTTTCATTCATCGTGCGATATGACTTAACGTTATAGGTTTTCTCTTATCGTGAAATATGAATGTATGGTAACTCTAAGCCCTATGTACCACGCACTCACTTGAACATAATTTCATTGATCGACCGATATGACTTAACGTTGGATGTTTCCCCTTATTCTGAAAGATGAATGTCTGGTAACTCTAAGCCCTATGTACCCCGTACTCACTTGAACATCGTTTCATTCATCGTGCGATATGACTTAACGTTATAGGTTTTCTCTTATTGTGAAATATGAATGTATGGTAACTCTAAGCCCTATGTACCACGCACTCACTTGAACATAATTTCATTGATCGACCGATACGACTTAACGTTGGAGTTATCCCCTATTCTGAAATATGAATGTCCGGTAACTAAGCTCTATGTATCTTATACTCATTTGAGCATCATTTTATTCATCGTCTGATATGACTTAACGTTAGAGGTTCCCCCCATCCTGAAAGATGAATGTTTGGTAGCTCCAAGCTCTATGTACCCTGCAGTCATTTGAACACCATTTAATTGATCGTCAGATATGACTTAACGTTGCAGGTTTTCTCTTATCCTGAAATATGAATGTCAGGTAACTCTAAGCTCTATGTACCCTGTAGTCATTTGAACATCGTCATTGATCGTCCGATATGACTTTACGTTGGAGGTTTCAGCTTATCCTGAAAGATGAATGTCTGGTAACTCTAAGCTCTATATACCCTGGACTCATTTGAACATCAATTTAGTCATTATCCGTAAAGTTTTCTTTGCGTAAATCCTAATCCTCCGGATTGGGGACGAAAGCCACCACCAGGGAGTTTCAATTTGTAGCCCTTAGGGCTGCGCCCTCAATTATTCTCTCTCCTCAGTCCAGAAACACTTAGTAGCCTCTCATAGTATCCCTCCCAGCAGGTACTGTCCCCTCACAGACATAGGGAAAAATATATTCCCTATGTCGGATTGCGAAATGTAACCTCCAAAACCTTATCACATCTTACTGAGATAGAAGTGTATGAAATAGGTAGAACTGGCTGGAGAGAGGCTCAGATGCTCCCCTCCAACGGGAAATCTAGTAGGGATGCTCATTGGAAGTTCGAATGGGCATTCTCTAACGGAGACGAGAAGCTCCAAATCGGAAAATTAGAGTAACGTTGTGGTAGATGACGCACCATTACAGCATCTATTTTTTTTTGACCAGGGAACAGCACAAAAAATACCCATTAGCGGGCCCGCAACAGTTGTCGAACCTGGAGGCGGACCCTTTATTTCCGCTGAGATTTTCTAACTGTACTTCGAAACAACAATTCTCTTCCTCTGTATTAAACCTCAGGAACATTTTCGGTTTCGTCACCACATTTTGGAGTATATTTTTATGATTTAATCGTCATATTATCACCACAAAAGTATTCTGTGCAATACTGCGTGTTTGGATGTGCCCATTCCTAACCCACTCTTCGTTTACCACATTCATATAACTATTTTCCCAAGAAATTGTTTTGATTACTAAAGGTGGCAGCAATAATTTAGGCAGTAAGTACATTGTTACCAACGTGACGGAATGGGTGCCCTGTGAATTAAATTTATTTCTGCAATTTGGCCGTTTATTAACTACAGCAGAATTTTAAATATATGTTTGTTGACTGATTTATATGGAGTACTGTCGAGGTAAACGCTGGAAAACTGTCTACCCACTTTGCAACATTTTTTTTTCTGCACTCATCCAGTCTTCAAGTCTCAGAATGAACAATCAACTTTCAAAACTCGGTCCGCTACTTCACAGACACACTCCTCCTGGTATTGAATGCTCTCTGCTTCTCTACAAATCTCTTGTCCGGCTACTTATCACATATGCTTCCCAGGTATGGGGTACGGCTAGTAACACTCATCTCCGAAGGCTACAGGTCCTGCAAAATCGATTTCTGCGCATCGCCACGGACGCCCCTTGGTACGTAAGAAATCAACAACTGCATAAAGAACTTTGTCTCCTTCCTCTTCACCAGTACATACGTCAGATTGCCTCTCGCTTCTTCTCAAACCTGCCAGATGTTCCAGGAGCTGTGATGTACGACATCGGCGTACGAACCCGCCAGCCCACGCGCCTGAAGAGACGACTCCCACAGGATCTCCTCCTTAGTGACTCTGATTGAAAAAACTATGAATATTGTTTCACAATGACTGTTGTTCTTATCTCTTTGATTACTTGTTTGATTTAATTAACTTATTTTTCTCTTGTTTCACAGTGTTAAGAAGATAATAGGAGCCAACTTGGTTTTCCTTCCATGTTATTATATAGTTCATAAAGATTCAATTAGCCAACAAGGGTCTGTAAAGCATGTACTGCTGATCGATCATTGAATAAAAAAAAAGAATGAACAATCAAGTGCCCTTTTACACAGCAAAGAACCTTAATACATGAGTAATGAGCAAAGGAAAACGTATCATTACTTCAAACTAAGCAGGTTTTGAATTAAGCAATAGAGCAGGCCACTTCAATACGTGGCTTTGGACTGAACAAATACAGACAAAAGATAAGCTAATAGGCAGAAAAATGCTTACTTCATATCAAAATCTGCCTGAAAGTAAATTAGTCGTGACATAACTTAAAGAAAGACGATGCATTGAAATATTAGTGATGATCGGATATGGCCCATTTTACATTGATGGCAATTGGAAATCTGAAGTGCGTTTACGACTTCTACAAAATGAAATAACTACTGCTTGTGCTTCTATATTCCCTGAAGATGGAGTAGGAATTTAAAAAGATGTCTTATTCCAGCAAGATGGTGCCCCTGCACAGTATAAAAGGCTGGTGTTGAGTTACTTATTATGTGTTTCAAATGGGAAGGGTTCTGGAGTCCAGCTAATCAGATGCCGTATCACACTCAGCGTTACCAGCTTGTTACTCCACTTCTTTTATATTTCCCTCTCTCTCTCGCACACTAATACAACATGCAGGTCTGCTTGGCGCTAGATTTAAGGGTATGCGAATTATATTGTGACTTTGTGGGTTCGCGAAATTAAAACTCCAATTGCACCAACTCAAAATGATCTTTATTTCCACCGACTTACCGTTGAGCACTTGCCAATTACACAGAATTACGTAATGCACACAATTACGATTCACCAGTTCGTCCGTTACAGTTCCACTACACGCTCACAGCTACGTACACTCTTCCGATGCACGTCCACAGTCTTCTCGTCCGTTCACTAGCACGGCACTCTTACGCTGCTCGCCAAGTACTGACTGAACTCACTCACTGCAGCCCCTTTATAGGGATATCACAGTTTCTCGAAATCTCTCGTTTCAGTGAATCACCGCGAAGGTTCCTGACGGCAAGGGAAGGGGGAAGAGGCGGCCAGCGACCAGTGACACTTCCCTAATCATCCCCTCAGCTAGTGACTGAGATAAATGGGTGGGCGTGGCCGGATGCCTCTGGTCCCATTCTCAGCTGCCATTGGTCGTGCTTTCCGATAATTGGGTGACAATTTTGCAGACTTTTACGATTCCGTTGCCAAAATCAAATTGGAAGAAAAATTCGCAAATTACGTATATTTTTAAATATTGTCACCCGAACATCGGAACTCCCTATAGAACCGGCGGCAGTAGGGCCAGACGGGAAGCATTCAGGCCACACCTAAACATTTATCTCGTGTCACTAACTGAAGGGATGATTAGGCGAGCGGCACGAGCCCTGAACCGTCTGTTTCCCCTCCCACCAGACGTCTGGAAATATCGGGATAATTGTACGAGCCGCGAACCTTCCAGAAACGGCGATCTTCCCTATATAAAGCCTGCAGTGGACGAGTCAGTTCAGTCGAACCACCAAATACCTGGGAATCCAACTGGACCGCGGCCTCACTTTCACCCCGCATGTCAGGGCAAAGGCCGGCCTCGGTTACACTGCACTGAGGTAACTCTACCCTCTTTCGATCCACCATGCCCAACCGCCTCAAACTGCGGACGTACCGTGCGATCGTCCCGCCTCTGATCCTGTATGGATGCGAGGTCTGGGGTTCGGTGGCTCATACCACACTCCGCAGGCTGCAAGCCGTGCAGAACAGAGCCTTAAGGATGATCTACGGTACCGACCGCAGGTTCCCATCTCACTTCCTGCACACACAGTCTGGCATACCATACGTCGAAGACGTCGTGCGTGAACGAACACGCACGTTGTATGCCAAGATCACTCCTCACCCTAACCAGCTGGTGAATTCACTTGGTCAATACGACCACCGTCTCCCCAGGAGACGGAGGAGCTGTCGCCTACCCAAGGATGCCTTGGGTGGTAGAGACTGCCTCTCCTCCTGCTCCTACCATTCACCGCCAGGTCACCTCACGCCTTGGCCGCGGCTAGAAGGTTAACACCTGCGGTCGTGCCCTCGGGCGCGCGCACATCCTGGTCTTATTTAACCCAAAACCAGTTCCCATCTGGTCTCTCGCTACTGGTTCCCCCTCTGCTTGACGAATCGCTAGTGACCGCACAAAGCAAGGTGAGACGGGCACTGCCCCCCCCCCCAAGGGGGAATATCCCGGCACCAGAAGCATCAGTAGAGGCCAACTGCGCCGTCTTACTAAACGACACGCAAGCTTGCGCACATACATTTATCTATCTTAGCGCACGGGTAAATCCGCAAAGCGGATAGGTATCGTGGCGTGTAACCCTCCGCCCGGGAGAACCCGGGTGACCTGCACCTTCTCTTGGCCGGTTCAGCTCTTGGCGAGCAGCCGTGAGGAGCGCCGAGTGAGAGAACGGACTGGAAGACTGTGTACGTGCATCGGAGGAGTTGTACGTAATTGCGAATGCAGACTGGACCTGTGACAGACGAACTGGTGAATTGTAATTGTGTGCGCTACGTATTTCTATGTAATCAGCAAGTGTTCCAACTGTAATTCGGTGGAAATAAAGAACATTTTGCGTTTGTGCAATTGGAATTTTAATTTCATGAACCCACAGTCACAATACTATAACTATAATTATAGTTTACGAGTTACCTGCATTTCTAATCATAATGCGGGATACACTTGTTTTGCCTACACCACACGCTTCAGCAGTAAGCCGTTGAGCATTTTACAAATCTAGGTGATTTCTATATTCCTCATTGCCCATTTTTTTGAAGAACGTGTACACCTTAAAAACAATACGTTGAGCCTGACTTCGCAATACCAGTCCTTTTGACTCGCCGCTAATTTCACCGCAAGAAGCCATTGCACTATTTAATTCTTACTTTACTGTTGTGTCAAGAACAGCTGAATGATATTGATCTGAACTCTCCAGAGTAAATAAACACTTCTTATCCAGCATTCATCCATAAAATACATACACAACGACAACTTTGAACTCTCTAGAGTAAATAGAGATTACGAACAATTCATAAACAAAGATATAATGTGACCAGGCACTTTCTGCCAGGGCAGAAGGAAATGTGTTTCCTCTCGCTCGAATTGGATTATTCAAAGTAATTCCTTTATTACGTCATGTCAAACATTTACGTTCTGAGTAAGTACAAATATACGTACACGCATACATGCCAACCAATAATGATATTCAGACGGTGCTTACATCGCGATTTATTGTTATAATACAGGTAATAGTGGTTTATTTATTTGTATTAGAAAAACTATTTGAGCTAAAACTATGGGGTTTTCATGGTTATGTTGGATACATTACTCTCTACCTTCCACATGGATCAGTTTCGGCAAAATCTGAATTTTTGGCTTAGCGCGAATAGTAGTTCATACAGATTGATTAGATTGGCGCTCATCACACATCACTTAGGGGGAATGCAATATAACAACACCGCAGAATTCCCATTGGTTGCTCGCCTTGAAGCACTTAAGGACAAACACCTTCCTGTTTGAAACACATAATAAATCATGAATTTTCAGGAAGACGAATTTGTAGAAGAAATATTGAATGATATGACCTGAACCAATTAAATTTTTCTTGCGTGGATATTAGAAGTGGATGGTTTGCAAGGACCCACTGAGAAATCTTGAAGAGTTAAAGAGAAGATTTGGACAAGAAATGCAGCTAATCTGGCGAGCAGTGTTGCTGGAAACATTAATTTCAAAGACAGACTTTTATATTGTTTGACAGCAAATGCAGGCCATTTTGAGTACTTTCTGAAGTGAATTCATCATGGTTACAACACAGCACCAATACTTTTATTGTGAATGTCTTTTCTTAGTTTTAATTTTCTGTACCGTAATATAAGGTGCGATCAGGTTATAACACCTTATTTTTTCAGTACTGTGATCGCATAGGAACTTCTGTTTTTTTTTTTTTTTTTTTTTTTTTTTTTTTTTTTTTTTTTTTTTTTTAAGAAAAGGTACACGTGGACTCTTTGTGAATATGTGACAGAGATGGCAGCACTGTACAGTTAATAGCGAAGAGAGTTAGGACTATTTTTTACCCTTAAAATGGCGAGGTTTTCATTGCAAGAACAGCGTGTAATCCATTGTTCCATTTATGCCGTCATCACGCGTCAACATCGTCTGAAAATTAGCCACGCGCGCTGCGTTGTGATCATCAGTCAGCATTCGCGGCATCTACCTGGAAGACACCTTTCCCATTTTCATATCTTCATACAGGATTGTGTGTACAGATCCCATAGAAATGCCAATTTTGGAGGCGATGTCTGCAATGCTCAATCGGCGATTCTCCAAGACAAAGTTCTCCACTTGCTGGATCATGTCGTCAGACCGGCAGGTGCGAGACCGTGTCTGTCTTGGTTTGTTGTCACACGATGTTCTGCCTACATTGAACTGTCGCAACCAGGAACGTACATTAAACACATCCATGTTACCATCACCACATACCTCACTCAACTGTCTTGGTTTGTTGTCACACGATGTTCTGCCTACATTGAACTGTCGCAACCAGGAACGTACATTAAACACATCCCTGTTACCAACACCACATACCTCACTCAACTGTCTTGGTTTGTTGTCACACGATGTTCTGTCTTCATTGAACTGTCGCACCCAGGAACGTACATTAGACACATCCATGGTACCATCACCACATGTCTCACTCAACTGTCTTGGTTTATTGCCACAGAATGTTCTGCCTTCATTGAACTGTCGCACCCAGGAATGTACATTAGACACATCCATGATACCATCACCACATACCTCACTCAATTGTCTTGGCTTGTTGTCACACGATGTTCTGTCTTCATTGAACTGTCGCACCCAGGAACGTACATCAGACACACCCATGTTACCATCACCACATGCCTCACTTAACTGTCTTGGTTTGTTGTCACACGATGTTCTGCCTTCATTGAACTGTCGCAACCAGGAACGTACATTAAACACATCCATGTTACCATCACCACATACCTCACTCAACTGTCTTGGTTTGTTGTCACACGATGTTCTGCCTACATTGAACTGTCGCAACCAGGAACGTACATTAAACACATCCATGTTACCATCACCACATACCTCACTCAACTGTCTTGGTTTGTTGTCACATGATGTTCTGCCTACATTGAACTGTCGCAACCAGGAACGTACATTAAACACATCCATGTTACCATCACCACATACCTCACTCAACTGTCTTGGTTTGTTGTCACACGATGTTCTGCCTACATTGAACTGTCGCAACCAGGAACGTACATTAAACACATCCATGTTACCATCACCACATACCTCACTCAACAGTCTTGGTTTGTTGTCACACGATGTTCTGTCTTCATTGAACTGTCGCACCCAGGAACGTACATTAGACACATCCATGGTACCATCACCACATGTCTCACTCAACTGTCTTGGTTTGTTGCCACAGAATGTTCTGCCTTCATTGAACTGTCGCACCCAGGAATGTACATTAGACACATCCATGATACCATCACCACATACCTCACTCAATTGTCTTGGCTTGTTGTCACACGATGTTCTGTCTTCATTGAACTGTCGCACCCAGGAACGTACATTAGACACATCCATGTTACCATCACCACATGCCTCACTTAACTGTCTTGGTTTGTTGTCACACGATGTTCTGCCTTCATTGAACTGTCGCACCCAGGAACGTTAATTAGACACATCCATTGCACCATCACCACAAGCCTCACCGAACTGTCTTGATTTGTTGTCACACGATGTTCTGCCTTCATTGAACTGTCACACCCAGGAACGCACATTAGATACATCCATGGTACCCTCACCACATGACCTACTCAACGATCTTGGCTTGTTGTCACACGATGTTCTGCCTTCATTGAACTGTCGCACCCAGGAACGTACATTAGACATCCATTGCACCATCACCACAAGCCTCACCGAACAGTCTTGGTTTGTTGTCACACGATGTTCTGACTTCATTGAACTGTCGTACCCAAGAACGTACATTAGACACATCCATGGTACCATCACCACATGCCTCATTCAACTGTCTTGATTTGTTTTCACACGATGTTCTGCCTTCATTGAACTGTCGCACCCAGGAACGTACATTAGACACATCCATTGCACCATCACCACAAGCCTCACTTAACTGTCCTGGTTTATTGTCACACGATGTTCTGCATTCATTGAACTGTGTCACCCCGGAACGCACATTAGACACTTCCATGTTATCATCACCACATGCCTCACTCAACTGTCTTGGTTTGTTGTCACACGATGTTTTACCTTCATTGAACAGTCGCACCCAGAAACGCACATTACACATCCATGGTACCATCACCATATGCCTCACTCAACTGTCTTGGTTTGTTGTCACACGATGTTCTGCCTTCATTGAACTGTCGCACCCAGGAACGTACATTAGACACATCCATGGTACCATCATCATATGCCTCACTTAACTCTCTTGGTTTGTTGTCACACGGTGTTCTGTCTTCATTGAACTGTCGCACCCAGGAACGTACATTAGACACATTCGTGGTACCATCACCACATGCCCCACTCAACTGTCTTAGTTTGTTGTCACACGATGTTCTGCATTCATTTAACTGTCGCATCCAGGAACGTACATTAGACACATCCATGTTATCATCACCACATGCCTCACTCAATTGTCTTGGCTTGTTGTCACACGATGTTCTGCCTTCATTGAACTGTCGCACCCAGGAACGCACATTAGACACATCCATATTACCATCACTACATGCCTCACTTAACTGTCTTGGTTTGTTGTCACACGATGTTCTGCATTCATTTAACTGTCGCACCCAGGAACGTACATTAGACACATCCATGTTATCATCACCACATGCCTCACTTAACTGTCTTGGTTTGTTGTCACACGATGTTCTGCCTTCATTGAACTGTTGCACCCAGGAACGCACATTAGACACATCCATATTACCATCACTACATGCCTCACTTAACTGTTTGGTTTGATGTCACACGATGTATTGCATTCATTGAACTGTCGCACCCAAGAAAGTACATTAGGCACCTCCATGGTACCATCACAACATGACTCACTCCACTGTCTTGGTTTTTTGTCACACGATGTTCTGTCTTCATTGAACTGTCGCACCCAGGACCGTATATTAGGCACATCCATGTTACCTTCACCACATGTCTCACTCAACTGACGATGAATTTCAATAAGTGTCACACCACGAAAGTGGAGATAACGAATGATTACATGCTGTTCTTGCAAAGAAAACGTCGCCATTTTAAGTATCAAAAACAGTCCTAACTCTCGTCGCTGTCACTAGAATTCCATGCAATGGACAGTGCTGCCCTCTCTGTCACACATTCAGAAAGAATCCACGTGTATTTGAAAAGAACATAAAAAGATATAGGAGGTAGATTCTGAGAACTGAGGACCAAAGAACTGAAAAAAAGAAGCCGCCAATTACACAAAAATTCCTCGTCATATTCACAGTCATAGTAATATGAAAACATGCTGATATCTTGTAGTTTCTCTTTGCAGCACGAACGCTCCAGAAGCTGCCCTGTCCCAAAAATTACAACAGTTTTAGAAATTGCTCTTAGAACAACCTAATTCAAAATCCAAAACTCCGGCTTTCTTAACAGAGAAAATAAAAAATTCCAGTTTATGTGTTTACTTTTACATTCTGAGATAGGATCTAGGATGGTGTGATTCTTGCCAGGATTTCCTTGGAATGTCCTTGGAGAATTGATCGCTCGATACTTTTTTTCTGATGACGCTCTTATCTTCAAAGGTTCGGCGCGTATTGCTTTGCTTTTATGTACGTAGTCCTGACTTTTATACGTCCACCGTTAACCTCTTCTCCTTCTTCTTCTTCCAGGGCCACTTAGGGAAAGAGGAGACGACGAAAATAAACGGATTATTTTTCTTTTACGGGACGTTGTAGCAACTTCGTATCACTGAATTATTCTGTAACAAAATAAACTTCCAAGAGTCGGGTAAGATGGATTTGAAGTGTAGATCGCTTTTTTAAGCTTCCCTTTTTCCTAGGAGATACTTATCTCTGAACGGGATGCTACTCCCTGGGGAAGAAGCCAGTCCCGGAGTAATTCTTATAGGAAATTCATTGCACAGCGTTCGGCCTCTGCTACAGACGGAATCGATAACCTTCATCGTTTTAAAGTTCCACGTCTGGACATTTTTTGAACCAAGTTACTGAAAAATATGTACTCAACAATGTTTACAGTAAGTACTGCTCTTACCACTTGCTATTTTGTGCTTAGAAATGAAGATTGTCAAACATTCCATGGGGAACAACTGCAAATCACATAATATAATACTGTTATTTTTAAATTATCCTCCAACGAAGTCATATCGGACAATGAATGAACTGTTGTTCAAATGAGTACAGGGTACATAGAGCTTTGAGTTACTAGACATTCATCTTTCAGGATAAGAGAAAACAACGAACGTTAAGTCATATCGGACGATGAGTGAAATGATGCTCAAAAGAGTACAGGGTACATAGAGCTTATATTTATAAGACATTCATCTTTCAGGATAAGGGAAAACCTCCGACCTTAAGTCATATTGGACGATTAGTGAAATGTTTAAATGAGTACAGGGTACATAGAGCTTAGAGTTACCAGACATTCATCTCTCAGGTTAAGGGAAAACCGCCAACATTAAGTCTTATCGGACGATGAATGAAATGTTTAAATGAGTACAGAGTACATAGAGCTTAGAGTTACCAGACATTCATCTCTCAGGATAAGGGAAAACCTCCAACGTTAAGTCATATCGGACGATGAGTGCAATGTTCAAAAGAGTACAGGGTACATAGAGCTTATATTTATAAGACATTCATCTTTCAGGATAAGGGAAAACCTCCGACCTTAAGTCATATTGGACGATTAGTGAAATGTTTAAATGAGTACAGGGTACATAGAGCTTAGAGTTACCAGACATTCATCTCTCAGGTTAAGGGAAAACCGCCAACATTAAGTCTTATCGGACGATGAATGAAATGTTTAAATGAGTACAGAGTACATAGAGCTTAGAGTTACCAGACATTCATCTCTCAGGATAAGGGAAAACCTCCAACGTTAAGTCATATCGGACGATGAGTGCAATGTTCAAATGAGTACAGTGTACATAGAGCTTATAGTTACCAGACATTCATCTTTCAGGATAAGAGGAAACCTCCAACGTTAAGTCTTATCGGGCGATGAGTGAAATGTTTAAATGAGTACAGGGTACATAGAGCTTAGAGTTACCAGACATTCATCTCTCAGGATAAGGGAAAACCTCCAACGTTAAGTCAAAGCGGACGATGAGTGAAGAGATGTTCAAATGAGTACAGAGTACATAGAGCTTAGAGTTACCAGACATTCATCTCTCAGGATAAGGGAAAACCTCCAACGTTAAGTCATATCGGACGATGAGTGCAATGTTCAAATGAGTACAGTGTACATAGAGCTTATAGTTACCAGACATTCATCTTTCAGGATAAGAGGAAACCTCCAACGTTAAGTCTTATCGGGCGATGAGTGAAATGTTTAAATGAGTGCAGGGTACATAGAGCTTAGAGATACCAGACATTCATCTTTCAGGATAAGAGAAAACCTCCAACGTTTAGTCATAGCGGACGATGAGTGAAGTGATGTTCAAATGAGTACAGTGTACATAGAGCTTATAGTTACCAGACATTCATCTTTCAGGATAAGAGGAAACCTCCAACGTAAAGTCATATCGGACAATGGGAGACGTGATGTTCAAATGAGTACAGGATACACAGAGCTTAGAGTTGCCATACATTCATCTTTCAGTATAAGAGGAAACCTCCAACGTTAAGTCATATCGGACGATGAGTGAAATGATGTTCAAATGAGTAAAGGATACACAGAGCTTAGAGTTACCATACATTCATCTTTAAGGATAAGGGAAAACCCTGGTAAAATCTTGTATCAGCTTGATCGAGATTCGAGCTGGCGACCTTTTTATCGTCAGGCAGACGCTCTAGCACTAAGCCAAAGAGGCGGGCTATTTGCTATTTTTACAATAGCTGATCAACTAATAATGAAACTATTTTTCACTTCCTCGTAAGTAGGGCTAGCAGTGCATTCCACCCCAAAATTCTATATCGAATTTTGACCAAACATAATTATTTTGAAACCTCTGAATCAAAAATAAAATAAAAGTTTTAGAGAACTGCGGATGTGTCGAAAGTCGATTAAATACAAAACTTGTTATGTATACTCAGCATTTTTCAGAGACAAAAAACGAAAATTTTCAAAATGGAAACATGAAATCAATATGGACTTCCGCATAAGACGAGCATTCCTAGAAATCTTTTCTGAAGAATGCCCTAACGCTTTTACTGAACATATGACACGTTTAAAATATTTCCACAACCATTGGTATTTACATCCGGAACTCCATATGAATGTCCTATTCCTTCTGAAAGACCTTTATATAACTGGCAAACTTAAATAGAGGGACAATATTTGGGCACACAATTGTCAAATGCTTAAGGCTGACCCAGAAAAAAGTCATTATTCACTTTTTATCTCTTGGGCATACAGAGAAAATACAAGTACAAAGGCGTCACCTAGAAAACCAGATTTAAAACTTTTGACTATCACTTAAAGTCTACTGTATTCTCTTGTAACTACAATAAGATAATGTTTATCTTAAAGTAGATAGAACAATAAGTGTTTGTACAAGAGTAGAGAAAGTCATGTATATAAAACATTTGACTATCATTTAAAGTATACTGTATTCCTTTGTAACTAAAATTAGATAATGCTTATCTTGCAGTAGAAAGAGAAGCAAGCATTTCTACAGGAGTAGAGAAAGTCATGTATTGACCATTGGGTGCAGGTTTTAGTTTTCCAGACCTTTCTTGACCTATTGAATGCAGCTAATTTTGGAATTTTAACTAAGGTTATATATTTTAATACGGAAACTGTTAAATATCAAGTTATTTTTGGTATTAAAATAAATTTAAAACTAATATAGCTGTGATCTAAGTGGAATACAATGGGAGGATTAACGTAAGCTGTTTTATATGACGTCCCGTTTCTAGAAGAATCCTAATTCTGTTGTTGAACAAGTGAAGAACTGTGAAAGAGAAGAAGGCGATATCTGGTGGGTATTAAACTAAACTTAGTCCCGGCCGAGAACAAGAGAGTTATGCTAAGAAGAAAACTTCAGAACGGTTTGGGAGTCGGGAGGGAGGGGTTGATTTAGATTGTGGTGGAGGGTGCTAAAGGAAAGAAAAAGTTAAAAAGCGTAATCAGTTCTCAGTTTTCAACGGCCTAGAAGGGGAAAACCGTAAAAAGACGGAATGAGATCCAAGTAATGAAGTGAAAGGCAATGACGTTCGGAAACTTTACAAAAATTGTGACAAGATGAAATATATTAATATTTACTGGTAAGAAAACTAACAAAATTCTAATGTCCAACTTGGGCCAGCATACCCGTGAAATAGTTTGAAAATTTTACAAATTCAAATATAGCAACTTTTGCCCTTTGTACTCCAAATTCTTATTTTCTTTACTAAATTACACAGTATTTTTCATGTTTGGTTTTTGGACACAGTACTTTAATATAGATTCAAATATTAAATTTAGTTTGGTGTGCGCGTCAAAATGTCTTATCGACTAACTTTCAGCAGCACTTCCTGAGTTTCTAAATCTCGAAAATCTACATATCTTATGGTAAATATAACAAACGGTAACTCTTTGACGTTTACCAATTTGAAAGACGAAGCGAACCGTGTTGTTACTGCGCAAACTACTGCTCTAGAAGCTGTTTCGAGAACATTCGACTAACCAATCTTGCTTCCGACAAGGCTATATAAGGGACGATGTGAAGTCTTGCAGTTTGGTATTGTGTTTTATAGTTTATTTGTGTGTTTCTTGATCTTTGAGAGCCAGTCGTCGAGTACTTCTATCAGGAAGAAGCAGCTCAAAATTACAGTGAGCTCTTGCTCCGCGGTGAGAAGTTGACGGACATTGAACCAGTTCACTAGCGAATAAGGAAGTTTTTGTGTTCGAGGTCGACGTGCATCTCAATGTAAGGGGTGAACTTGTGTACATCAAAGAGATTACTATCAGTATGTATTGAAGATACATAAAAACATTAAAGAGACATTTTGAATTTGTGTATTTGTATACATCGTCGACGTGTAGCTCCGTGTAAGAGATAAACCTGTATATACGTCAGAGATATTACTAGCAGTACAAGTTGATACGTACTAAAGAGACATAAAGAAACATTAAGGAGACGTGTTGAATTTGTGTATTTGTATACATAGTCAACGTGTAGCTCCGTGTAAGAGATAAACCTGTATATACGTCAGAGATATTACTAGAGTACAAGTTGATACGTACTAAAGAGACATAAAGAGACATTAAAGAGACGTGTTGAAGTTGTGTATTTGTATACATAGTCAACGTGTAGCTCCGTGTAAGAGATAAAGCTGTATATACGTTAGAGATATCACTAGAAGTAAAAGTTGATACGTACTAAAGAGACATAAAGAAGCATTAAAGAGACGTGTTGAAGTTGTGTATTTGTATACATAGTCGACGTGGAGCTCCGTGTAAGAGATAAACCTGTATATACGTCAGAGATATTACTAGAAGTACAAGTTGATACGTACTAAAGAGACATAAAGAAACATTAAAGAGACGTGCTGAAGTTGTGTATTTGTATATATAGTCGACGTGTAGCTCCGTGTAAGAGATAAACCTGTATATACGTCAGAGATATTACTAGCAGTACCAGTTGATACGTACTAAAGAGACATAAAGAAACATTAAAGAGACGTGCTGAAGTTGTGTATTTGTATACATAGTCGACGTGTAGCTCCGTGTAAGAGATAAACCTGTATATACGTCAGAGATATTACAAGCAGTAAAAGTTGATACGTACTAAAGAGACATAAAGAAACATTAAAGAGACGTGCTGAAGTTGTGTATTTGTATACATAGTCGACGTGTAGCTCCGTGTAAGAGATAAACCTGTATATACGTCAGAAATATTACTAACAGTACAAGTTGTTACGTACTAAAAAAATACACAAAGAAACTTTAAAGAGACGTGTTGAAGTTGTGTATTTGTATATATAGTCGACGTGTAGCTCGTGCAGGAAATAAACCTGCATTTACGTCAGAGATATTACTAGCACTGCACGTTGGTACGTACTAAAGAGACATAAAGAAACATTTAAGGCACGTATTGAAGTTGTGTACGAGGGCTGTTCAATAAAGAAAGATCATAATTTTTTACGGTCATAATTTTTCGTCCTAAAATTCAAACTTATTATATTCTGTTAGCTTATGAGAAACAAACACGTGGCAGTAGTTTCATTGTTCGTAATTCTGGTTCCCGCCTGTGAGAACCAGGTAAGTTCAGATATGTTGAGTATCGCCTACCGCTGCAATGGAGGTAACATGCAGTTAAAGCTGGTGTTAGAGGAAGATCCGGAATTTCTTTCAAACGTAATCCCTGTTGATGGACTTGGCTATATCATTTGGATCCTGAGAGCAAGCAGCAAAGCTCAGTGTGGAAATCTCCTTCATCACGAACCCCCTGTTGGGAAAGTTATGGCCATCTTATTCTCTGATAATCATGGAATGGTTTATAAGCATGTTGTACCTGCACACACATCAGTAACTGGACAATACTGGAGGGATGTCCTGAAAACATTTCAAGCCCATGCGCAGAAGACCAGAATTCCATAAAGCGGGCTGGATGCTGCACCTCGATAATGCGTGGCCGCATATTGCCAAAGGTGTTGCTAAATATCTTGCAAAAATCAACGTGCAGGACATCCCTTACCCTCCCTATAGTTCGTATTTAGCCCCATGTGACTTTTTTCTATTCCCTAACTTGTAGAAACGCCTTCGTTGGAGGCATTATCCATCATCAGAAGCAGTGGTGAAGGCCTTGATGGCGAGTTTGAAGAATCTCTCAATAAATGGTTCCCAGCATGTCCTTGAAGACTGGCAGAAACGCTGGGACAAGTGCATCGCATTCAGGGGAGACTATTTTGAGATGGACCATCAAAATTATGAGGATGATTAAAGGTACGTTATCAAAACAGTTATGATCATTCTTTATTGAACAACCCTCGTATTTGTGTGCATAGTCGACGTGTAGCTCCGTGTAAGAAATAAAGTTGTATATACGTCAGAGATATTACTAGCAGTACAAGTTCGTACGCACTAAAGAAACATAAGAAACGTTAGAGTGTATTGGGTAAAATAATAAGTGATTTACGTTAGTACTAGAGTAAATCTTTTCGTGGCTAAAGGAGTTAAATTGTTGTTATCACATTTGTTTTTATTTAATTTTAATTGTGTTAGATTTAATCAATATTGTGACTTTGTGGTTTCGTGAAATTAAAAGTCCAACTGCACAAACTCGAAATGTTCTTTATTTCCACCGACTTACAGTTGAACACTTGCCAATTACGCAGAATTACGTAATGCACACAACTACGATTCACCTGTTCGTCCGGTACAGTTCCACTTTGCTCTCGCAATTACGTACACCCCTCCGATGCACGTACACAGTCTTCTCGTCCGTACACTAGCACGGCGCTCCTACGCTGCTCGCCAAGAACTGAACTTACTCGCCAACTACAGCCCCCTTTTTATAGGGATATCGCTGTTTCTCGAAGTCTCGCGATTCGTTGAATCATCCTGCGGATTCTAGACGTCAAGGAGGGGGAAAGAGATGGCTAACGATGTTTTTCCAAGCCTCCCCCTCGTTTCCGCTACAAGACAGATGGGTAGGCGTGGTCGAATGTTTCCCCTCTCCTGCTACCCTGTTGCCGGCCGTTTCTATCGGGAGTTTCGACGTTCGGGTGACAGTATGGTCAATGTATGCTTTACGGAAATTTGTTTTCCCCTATTTAGACTAGCCCATGATTCGCGTTCCTGTTTTGGAGCTTATCTGCTGCTTTTAAAGATTTTACATTTTAGACAAACCGAATATGTTCTGCTAATGTCATTTTTGACATACGTAATTCTTTCCCAGTGTCACGCATGTTACAAAATATGCTCACCTCAGAAGCCTTTCATTACATACTCTGTCAGTGTTTAGTTTGCAGTATTTAATGATGGAACCAGCTTTAGTCGTTTATTCGCAACCTATATCCACCGAAATCGGTATTCTCTTATTTTGTTCCTGGAGCGTGTTCTAGAGTAGACATCTCCATAACAACGTTCTAGTGTGAGGTGAATTTTAACAACGAAATTGCACACCGAAATGTAGAGCTATTTTCGCTTTGACACGTAACGAATTGGTTGGGCGCTTGAACCTGTTTTGCACCTAGGTGAGCAATAGAATTTTTGTAAACCAAGCCCATTATAGTAATTACGTTGTGTATTAAGCAAACCGCTGAATCATTGGCTACACTCCAGCCGTTGTGGTACACGTTAATATTGAGCGGTGCTTCAGGCGGGCTACGTTCTACTGACCCTCGGGTTATCTGCTTGCCTTTAAGCACAAACACCGAGCATTTGGAAAACTGCAGCACTCATGCCAGTTGTTGCAGTTACAGATCCTTTGCTGGCGTACATAGGTTCATTGTTTAGTTAAAATAATCCCTTAGATCTCACAGTTACATTCACAAGGCATTGTCTACGTTTGTACACACACTTGTTTCTGTATATAATTGAAGATAAGCATTATTTTATTATAGGTACAAGTGAATACAGTAGACTTAGCTGATAGATGTAGTATATACTTAAACTTCTCTACTCTTGTACAAACACTTGCTTCTCTGTCTACTTCAAGATAAATATTATTTTATTGTAGCTACAAGGGAATACTGTAGACTTTAAGTGATAGTCAAATGTTCTACTCCTTTACAAACACTTATTGCTGTAGCTAATTCAAGATAAACATTATCTTATTTTAGCTACAAAGGAATACAGTAGACTTAGGTGACAGTCAAAAGTTTTAAAAGTCGTTGCCTATGTATCGTCTTTGCGATTACATTCTATTTCCACACATGTCATCTGCGCCGTCTTCAGGTCATACAGAATCGCTTCATGGGCATCGCTACCAACGCTCCATGGTTCATCCGTAATCAGCAAGTTCATCACGAACTAGGACTGTTACCTCTTCACAACTACATTCGCAGGATCGCTCGTCGTTTCTTTTCCACACTGCAAGAAGTTACAGGAGCTGTGCATTATAACATCGGCGTCCGCACGCGCCAGCCCTCACGCTTGAAGAGGAGACTACCACAGGACCTGCTTCTAAGTGATACATCTGATTCGAGTGATTCTAGTGCTTGATGTCTGCCTTCAATCTTCAATAGTGACATAATTTCTTAGAGAGTATTATTGGAGTTCAAACTTAATGTAGTTAGGGGACGGCCTGTTAGTCTACCCCTGAGTGTTATTGTTCTTATTGTACTATTACCTTCTTTTCACTCTGATGTTTAAAGCATTGTACTGCTGATCGATCAATTAAAAAAATTATAAAAAAGAAACATTCTCTTTGAGTATTAAAAAAACAGGGGAAACCCGCCTCGGTAGCGTAGATGGTAGCATGTCTGCCTCACGTTCAAGAGGTCCCGAGTTAGAATCTCGGTCAGGGTGAGTTACCTGGATAAGGTTTTCCCTTATCCTAAAAGACGAATGTCGGGTAACTATCAGCTCCATGGACCCTGGGCTAATTTGAGCATCAGTTCTTCCTTACATTAAGACTTAACGCTGGAGGACGTCAATTACCCAAAAAAGAGATAATAAAAAGAATAGCGACTTGCTATTTGGCAAATGATAAGTACTGGGATATTCAAACAGATAACAAGGTATTTCTCGGAAAGGGTTCAGTATATAACAATTCTTTTGACATAAATTGTGATGTTCAATGCGGTGAGTTGTTTATTAGCAACACATCAAATTACATATACCAGATTTCTTTTATATTCTGGTCCATATACATTATTTTCTTCACACGTCGGTTTATCCTATTGTATTTTGCATATCTTCTTTTCCCCTCGTGAAGCGGCTGGTTAGAATGGGTAGAGAAGGGCATGTGAGTGCAGGGTAGGATCTTTTTATGACAATTCTGTGTTGCAACTTGTGCGCTACATGGGAACATATGACATACACGCACAAGTTCTGCCAACGTTACATTTCATGTCTGCAAGAAGCAGAAGATAATTCCAAGTGAGTAGGTAATTAAATTTTCCTCTCTTCTTTGTCCACAGTTTCTGTCTTTGCCTTTCCTTCGTTCTTGGAGAAACCAACTTCCAATTCTCCAGAGACAAGTTTATTTTGCTTTCTAAAACAGTTATTCTTTCATACAGAAAATGTTGGCCCAATTATGCGGTTTGTTTTCTTGTTCCTTTTTTATTATTTTATTTCTTTTTGTTAAGCCCCTGACGGACTTAGCCAAGGAAACAAAAGACTTGCAAGACAAAAGCCAACAGGACTCTGCAACTTGACGGAAAGAAGATTATACGAATGAGATTATAAAGATTTAATTCTTTCGGCAGCTGGAGGGAGTTTTAGCAAGTTTTAAGTATTTTATGTTCCCTTTGGCTGTCCTCGGTGAGTAAACAATACTTCTTAAACAACAGCCAATTATTTTATCTCTTAAATCAACACGTTGTATTCTGGAAGTACCGGGTTCAAATCTCTAAGCATGATGATCCAAGATTACACAGTAATTAAACAAAACGTATTTGTTGTACTCAAATGACGTTTCTACTCTTGAGCAAACAGTTATTCATTTATCTACCCTGAGACCCAACAACATCCAAACCGGCTAAGCGGTGGTTTGCTTGTCCGTGTTCTCGGTGCTCATTGCCGTCTGCTGCTATCACAGAAAGGCGGACATACAACCATGTAACAATTTTATAACTACTTTCAAAGAATGTACTTACCCATATTTGCTGACCGCCGTATCCATACATATTTGTTACCTCAGCACTCGCCGTAGTTCTTCCAGGGTGTGTGGGTTTGTCTTGTACACTTTATGCTTTAAGTTACCCCTGAGATAGAAATCGCAGGTAGGGGGACCGAGGGACTACGAATTTCTACTAATAACATGTCCTGAAACAACGTTTCGATTGTTATGAATGAAAAATTGACTGTATGAGCTGTTGCACAGCATTGTTGAAGAAAGGAAAATCACGTTCCCTATCTTTTATTTCTCTAAAATGGTTGGGGGAGATTAAATTCATGTATGTACGGACGTAATTCCAGAGAGCTGTTAGGGGAGGGAAGGAGGTTAAAATTAGAAATAACTGATTTCAGAATTATAGAAATAACAAACGAAGATCTAAACAGGCAAATCACAAGAGGTGTACCACCAATTATAAGGCAGTAGGACCCGATGGTATACCAGGGAAACTTTGGAAAGTTTACGGGGAAACACAAATGGGCTTAGAAGTAATGACAAAGGTGAAGAAAGAGATGACATACCAGAAAGTTTGAAAATAAGCATAATCGTAGCTCCGAGGTCTGTTTAATAAAGAATGATCACATTTTTTTGACAAAGTACCTTTTACTCATCCTCATAATTTTGATGGTCCTACTCAAAATAATCTCCCCTGAATGCGATGCCTTTGTCCCAGCGTTTATACCAGTCTAAGACAAGCTGGAAACCATTTTTAAAAGATCCTTCAAAATCGCCTTCGCAGCCTTCACCACTCCTTCTGATGATGGACAATGCCTCCAACGAAGGCGTTTCTTTAACTTAGGGAATAGAAAAAAGGCACATGGGATAAATCCTGACTATAGGGAGGGTGAGGGATGCATTTCACGTTGATTTTTTCAAGGATGTTCAGCTATAACATTGGCAATATACAGCTGCGCATTATCGTATTGGAGCATCCAGCCTGCTTCACGGAAATGTGGTCTTTTGCGCTTGATATTGACTTGCAATTTTTTCAGGACATCCCTGTAGTATTGTCCAGTTACTGATGCGTGTGCAGGTACATGTTGATAATCCATTCCATGAATATCAAACAATGAGGTGACCGTAACTTCCCAGCAGAACCAACCACTTTTGTCTTTTTGGTTGTTGGTGACGAAGGAGATTTCCACGCTGAGCTTTGATATTATGTAGCCAAGTTTCATCAGCAGTGATTAAGTTTGAAAGAAACTCCGGATCTTCCTCTAACATCAACTTTAACTGCATGTTACCTCCATTGCAGCGGTAGGAGATACTGAACGTGTCTGAAATTGCCTGGTTCTCACAGGCGGAAACCAGAATTATCAACAGTGAAACTAACTACGGCGTGTTTATTTCTCATTAAGCTAACAGAATATAATAAGATTGAATCTTAGTGCGAAAAATTATGACCGTAAAAAATGACAATCACTCTTTATTGAAAGCCCTCGTATTTATAAGGGGAAGGAAGGATCTAATAAACCAGAAAACTATAGTGGAATATGTCGGTTATCTATATAAGGAAAAATATACACAGGAATACTAGCAGAGTGGCTAAGAAAATGGGTGGAAGAAGAAGAAGAAAGGAAGCTGTCATAATAGACCTAATGAAGAAGAGAGGAAAGGTATACATATATGTTCTTTGCGGATTTTGAGAAAGCTTTTGATACGCTAAACAGTTGAGCTCTTGTATGGAAACGGAGTATGAAAGTGGTAAGTGGAAAATATATAGAAGGAGTAGAAAAAATATATTAAGGGGTGAAGTTTTGCATAATGCGGGGAAAAATGTAATTACAGAGAAGACAGAACAAAAGATTGCGAAATGAGTCCCTATTTATTTAACTTATTTAGAGGAGAGATAATAGACAAGGTTCAAGAAGGAAATCAGCACTGTCCGGTAATAGCAAACAAAGAAATTGCGAATGAGTTAATGGTAGGATCTATAATGACAGTAGGATTGCAGAAGGCAATAAATGAAATGTAGCACTTGTGTGAAGAGTGGGGAATAAAAATAAACATAAGTAATTCGAAAGTTATGGTCATCAAGAAGGGAGTTAAACTAAAAAGGGATGAAAATTGGGTACTAAATGGCAAAATGATAAAAGTGGTAAATGAATACTTAGGAGTTAGGTTGAATAATAATGGAAAATGGGGAGCACAGAAAGGAAAATTTGAAGCAAAAGGAAGGGCAGTAATGAATGGAATAAGAGTTTGTAAATTTTAGTTAGAAATGACTACCAAGTGCTTAGAAAGAATGTAAGAAGCACTAGTAGAATCCAAAATGCTGTAAGAAGTGGAGATATGGGGGGGGGGAGGCACAGAAGTAAACAAAACGGTGGACCAAAACTACAGAAGGTTTTGTAAAGAGCTACTAGGCTTACCAAGATCAGCATCTAGGAAAGTAGCTTTAGTAGAATTAGGATAGACAAGAAGAAATGGAATAATAATGGAAAGAATAATAACATTTTGGTATAGGTGCTTGGCCAGAGAATAAGGGGAAATTATGAAACTATGCATGAAACAGCAAAAAAGATTAGAGAACTCAAACAGTGATACCGAAATTAAAGGATTGCAATAAGTAAAGAATCATGATGGATTTCAAAGGAATGTTGGTTCTTTGTTACAACACGTGCAGGGGCAGTTGAGTCGAATAGCAGTTTGGGTGAATGAGTTTTTATAACAAAAGAAATGTAAGAAACAGTGTCCTTAGCAGATTTCTAAAGGATGGCACTTGACTGCTTGAATGGAGTATTCTTCGTATCATTCATAATGGCGACAAAATAGCCACAAAGGGAAATGTTTGTGTGAAAAGAGGGTTTCGAGAAAGTGAAAGTCACATATACAGCCACACGCGCAGCGGTGGACAACAGTCTTCAGCGTGGAGCCGATTAGAGCACTTCGTGGCTGGCAAGCCATTGAAACAGTCTGAGGCGTGAGGACGATTAGTGCAGTCCTCTTGTTCTGTCTTGGGCCAGGCATACCAGAAATGAGAGAATATATTTGTCGGTTCATATATACGTGAGGAACGAATAAAGTTTATCGAGTAATAAACATTCTGCCGTCAGTAACTCTAAACAGGGATATTGGTAACCCTTGGTCACCAACTTCAATTTTGATGTTCTAAAAAAAAAAAAAAAAAAAAAAAAAAAAAAAAAAAAAAAAAAAAAAAAGGAAGCAGTAAATAAATAAGTTTGAAACGGGCATTCCAGTGTCAATAAAACCACCCTTGTCACACATATCCACGCATACCCTGAGAAAAATTTCATTGTTTTACCCTGAGCCACACATTATAATAGCTTCAAAGTAGCATCAACGTGGAACCCTCGCCAAAAGATACAATTTAGTTACAACAGTTGGTGGGCAGAGATAGGAGGAATTATGGAAAAAATAGGAAGGAGATTAGAGGAAAGAAACACAAGCGATGTTGGAAAATCCAAAATAGAAGATATAGTTAGGCAGGAAATTTGGGGAAGTCTAGAAAATAGCAAATCATTACAATTTTACAAACACATAAATAGAGCAATATTCCTAAAGGGGATAAGGAAGAGGCAGAAGGAATTTGTGAATTGTATGGTGGAAAAGAAAGCATACAACACTATGTAACAGAATGCGGGGAGGTTGCAATATGGAGATGAAAAGTTTGGGAGGAAAAATTGGAGAAAATAAAGGAGAGTATAGTAGCTATAAAATGTTAACAGGAAAGGAGGAAAAGTAAGTAAAAAGTATTGGTGAGCTCTTACAGAAAGTAAAACAATAATGGACAAGAAATGTAAATAATATAAGAAAGGAATGTGAGGGGGGAAGAGTTGTACTGATTAAGTAACAAGGAGGCATGGATGTTAAGAGCTACGTGGAATAGCAGAAGACCAGGGTGTCATGTAAGCCAAGGTAGCAAGAAGATAAAACAAATTAAAGTAGCCTAAATTTATAAAATTGTAAAATTTTGGAATGTGCACAATAAAGAATTCAAAATTTAAGTCGGCCAGGGGAATAAACCCCGGGCCTCCCGAAGGGTTGTAAAGGGGAAACCTCCTCAGCCTTCCGTTCGGTTTGTACACTTTATCTTACCCCAGAGATGGAAATCGCAGGGGGCTAAGTTGTGGACCCGAGCGGCCCACAAATATGTAATAATTATATTTTCTTAAACACATTTTCAATTGGTGCTATCGAAAGATTGGCTGTATGAGCTGTTGCACAGTCTTGTTGGAAAAGGCAGAATCAAGATACCTGTCTTTTAATTCTATTAGAAGAAAAAGTGTGAGAAAATTGTACTCACCTATGTACGGTCGTCACTTGGGTCTATGGCTGTTTCTCCGCGGTGGCCTTTTTCAGAATCTACTCCCAGTAACTTAAAATTGAAGTTTTATTTTACTACTGTAAATGTTGTTCTCGGTGTCCCACTGTATAGAGTGTGTGAGAAATCCCTTGATGCTTTCTAAGTCTTGTAAATCCACGACTAGGGACATCAGCTTTACATTCCTCCTCAAAACACCTTGTTGTATAGCAGCAACACAGTTCCGCCTCGGCCTCATGACGTCGGATCTTGAAAGCGTGTTAATAAGCAACGAGAGGAGTGCCCTACTCCCGCTTCTCAATGCCCGGCTCTAATCGTTTCCTCCAAAACAGGCAATAATGATTACGTAATCTACCATCAGGCCACGCGAACTTCGATGTGACATTATGGTGTTTTAATGAAAATAATTACCCACGTTTTAGAAAATAAACATTTTTGAAAATGTTTCTATGTTACGGTATGGCATTTTCTTGAAAATGAGTTAAAACAGTTCTGAGTTATGTTTAAAGTTCCACAGCTCAAGTACGAGGGTGGTCTGAAGAGTTTCCGACCTCAACATGAAGATGGCAGTACCCGTAAATAAAAGCTAGTGAATTTCGTTGTTCATCTGTTGACAGCTACTTACCAAAGTTTCAGTCAGTTTGAACGCTCAGTTGTTATGTAAGAGTCGTTTGAGTGAGTTGATGTGAGTGTTTCTATGACAATCGAGTATCGAGCTGTCATTAAATATTTGCTTTCGAAAGGCAATAGGCCTACGCAAATCAAAGATGAGTTGGATTTTGACTCTTCACAAACCTTTAACACTGAAATTTTGGGCAGCTGAACTTAAACGTGGCCGTAAAGAGCTTGAGAGACGATAAACGTCCGGGACTTCCAAAAACTGCAACTACCGAAGAAAACATCGCCAAAGTTCACCAAATGGTGCTAGACGACCGCCGAATTAAAGTGAGAGAGATATCAGAGGCTATGAACATGTCAAAAGAACGTGTTTGTCACATATTAAATCAGCATTTAGACATGAGAAAGCTGTCCACGCGTTGGGTGCTGCGTTTGCTCACTTTAGACCAAAAACGTGATCGAATGAACATTTCTAACGCTCTGTTGGCGCAATTTAGGCGCAATTAATCCGAGTTTTGGCACCGATTAGCTACTGTATATGAAACTTGGATACACCTTTATACGGCCGAAGCAAAGTAGGGTACAAATAGTGGACTGCAAAGTGGGAACCGGCTTAAAAAACTTGGAAAGTGATGGTGACTTTCTTTTGGGATAGTTATGGACTTATTTTAATCGATTACCTTCCAAAAGGAAAAACCGTTGCAGTAGCATACTACTACACACGTTTGAAGCTAAAGGCAGAACTTGCCTGTTTCACCAAGGCAACGCGCCGTTTTAACCCTCAGCGGTTGCAATGACGAAAATCCACAAATTACCGTTTGAACAGCTTGACCATCCGCCTTACTCAGCAGATCTAGTACCAAACGACAACTTTTTGTTCCCTAGTGTGAAAATTGCTCTCGAATGACAGAGAACTTCGTTACATGAAAGAGTAATTTACCTTTGTAACAATTATTTTGCAGAAAAATAACGCCGAGCACTATTTGGACGGGTTACAGAGATGGGAGCATCGCAGGGAGAAATGTGTATAGTTACAAGGAGATTATGTTGAAAAACGTCGAGTACTATTTGGACGGGTTATAGAGATGGGAGTATCGCTGGGAGAAGTGTGTAGAGTTACAAGGAGACTATGTTGTAAAACGCCGAGTACTATTTGGACGGGTTATAGAGATGGGAGTATCGCTGGGAGAAGTGTGTAGAGTTACAAGGAGACTGTGTTGTAAAACGCCGAGTACTATTTGGACGGGTTATAGAGATGGGAGTATCGCTGGGAGAAGTGTGTAGAGTTACAAGGAGACTATGTTGAAAAACGCCGAGTACTATTTGGACGGGTTATAGAGATGGGAGTATCGCTGGGAGAAGTGTGTAGAGTTACAAGGAGACTATGTTGTAAAACGCCGAGTACTACTTGGACGGGTTACAGAGATGGGAGCATCGCTGGGAGAAGTGTGTAGAGTTACAAAGAGACTATGTTGAAAAACGCCGAGTACTATTTGGACGGGTTACAGAGATGAGAGCATCGCTGGGAGAAGTGTGTAGAGTTACAAGGAGACTGTGTTGAAAAAAAAAATTCTGAAAAAAAGTTGTATCTTTAGTAGATTGGAAACATTTGAGGCCACACTCGTACAATTGTATCGAACCGTGACAGAGAAAAAATCGAGTTAACAATCTTTTATAATAACCCTTCAGTATTGGGTTACGTGACGGTTGTCATATTGAGGAGCTGTCAACGAATGGCTTGTTCTCGACACATCAAGTAGGTCGGTATAGCGTTCAGTAATTAGCATACCTACCTTGTCTTGTTAGCGAACACAAAACTCGACACCTGCTTCAAATTATCAACCTTCTCAAAATAAGTTGCACATATTTAAGGTAACAAAGGGCTTCTTTAATTAACCTTCGTCATGAAACCTTACCTGGAAATGAACTCCCTGATAACAGAAGTTCATAATAAAACCTTCTGTATTGCATTACACCAAAAGCTCAATATAGTAATTTCACAGGAAATACATTTATTCAGGTCCCGAATGCAGTAACATATTACCCTTCTTGTTACAGCCATAGAATTTGCAAGTAGCGTCAGGTAGCTCTAAACCCGATGTACCCTGGACTAATTTGAATATCATTTCATTTATGTCCGATATGACTTATTCCAGTAATATCTACTGCGCCTGTTGCTATAAAATCCTATGCAAGGCCAAGTGTCAGTTGTGCAGTGTGGTGCTTAGAGCTGAGTACGTTTCAAGCTCCGTGATATGGAGTCGGCAGTCCGTGGTGTAGGAATTTATGAATTTTACGTGTCAATATCAGAGTTGTATTGTGCAGCCTTGTGTTAGAGGGGCAGCTGTGTTTACATAGGGTACGTAATTCAGAGACTTAAAGGATCATTTGTACTTTAGCATTGAATCACGATTTTTCTGGAAATTTATCGCGAAATTTTGTCACAATGAGTTTAAAACATTTTCACGAAAAATGAAATTATTTCTTGAGTAAAGTGGGCATTGTCTCCGAAGTACTTTAGAACATTAAACATAGCTCAGAAATGGATGACAGTCAGGGGTTTGTTGGACGGGAAAATATGAGTCAATTGTAGAGTTTAATGTCAGGACGGCATGTTGTTTATGGTAGCTCAATGGGTAAAAGCGACTGGTTGGAAACCAACAGATGACTGTTTCAAATCCCGGTCGTGGCATTGAACTTTTCATGTTGACTCTGTCTAAAAACTTATTCCTCTATTTTAAGATGAACATTATCTTATCGTAGTTACAACGGTATAAAAGTGATATTCAAATGTTTTAAAACTTGTCTAGGTGACATTAGCTTTTGAAATCCAAGAAATAACAGGTTTGAATAACAGCTTCCTATTTGAGAAAAGTGTTATTGTTGGAAAAAATAAATATAACTTACAATATTTCGGAAATAGTTAAAGAATGACAAAATATGCGCTCTAAAACTGATCTAGTGGTATGATCTGGCCTATCTTTTGTCAGTTATGCCGAAGTTAAACCGATTAAGAACTTATTTTCACACATTTCCAGATAATTCAAGTTATACATATTATTCCTTATAATATGCATTTGAATGTATAGTATTTTAATCTAAAATGTATTAATCATTTATCTTCATGCCACATCCTTGAAAGATATCAAATTGAAACACAAGTTGGCTTTACTAACGGTTTGAAGGTATATTGTCGCATGTACTTCAAGACTGTAGAATTTCTGGAACGTCACCTATTGTTGGATTCTGCACAGTTATTATCTTTAAAATGCTGATGAGGAATTTATATGAAGGTTGTTTGCTGTAGGTTACAAGAAGAAGTAAATAAATGGATTATTGTTTTGGTTTATTATTTATGTGTTTCCCTTGATATTGCTCCACATTTCAGTAATATTTTACGCATTGACTGTATTCTTCCGATCGTCAAAAGAATCTTTTATTTATTACAAAAACGTCACCGCTATTGTTGTATCCACTCGAAACAAAAACGTAGCGAAATGTTTTCGATATACGCAAGCAATCAACCAAATGAAACAAACGAAACAGGAGAATGATTAAAGAGCAAACACAAATATCAAAACAGATCTGAGAAAAAGGAAGGAGAGAGAATAAATCAAGAACATTCTTGCAGACAATTCTTTCTCGTACAAATTTTAGACAACATTGTTCGCTATTTGCTTTGAAGCAATATTTCATTCACTCATTTTTCTGAGTAGTCGGTAGAGGCCATTTGCATTGCATGCGCATAGCGACAGCAGCGGAGAGATTGCGAATTAAATCAGCTTCCCATCCTTACGCACAAATATGCAAAGGAAAATAACTTGGGATTACTCTTCTCCAGCAGGCGCTGGCAGTGTAACAGTCACACGATTGTCTCTTCAGGTTCTACAGAAAAATACTTTACCGCCAATCATCATAAGTAAAATGCCATTGAATCCAATAAGAAATTGCACTCACATGACTTTCTTTACCCTCCTACAAGAACTTATTTCTCTTTCTACTTCAAAATACACATTAACTTGTAGTTACAAGGGAATACAGTAAATTTTAAGTAATAGTCAAATGTCGCATGACTTTCTCTACTCTTGTACAAACACTTATTGCTCTATCTACTTCAACATAAACATTATCTTATTGTAGTTACAAGGGAATACAGTAGACTTTAAGTGATAATCAAATTTTTATATACATGACTTTCTCTACTCTTGTACAAACACTTATTGCTCTATCTACTTCAAGATAAACATTATCTTATTGTAGCTACACGAGAATACAGTAGACTTTAAGTGATAGTCAAATGTTTTATATACACAACTTTCTCTACTCTTGTACAAACACATATTGCTCTATCTACTTCAAGATAAATATTATCTTATTGTAGTTACAAGGGAATACAGTAGACTTTAAGTGATAGTCAAATGTTTTATATACACAACTTTCTCTACTCTTGTACAAACACATATTGCTCTATCTACTTCAAGATAAATATTATCTTATTGTAGTTACAAGGGAATACAGTAGACTTTAGGTGATAGTCAAATGTTTTATATACATAAGTTTTTTCTACTCTTGTACAAACACATATTGCTCTATCTAATTCAATATAAACATTATCTTATTGTAGTTACAAGGAAATACAGTAGACTTTAAGTGATAGTAAAGTGTTTTATGTACATTACTTTCTCAACTCTTGTACAAACACTTATTGCTCTTTCTAATTCAATATAAACATTATTTTATTGTAGTAACAAGGAAATACTGTAGACTTTAAGTGATAGTCAAATGTTTTATGTACATTACTTTCTCTACTCTTGTACAAACACATATTGCTCTATCTAATTCAATATAAACATTATCTTATTGCAGTTACAAGGAAATACAGTAGACTTTAGGTGATAGTCAAATGTTTTATATACATAAGTTTCTCTACTCTTGTACAAACACTTATTGCTCTTTCTAATTCAATATAAACATTATTTTATTGTAGTAACAAGGAAATACTGTAGACTTTAAGTGATAGTCAAATGTTTTATGTACATTACTTTCTCTACTCTTGTACAAACACATATTGCTCTATCTACTTCAAGATAAACATTATCTTATTGTAGTTACAAGGGAATACAGTAGACTTTAAGTGATAGTCAAATGTTTTATATACATGACTTTCTCTACTCTTGTGCAAAACCTTAAGCTCTAACTACTTCAAGATAAACATTATCTTATTGTTGAATGGATAGAGTCCATATGAAAAATTCAATGCCATGGCCTGGATTTGAACCACGGGTCTCCTAGTATCCATCCAGTCGCTGTTAACCTTTGAGCTACCTTTGAACTCTTTTGTTTACTTACGTTTGCAGAAGTGTCGAGAGGTTGTGTCGGTTTATGTTACCTAATCTTGCTGCCAAGGGTATATTTTTAGCGAAATAAAGGACTTTTTGAATTTTTGCAAACTGGACTTTTAACTCTACGAATCCTTTTTTTATCCATGTCCTATTTTCTTAGTGGAAGAAATTTTGACAACATCGAAGCATTGGAAGTTTGTCACCAAAGTCTTTGTATCCAAAATAAGAGACTAGCACCATCGTGGTATAATAAACCAGGCTGAACGATGCCTAAAGACGATAGAATCTAATTGTTCTATACTTTATTGTGAGAACACATTTAAAATAACTATCTGTATTTCGAAAACAGTTTTAGCTAAAAAATGGTAATCTTGCGATAATGTTAGAAACCTTACTTCCTATCTTCCTAATGAATTATTTTTTGAAAAGGTTGAATTTGTGTCTTAGAACAGAGTATTTGTTAGAGATGGATTAAGTTTGCACTCGTCATACTCCACTTACGAGGTGTGCAATATCACAACACCACAGGACTCCGATTGGTTGCTGGCCTATTAGAGTTCAAGTACCAAAATCGTCCCGTTTCAGACACATAGTAGTTGACGATGTTCATTTATTTACAAACAAATTCCTCGAGATTTTGTCTCAGGGGAGAAGTTCTCTCCTAGGACCGCGAAATGTAGCCCAGACTTAAGCGGAGATGTAACCACTACAGATCGACTTGTGGAATCTGCATTTATTTGCATTCACAAGATCTTCCAGGGGTTAGAGAGAGCCACGGTGCATAATCCTAGGGTTAGTGACCCAG